>JAWZYU010000016.1:66261132-66591132 GCA_038380435.1 Ryuthela nishihirai | reverse complement strand
ATGGTCGTCCCTCCCTGAAAAGAGAAATTAAAGATTATTTTTAAGAATCTGACCTTTATCTGTCCATCTAGTCTCTTGCAAGCCGAGAATATCTAAATTATAATGGTGGAATTCTTGTGTGAGGACATCAAGAGAAAAAGCTCTGTGCAGGGTCCTCACATTCCAACTACCTATGGAGAGAAAATCCTAAATCGCAGACACCCTAATCGCAGACATGGGGCAAAGACCCGTTCCCCCACCACTAAAGGCTGAAGCCACCTACACTGGAAGACTTCCTCCAATGTAGAATTTGACGATGCCAATAGAAGCAAAGAGTTCAGGTGCCTGCGATGACCTCTGCTCAGGATTATCCACCAGCTGATAAACATATCCTGTGAATCTATTCACTTGGGGCTATCAACCCACAAACAAACAGAAAACACAGCGGAAGATTATCCCTCCACAGAAGCCCACCAGTGCACCAAAGTCAGGATCCATAATCAAGCTCGGAGCCATATATCTGTCCAGTTCAGTGGGTTTATATGGTCAGCACCAAGACCCTATGTGGTTGACCACTCCTCAGCAGGGTAGAGAAAAAAGAAAAGTAGCCATAGTTGTCCAGATTAGTTGGCTACACTAATCTGGCAGCCCTCCCCTTCGTTCACTTCCACAAGAGAATATCTCTTTTGAAAGGTGCTAACGCAATGGTGAAATATTAAATATGACATATTTATGACATATTAATCAAAAATTTTTCTCCTATCAAACAACATAGATGTGTTTTAACATTCACTGTATAACTTGGGAAAAAATGTACAAAATAAATGTTAAACCTTCTCTGTGAAGGTTGATCATCACATTGATGCCTTGTGTGTTCATCATCACTACTTCTATCTACATCCCAAGTGTCCATTTCCATCAATAGTGCTGGTTCCCCTTCATCTTGTAGCCTGTTTCTATCAGATCTTTCAGGCTGAAGTTCGTTTCTTTGAGAAGAACTTTCTCTTTGGTGTCTAGTTTGTGTAGGACTTGTGGAACTAGTACCTTCTACACCAATTTCTGGCAAGCATACTTCAGTTTGTTTACTGGAGCTACAAGGTTCTAAAGTTTCATTATTATTTAGGTTTCTTTCATTTTCATTTGATGTAACTAAATTTAGAGCAGTATCACAAGCATCAGTATTATTATTTAGCACCTTATCAATTTCAGTATTACTTACTGCAGATTGTTTATTATCACAAGAACTCTAATTCTAGAATTATTTATTTATGTTCAGAATATTATCTATTTCAGAAATATAGATTATAATGAGGATTCCTATATTTGTAATTATTTATGGCCTATTTTTAGTGTTCGTCATTTTCAACAATGCTCGGTTTTACACTCAGCTTTCAAAGTGTTGCCTCCTCATTTGAACGGATCCGAGCTTTCATTTATCTAGCTGCATAAATATTCTGAGCTGCCTTAGCAATATCTGTGATTTCAAGTACATAATTTGCTGTGAAATGTTATTTATTTTACGTTTAGTCACAAATGTGTAATCTGTATTATTAAAAGAAATATTTTTTCACATGGAAACCGTAATGACTTTGCAATATTTTGAGAACATTTTAATGGTGTATAACTTTAATGAATTTATCATTTTATTTTCATCATTTATTCTGTATATTTCGGTATCGAGAAACTTGTTCACCATTTGTACGACGGATATTGTTCGGCGGAATTTTGTCCGGCGGAAATTTGTTCGAAACGGAAATTTGCTTGAAACGGAAGTTTGTTATAAACGGAATTTTGTTCGAAACGGAATTTTATTTGAAACGGAAATTTGTTCGAAACGGGAATTTGTTCAGTGGAGATTTGTTCGAAACAGAATTTTGTTCAAAGAAAATTTGTTCGAAACGGAATTTTGCTCGATGGAAATTTGTTCGATACGGAACTTTGTTTGAAGCGAAAATTTGTTGGAAACGGAATTTTATTCGAAAAGGAATTTGTTCGACGGAATTTTGCTCTACGTAAATTTGTTCGAAAGGAAATTTTGTTCAACGTAAATTTGTTCGACGGAATTTTGCTCTACGGAAATTTGTTCGAAAGGAATTTTGTTCGACGAAAATTTGTTCGAAACGAAAATTTCTTTGACGGAATTTTGTTCGACGGAAACTTGCTCGAAATGGAATCAAAACTATTTTAGGAAAAGTGTCGGGATGGTTGTATCTCTCCAGTGCGAAAAAAATTAGTGTTGTTTTCAATGGAGGGTGGGTAGCGAGCGGTTAAGTAGTTTTTCACTTTCCTTTAATTCCGTCGATATTTTTTTTCTATTCTGTTAAATGGTGTTCATTTGATTTCGTGTGAAAATGTAGATAGTCACGGCGATAAAGCTCACAGTAATGGAGGCTAAGTCTCCGTATACAACAGCAGATTTTTTTGATGGTGTGTATGAATGGGGAGGAGGAAGGAGAATATCCCCGGTTGTATTTTTTCTTTGAGTTTAGTGCTCCATGGTCATATTAATAACTGAAAATTAGTCAAAAATGTTAATGATATATCATCATCATCATCACCATCATCATCATCATCATCGTCGTCGTCGTCGTCGTCGTCGTCATCATCATCATCATCATCATCATCATCATCATCATCAAGCAGCCATGGGCTACGGAGGTCCAACCAGACAGTGCAATTTAGTTCTCCAAGCAAGTCTATCCTGAGCCACATCTACTGCATCTGGCCACTGCACACCAATTCTAACAAGGTCCTGTTTGACATTGTCTGCCCACCGCATCATAGGTCTCCCCTTCTTTCTGAGGCCTTTAGGCACACTGTTCATAACCCTATTCGCCAATCTATAATTATTCATACGGGCAACATGGCCAAACCAATGGAATCTCTCTCTGCACAATATGCTGCTTAAAGGAGGTTGCAAACTCCTTTGCCTAACCTCATCATTAGTTACAAAGTTGAACCACCAAATGCCCAAGATACTGCGTAAGCATCTAGAATCAAAAGCATCAAGTTTCCTGTTATCTTATTTACAAAGTGTCCAAGTTTCACTACCATAACTAACCCTAGAAAGAACCAAACTATTATACAGTCTAATTTTAGTCTTTAGGTGTATACGCCTATTTCTCCACACTCTCCATAGGTTCTTAAAAGTCCCGGCAGCAATCCCTATTCGTCTGTTAATCTCATGCCGCACATCACCAGTATCTGTTACATAGCTCCCAAGATAATTAAACTGTGACACCTGCTCAAGACTGCAACCATTCAGATTAACTGAATCACAACCTGCCTGACCAATTTTCATCAATTTAGTTTTCTCTCTGTTTATAACCAAACTTACTCTACTACCAGTTTCATCAACAGCTCGAATGAAAGAGTTCATCTCATCAACATCACTTGCTAAAAGGGCTAAATCATCACCATAATCTAAATCAGAAAATTTTCAAATTGCGCTAAAATAGAAGAAAAATATTATATACTGGAACTGAGTTTAAGTTCCTTCTGCTTCAATGTGATCATTTGGCTTTCTTCCAAAACCCCAAAATATTTATTCATGTATTCACAAGATATAGGTTATTAGAAAACACATACTATGAGATTATTACTGAGTAATCATTGAAGTCAATGTAATTGTTCGAAATTAGCGGCACATTCACGTAACATGGTCACCCAATGTTATGTCAATGGAACGCTAACTTCGAAGCCTTTATATCTTGTGAAATCAGCAGCCTTTTGTGAGAAAATACGGCGCAGGATAATTTAAAGGTTTGAATAAAACTATTTAAATCTCGATTGTAAAAATATTTTCACGGTCTTTAAGCAGGCATTTTGCAGTTTAAATATTTCAAAGCAGTAATCTGTTCTAAGAAATTTATCAAAACTATAAAAAAATTATTTGCACACATTTTTTAAATAATACATATGAACTATTTTGAAATAACATTTACTATTCCGTTTCAATTAACTTCCAATGTCTAGCAGTGCTATTATTATATGTTCAAACTTCCATAATTCTTTAAATACTGAAGGAATATTGTTGAAAATGGATAATTAGATAGAAATTATTTTGGACTTTAATTTACCTTTAACATATTTTACCATAAAAAGTTTATTTTAAAAGTTATAGAATTTAAAAAATAGAGTTACATTGATATAACATAGGGTGGGGTGGTCATATTTCAATGATCACTTAGCGTATAGTTATGGTAGAAAAAATATCAAATAAATGGTGGGAAAAAAATTGAAAATGGAACAAATAAGACAAAATTTTGTTTATTTCTGAACAGCCAATGTGTCGTCAAAGAAAGTTAAAAAATAAAAGGGCTCTGATTACATTGCATTTAGACTAAAGGCCCCCAGAATATGCCGTATGCACCATCCCAACAAACAAAGCCAATCAATCCACCCCAATATTCCGAAGATAACAGCTATCCACAACGGACTAATCTGTTTTATCCACGTTTCAAAGGACATCAGACTCTTCAGCTGAAAACCTTCAAGCCATGGACAGCAGGCCCAAGGCGGCTGAGATAAAACAATCAGCAAAATCAAAATATCAACTTACCCAAAAGAGAAAAAACTAACGCAAAAAAAAACCTCAGTTAAAATCAAATAAAAATAAACGCTGAAAATAAATATAATATATAACGATAAAATCCTAGAAAATTAGACATCAAAAGGAAAAGAGCAAAAGTTAATTATAGTAACAAAAAAATAGGAAATCAAGCTATAAAAGAAAAGGCGAAAAGCAATAATGGAGCAAAAATTACGATGCACAGAAAAATAAAAAGAAAATATCACGAAGACAAGATGAACACAAAGTCCAATCACCAAATATGAAACATATAGCAACATGAAAAAAGCAATATACACGAAAATAAAGCATGAAACACACGAAGAAACCTAACATAAAAACAAAATATGAAGAAACATAGAAAGCTCAGAACAAATAAGTCCTTCCCCCCTCCCCTAATTTAAATATTTCATACTACTTTCTATGCAGCGCTAAACTAATTATCAATCCTTTAACTTATCAATGCTTTAAATTCTGTCCGAGATAGGTCATATCAACCTAAAATCAGCACAGAATATATTTACAAAAAAGTATGGTTGTAGTAAATACTACAGTTCTAAATTTCATACATTATTCCTCTTCTACAAAACTCTGAATATAGCCTAAAAGAATAATAAAAACAACTAAGAGGGGACAGGGATGATTCAGTCGGTAGCGAGCCAGGCTCGTAATCTGCAGTTCCTAGGTTCGAGTCCAAGCTGGGCCAGCTGGGAACTTGCAAATTACAAACCTCCTCCGAGCTTTCGGCTCATAGAAGGTTCGGGTAGGGAATTCACTGGCAACAGTCATTGGCCAAACGGTAATCGCTGGGTCATTGTGACCTGGCCATTTAGCCCACTGTGTGCAAAAAAGTGCCGCTCAGAGTTAAAACAATCCAACCCAAAACAAATAGAATCCCCTCCTCCACTTCCAATGATCCCCCAGTGACAAACCAGAAGCACAGAACCGGAAGAAACCTTTATCGAGGAGTACGCCCTCTATCTGCCTCTCATAATTTCTCAATTCTGAAACTTTCAATAAAATGATGGTCGAACAAATTTCCGTCCAACAAAATTCCGTCGAACAAATTTCCGTCGAATAAGTTTCCGTCGAACAAATTACACCAACTCGTATATTTCAATAATAGTCAGATTCATTTGCTTATTACCATCGTTACTAATCGGAACATCGAAAGTGCTCTGGTATTTCATGGGAGCATATCTCAATGTATTATTTTTTTTCACATAGATATCTGCAATCAATAACCAAGTTTCAATAACTGATTCTTGTTCAAGTCATAACCAGTTAAAGATTTTTCCGTTGATGAAGAAGGAGAAACATTCCCCTTGCATTTCGATCTTAACTCGGTCCGTTCTTTTCACCTCTGCAGCATTCGGAAGTGTTGTACCAGCCAAACGATCAATGGTGTGCCAGCCGAAAGGTTCGCTTCCGTACAAATTACGTCCCGACGATGCTTCTCATACAATAATACGCCAACACGGCAGCAATTTCACGCAGTAAACAGTATATTACTTGCTCACTCCCCTTGGGATCGCTCAATCACAACCCAGTACGATCAATTTTCTTAAACAACCTTGCCTGTAGCTTTATACGAGTAAAAGGTTACACATAGAAAGCTCAAAATATGTCGATTTATTAACCTTTTTTTATAATTTTGACAAATGTTTAGTAGCAGAATATAGTACAAATTGAATTGGAATTTTTCCATTCACCTGTTTTAGGCAAAGATTGATTTTTTTTCATTTAGTTTGATTTTTAAGAGCATTTAAAATCTTACAACATTCATAAATGAAAATGAAAATCCGACGGACAGTGTTATAATATGCCTAAATAAGCAATTAAAATAATGCAATATCCATGATGAATTTGGTACTGTTGGTCATTTACTATGATTTTCGGTTTTTTACGCAGCTTACTCAGGGATAACCAGGATTAGCCACTTTTTCTACTCCTCTAAATGGACCTCAGCTTTAATTACGTGTTTGTGTAAATATTCTGACCTGCTTTAGGGATATATTCTTTTACGCTGAAAAAGAAGAACTCTCTATATATCCTTGACAAGGTATTGATCATTTCTTAGGAGTTTCATTTTTACCTGAAGCTTATACAAAAATAGCCCCGTTGTTTACGCCTCTAGCAAGAGTTGAGCATTGGCATAACTGATGTAATATTCTTATCGACCAAGCACATTATTGTTTCAAATTCGAAATCCTAAGAGTATATATGCTAAACTTTTTAGCATTGGTCTTTCTTACGTTTCATATTTACAGTGGCTGAAAAAAAATCCGAACACTATGGTTGATTACAGAATTCAGAAAAAAATATCTGGCAACGATTTTTTTAGAAATTAGTGATCTGGCAACCTTCGTGTACAGTCGCTCAAAAAAGTATCCGAACACTATGGTTGATTGCAGAATTCAGAAAAAATATCTGGCAACGTTTTTTTTAGAAATTAGTGATCTGGCAACCTTCGTGTCACGTGACACGAAGGTTGCCAGATCACTAATTTCTAAAAAATCATTGTCAGATATTTTTTCTGAATTCTGTAATCAACCATAGTGTTCGGATACTTTTTTGAGCGACTGTACAGTACACGAAGATTGCCAGATCACTAATTTCTAAAAAAATCGTTGCTAATTTTTTTTTCTGAATTCTGCAATCAACCATAATGTTCAGATATTTTTTGAGCGACTGTACATGTTAATCATAGAGAGATGTAAATTAGCCACTGCTCTACATTTCCAGATGCACTTGTTATTTTCATTTATATGTTTACAGAAATATTCTCATCATTCTTAGAAACGCAATTTTCGAATTAAAGAGTACCAACAAATTTATTAAGGAATCAATATATTTTATTTCAACAGGTCCACAATCAGTTGTACTTTGAATTGCTTGCTTTTCTACTAAAATGAAAAAAAAAGGTAAGGTGATAAAGCTTCTGACACTTCTGACATGGTATAATTTCGAAATGACCAAATTTGATTGATATTTCAAATTCGATATTTAATTTGCTTCGCGAAAAATAATCGAAATCTCCTACCAATAATTAATTGAAATCTCGTACTTAAGTATATACTAGAGGCTCTCTATAAGTAGAGGTTGGCCATCTCAAAATTGGACGCCATGTTTTGTCATCTCTCGGATTGATTAGCGTGCGTAGTTGAATGGTATTGCACGCTATTTACGGATTCTGGAAAAGGTAGGGTAATATTTGATACAGTTTTCAGTGTTCATGATTGGAAGCACTTTAGAAAACGGTTAAAAAGGAAAAGTAAATTTTAGGGATTTTTTTTTAAAGATATAATTTCGCTTTGTTGTCTGTCCGTCTGTAGACATCGAACTTTTTTTTGTTTATACAGATAAATGAAAATTCTTTTTGTGTTCGATAGGTATTAATGACATATTACGATCTGCAATTTTCGACTCTCCCAAAAGTTATATCTGCGCCCCTCTAACGGTGGAAAAAGTTGAAAATTCCAAAATATCAAGCGAATATTTCAAACGATGTATTTACGTTAGAAGTTTAAAATTTTGGTGTTGAAATGTGAAGGTTACGAAGTTGTCATTGACAACAATCACTTAACCCTTTAGACCAGGGGGGGGGGAAGTGAATGCAACTTTTTTTTTTGTTTTAACAGAAAAGTGCATGTTTTTAGAGATAAATTAAAAATTCTTTTTAGGTTGGACAGGTATTGATGAAATATTACAATTTTCATTTTGCAAATTTCCCAAAAGCTATTATTGCGCACTCTAACGGTGTAAAAAAATCGAAAAATCCCAAAATTTAAAATAAATATTGCAAATGATGTAGTTATGCTAGAAATTTGAAATTTTGGTCAGCGAATGTGACAGTCTTGAAAATTCCATTGACAACAGTGAGTTCACCCTAAGCCCAAGGTAGGTAAGAAACGAAACGGCTTTGTTTTAAGAGATAATTAGGAATCTCTTTTTAGTTGGTTACTAATGAAATGTAATTCGCATTTTCAAAAGTAGTTTTAATTTATATCATTAGATATGACTAAATATCGAAACTGCAAAACTTTGAACGAATGTTTCAAGTGATCTGTTTATGATAGAAATTTCGGCATTCAGAGTTCTGTTATGTTAGAAATTCCACTGATAGCAATTATCTACCCACTATTTTCAGAGGAGAGAGAGAAAAGCAATTTTTTCTAAATTGAAGAACTAAAAGACAAATATTTTTATGTTTTATAATTACTAATTAAATACTACTATGATGATTTTCCCCCATCATTCGTTAAAAAATAAATAAATAATCCCTCAAACATCTGCTTGTACAGAGGTCTGACAGGAGCCTGTTAGTTTATACGTCAGAGTAGAAGGTCCATGAGGATGGCGGGACCTCAGCAGAAAAAAAAAACACCAACATCCATAATTAAAGCTTTTAAGGAATGAAAACGTAGGCAAAGGAATAACTTCATTCTCTTTGAAAATGAGATTCCTATATGCGTCAGAGGTGATATGCGTTTTAGTTATTTTACACTTCAGTGCCCTATGACAGTGGAAATTCGAACTACTGTATAATTGAGAAAATAAACTATTAATATTTTATTAAGTACCTGTAATGTGTAAAAAAATGTTTTTCATTTATCTTTTAAAGCAGAAAAGTTGCATTTTACCAAAGAAATAAATCATTATTATTATGGTAAACCACTTGATCATTACACTCTATGACCAAAAATCTAAGTTTCTAGCAAAAATAGATCGTTTGCAATATTTATTTAAGATTTGGTGTTCTTTTTTCCGCCTCTAGAGGTCGCCTTTAGAATTTTCATTTACCGTCTTTAGCACTCTCTAACACTGGAAATTCCAACTCATGGGGATTCGAAAAATGTAAATATTAATATTTTGGTTGAAAACAATTTCGCCGACATACGGGATTCGAACCCCAGAAACCCCAGAAATATTCCAGAGTATTCTAACCTGTTCAACTAACGCCGGCTTTTTTCACAAAAAATCATTTATTTATTTATTTATAGACATTTAAATGTCTACAGGTAACGCTGAGATTATCAAATAGTGTTTAAATCATTAATAACGCTAAATTGCGTGATGTGACTTCATTATTTATTTCAATCTTACTCAGAGCACTAGAAAAGAAATAGTTGCTACCCGTGATCATAGATGGCGCCATAAGGAGGCGCCCAAAATTCACAGGAAGAGTGATAGTCATTATTAGTAGGAAAAAAGACTGAGACGGCATTAGTTCAACAGGTTAGAAAACTCTGGCATGTTTCTAGAGAGATGCGGGTTCGAATCCCGCACATTGGCGAAATTTTTTCCACAAAAGCATTTTTTGATTTATAGATGTTTAAACGTATACAGGTAACCCTGAGATTATCAAATATAGTTTAAATCATTAATATTTTGTTAGTAATTTGTTAGTGACTGTAAAATAATATATATATTGTTTCGTTTATCTCTTAAAAAAGATTCATTTTCGCACCCCCTTTTGGCTAAGACGGCAAAGCTTGTTGCCACTGTAAACCTTTTGACCATAACCTTTCCTTCCAAAATTTCAGATTTCCAGTGTAAATAGTTTGTTTGCAATATTCGTTTAAAATTTAAGTATTTGCCATCTTTTCCCACCGCTAGAGATCACTATTAAAACTACCGAAAATTTTCAAAATTGCGAATCCCAATATTTGTTCGACACCTATCCAACCCAAAAACAATTTTTCACTTAGCTCTAAAAGTCAAAAATGGTTGTCTATAGACGGACAGACAGGTGGAAAGACAGATAGACAGACAACAGTTAACAGAGAGATGGACAGACAGAAGAACAAATACCGAAATAGGCAGACGACAAAGTGAAAACATTAACTCATATTTCAAACGAAACTTAAAAGAAATCATTTGCTGGTTTTCAGTTAGTTCATTTTACTTTTCCAGCCGTTTGCCGTCTTCTGATAGAGTTTCTGGAAAAATAATATTTATTAATTTATTTCTTTGAGTGAAATTTTTACACCCAAATGATACGCAGTGAGGCAATGATAAAATATGACAGCTTTTATTAATAAAAAAATGGTAGAAATATATAAAACTATAACAACTGAGAAATTTTAACTTGGTGACCACCGAGATGGCCAGCCTCTAACTATACAGGACCTCTAGTATATACGAACTTTCACAAGAAAACCCATTTTCTGTTCGCCGATGAAAAATAAATTTTAGGATTTCTCCACAGTTTTAGTAAAATAAATTATTTCTGCTCCGTATTTTAAATTTGTTTCTGCTCTCTGCATGTTCAGTGTAGATCTTTGAGAAATTTAAATGCTTTTTCCCCTATCAAAATGATCAGCTTTATCTGGAAAATTAAAACTCTCATTAAGTGATCCAGTCCGATATTATTGGCATTGTCTAAGGTGAGACAAACGTTTGGAGACAGAGAAATTATCTCGAAAACAGGAAAGAATACGATAAAATCGAAAGTGAGGAACACAAATGAAAAGCTATGAAGGGAATCCAATAATGCTAATATGAAAATCTTGCTATCTAGCTTTGATAGACCTAAAGTTGACCTTTGATCTCGAAGAACACTCCTGATAAGAAATTTCGTGATGTTTCCTACATCTAGAACCCGAAACATTCCTAGACACCAATTTTCACGTTTGTACAATTCGTAGATCAAAATGTGGCCTCTAAGTGACTGTGATAGTAAGTTTGACCTTGAAGGAGACATCGGAGATCAAATTCGGATTTTTCCTGAGATCTACGATCCGAGTGCAAATTTTAGGAGCTTTACCATTTCTGCATCATACTGACGGCAGAATTAGCGTGATCCGCTGTCAGTCCGCCGTCAGTCAAACGCTCACAATCATCTATATGTATTAGGTGATTTACTATAAAAGACAACAAATTACTAGCTAGATAGGTATAGAAAATTTTTAGTTTGTGATTTAGCAATGCCAAAAAAAATTAAAACGATATTTTAATATATATGTAATGAAACAGATGAAATGATTGCAATACACAAAAAAGAAAGTTGTAACCATTGTTAAGTGTTAATTTTCACTCACTTTGTTCCGTTAAGATCAAGGTCACTTCATTATATCCCAAAGAGTTTCTGGCTGCGCACTTGTAGACACCGAAATCTTCTTCTGCTACATTTCTTACGGTAAGCAGCGTGGTCCATTTGGTGTCTGAGGCGCGAGTCGTGGTGACCTCATATTTGTCTTCTGCTTGGATGACCGTATCGTTAAAACTCCACACAACTGTCACTTCCGGCTTGCCATCTACGACACATTTCAGTAGAGAGGTTTCATTCAGTTTTCCCACCACCTTTGGAGCTCCGTTACCTCGCATTACGACTGGCCTGTCTAAGACAGAAAAAAAGAGGCAACAATAATTACAAGTGCTAAGAAATTGTAAACAATGGAAACAGAATCATTATTGCAAATGAATTCAAAAAGCTAATAATAGTTTTAGTGTAGGTATCCATTTTTAGAGATGTTGAAATTGGATCATTCATGTCAAACCGACAAATAATATGCACATCGGTATCACAACATTTTTTGCGACCTTCGGTATTTTAAAGAAGAAGCAAATCTGATATATCTTTCTCTTCCTGTTAGTAACATTTTTAGGCCCAGTTGAAACGTAAAGAAAATATATGCACAAATTCGGAGAATATGTGGCGAAGAACTCTTAAATATGATATTTTGGTTCCAGCTTGGATACATTATTGATTCAAAATGTTCATTGGTCCTCATTTAACACTAACTTAACAAGCGTGAAAAAAAAAACTCCTTGTCGCTGATTATTGAGAATTTTGCCCAAACATTGTGATACGTAATGAACAAATTACGGGATTTCAATAATTCTTATATGAATTGCACTAAAACAATTTCTCTTTTTGTACTGAATCTACTGCATAATACTTATATTCTCAAAGAAACACTTGTTTTCAAATTAGTTTTTTTAGGTAAATTTAACTAGAAAGATAACGTATCGCGGAATATGGGATGCTCGTCTTCAGAGAAAATGAAGTATTAAATGTTTTCGAATTTTGCACCCTTTAATTCTAATAATTCGTACTAATGGGTGATTGGGAATTGTAAATAATAATATTTTCTTAGCCCTCTAAAACGCAAAAAGCATATCTCATTTATTCCTTAAAATCAAAAAGGCGAATATTCTTATCCCCTAGGGTCAAAGGACAAATCATCCTATGAATAGAAAAAAAAATATTATTACTCTTTTCTAATATTATAGAAAATTTAAAATTAAGGTCTAAATTAATAAAAATAAGGATCACTCAGTTATTTCAAATTTCATTAATATATCTTTCACAAGACTTTCTGATTTCAAACAAAAATATATCGTTTGCAATATTACTTCAGGTTTTATATTTTCAATATTTAGTGCTCTCGAACGATGTAAATTAAGACAATTTGGAAGATTTGAAAATTACTAATCCTCATAATTCGTTAGATCCTATTCAACTTAAAAATATCTTTCCATTTATTTCCATTTATCTCTCAATACAACAAGATGATTTATAAATTTAGTTTTATCTACAATATAATCTGAAATTTGGCTGCACACTAGTGTGCCACGGCAAACATTTTGAGAACCACTGTTCTAGAGCATGTTGCAATGTCCTGAAAAGAATGCTTTATTTACCAATGACAGAATAATAGAATTTTATGATATGTCAATAATTGAACACTTTTTGATACTGAGGAACAGTCACAACAGACAGGACAGAACAAACGACCATGCCATCCGAATCCGGACCTCGGTAGTCTGTGTCAGAGCGAGCCAACGCGATACCACCGAGACACCGAGGCGTCAATTATGAGCTCCCATTCTTGAAGCTGCTTTTATTATCAGCTTATTTTGTATATCGCAGTCTTTCACATTGAGAAATGCAAATTGAATGGCCGTTAAATTATTTAAGGGTAAATATCATCTGAATCTTTCATTAACTTTTGAAAAAGATTCCTGGAGACATTTGAAATTTTGTCCAAGTGCCTTAAATTATGGACAGCAGTGCATACCATATGATACGCGCTCTGTAATACCAGCGATATGATTTATATTTGCCGATGCGGCCAAAAATCCATACAAGGTATTAAACTTCTATTTGACAGAGTTTGAGATGACTAAAGAAAGAAGAAAGTGTTGTATTGCCTTAATGTTGCATTATAATGTTAGCAACATAACATATAATATGCTATATGTATATATATAACATAATATAATAATAACATTATAGATTATTATTTATAACATAATATATAATGTTATTATTATATTATGTTATATATATGCATATAGCATGTTATATGTTATGTTGACAGCTTGTTTCGAGCAAACAGAAAAAGTGCTGTATTTTTAATTCTTTTACTATTGAGAACAATAGGAATATAATAGAAGGGAATTTATTGCGTATTGTGAAATGGTAAATTCTTGTTATTGTCTGCAAATAGAGCAGTCATTGGTCCAGTTTTCAATCGACTTGTCTCGGTAGTGCATCGATTATGAAACAGTCGCCAGTTTGTTCTGTTGTTTCATTGTGGTTAAGTGGAATAAAAACACACTGAAACAGCAGTTAACCGAAAGTCTAGATCAGAAAGGAACTTTGCGTCGTCTCTCGGTGAATAAATGTAAACTAAACGAAACCAAAAAAGCGTTTGTTTGTTTTTAAATCCAAAAAAGCGTTTGTTTGCTTTTTTACCACAGAAATAAGAGCAACATTCGAGGGGAGGGGGAGAGGGAGACGTTTGAAGCATTTAATACTGTATATGTTTAATGATGTGTATACTTTACCTATTCACCTCTGTTCACAAATAAAGTAACCCAAATCAACATTTGACGCAATATCTCAAGCATTTAGAAAAACTGATGAATACGGTTTAGAAAGCATTTATCAGAAACTGTAGAAGAATTCAGCTATATTAAGAAAATGGCAGCGTCCTTAACGACTGCTCTATATTTAAATCCAGCTGTCCTCTTTAAATGATGGTGTTCGTGATCTTTAATTAAATGTGTAACTCTCATAATATATCAAATATACTTTACACATAATTTTTTGCCTTATAGCAATGGACAACACGATTTAATTACCGTATTAGGATTTTTGGTCAAATAAATCATGGCACTGTATACTCAATATTTTTGTAATTATTGTAGCGCGACAGCATTCTGAGGATGGCAGCAAAACGTTAGAAGTTTGAGGTAAGATTCAAAATAACTTGACCAAATAATTTAGGGAAATTTCAAAGTATATATATATAAGTAAAATGAATATAATGGCGTGAAATTGTTTCCCCTTTTACTTTTACGTAGCTAATAAAAAATGGGTGATCCTATTTTCACAATTAAAAACTTTCATATATAATTGAATTTACATACATACATACATACATACAAAATCCTCAAGCAGCCATGGGTTATGGATGTCCTCCAGACTATATAATTTTCCTCTCCAGACATGTCTGTTCTAAGCTACAGCTCCTCTATTTGACTACTGTACCCACAAATCTGGCAAGATCCAGTTTAACATTGTCTACCCATCGCATCTTAGGTCTCCTCTTTTTACTGAAGCTTTTAGGAACACTGTTCATAACCCTAGTTGACACTCTGCAGCTATGTATACGGGCAACATGGCCAAACCAAAGCAGTTTCTTTTCTGCAAAAACACTGCTCAAAGAAAGTTGATGACTATTTCTAACTTCATCATTGCTTATCAAGTCAAACTACCTAATGCCCAAGATATTGCGCAAGCATTTAGAATCAAAACTATCAAGTACCCTGCTCTCTTGTTTCCAAAGAGTCCACGTTACATAAGGTAGATTGGTTCCCGAAAAAACCGTGCAAGAAAAAAACCCTGTAAAAAATACAATGCATATGGAAAAATAGAATATTGGTTATAGACGTGAAAAGCCAATAAACATAATAAGTTGTTTTCAAACAAATCGTATCAAAATCTTTAACGAAATCTTTATTTAATTTTTATTCATTTACACACATTTTTTATTTTATTTTATAAACTTATAACATATATAAAGTGAATTATCCTTCATAAAGAAAATAATATGTCACTAATTCAAGAATACAAAAGTGCAGAAAAATGACTTACATATGCTTTAACTACATTTTATTCGTTGTCACTTTCTGACAATAGACGCATTCGTTTACGTAAGACGAATTAAATCACTTTCATCGCTTGAAACATTTTGGCCGTCGTGTTCATACTCCAATGTTGAAATGCTCTCTGTGGCAT
The DNA here is from genome assembly GCA_038380435.1 of Ryuthela nishihirai. Lineage (NCBI taxonomy): Eukaryota > Metazoa > Arthropoda > Arachnida > Araneae > Heptathelidae > Ryuthela > Ryuthela nishihirai. The sequence continues at coordinate 66,575,329 of JAWZYU010000016.1, read as the reverse complement.
GGAGAACCAAATTATCATTTGTTTCCAGTGATTCTGAAGTTTGATTAGTTTTGACAATGAACTCTGTAAACAATCGTTGAGATCCTGCTTTGACTAGATCTTTGTATAATTCTTGATAACGCGCCATACATTACTTCAGTCACGTTTGAACTGCTCAACCCCGTTCAACAATAGAATCATGTGTAAGAAAATGACTTTTCAATTGACAGCCATTTGAAGGGAATTCCAGGAACTCAATGCTGACACTTTTTTCCGAATGAAGTAGAATTTGCCCAATCTATATAATAAAAAATATCTGCTTGTCTGTCTGTTTCGTCTGTTTGTGTGTCTGTTTGTGACAGCCATACCTCATCGGGAAATCAGCGTACACGCTCCAATTTTTCAGAGAATGTCTCTGGTTCTAGTCCGGATTGCAGTGTTAAATTTCTGATCCTAGTCCGGATTGCAGTGTTAAATTTCTGGTCGAAAGTCCAAAAGGGGGGCTTGCTACAAGCAAACATATTTACCATGCTATTCCTACGGGAAACGATAATCGCTGTCAAATCTATTGTTACCATTTACTGCTCCTTAACTCTGAAAGTAAATAGTTAAAATAGCATTTAAATCTACTACCGTTGCCAGATTCCCCACATATCCAAAGGCATTATTGAGGCGTTCCATTGGAATTAGGGGTCTGATTTCCTAATCAAACTTAGTGTCGGTCAGAGGGAACCCGTCTAGGAAATTTGGGACTTTTCGGTGAAGTACGTCGGGAATTACAGAAAACAAAAATCTGACGAAATAAATATTTCGATCGTTTATCACGGGCTCCGAGAGCGCGCGCCGAGTCAGTAATGATTTTTGCAATACCAGGAAATTCTTCGTGTTCAAACTGTGATAAAATGTCGGGGGGGGGGGGATGCTCACAAACTAACCATTAGTGCAGGAAACAACAGAATATGCAGATTAAAAGTGAGACACGAGCTGTCACTATTTGTGTAGAAACGAAGCCACAAAGCAAGTGAGAACCTGTTTTTTAAAGCAATCTCCGTGTCACATGAAGGACGCTGTGCAGGAAATTTGGATCGTGTGGACGAATATAACGGGAGGCATAGAGCTGCAAAATCTGTGGTAGCGGAAATAAAAATCTCGATAGCTGAGGCAGAAATTAATACAAGGCTTATGAGAAAGCTCGCTGATGTCAACAACGATACAAGTCAACACCAGTAAATTTTTTTCCTGTTGAAAATCTGTGCTAAAGTGTCGGGGGAGGGGGAGGGTACCTGCAAAATTTACCTTTAGTGCAGTGAAAATAAAATATACGTATTAAAATTTGCACCCGGGAAGCGCCGGGTACGTTCAACTAGTAGAGAATAAAAGAGAGAAAACTTGTTTAGTAATGTTAGTGTAGTTTTTATTTTGGGGATTTTAGTGCACAAAATGTTCATCTATAATACATTTTCAAAGTTAAAACTACTTCGAAACATAAGACCATAAAAGCGGCATCTTTGTTATAAATGTAAATCTAGGAATTTGATCTTGAATAGGAATATTTTTTTTAAAATTCAATTCAAATGGAGATTAGATCATTTGTTTTGACCGTGTTCTATCAAAACAAACCGTATAAAAAGAAAATTGGAATATTTTTCTAAACCATGTTAAATCATAATCGTGTGAAAAAAATTCGCGTGTAAAACATAATTAATCGCGTGTTAAACATTAATTAAATAAATCTTTAATTTTTACCAAAAATCCTTTTAGCTACTATCTTCGCTATTTAATATTACTTTAGGTAGGTCTTACATTGAATCCCACCTCGCTCAAGATCATATTTCCTCCTTATGCATATTATCAGGATATTTAAAAGCAAAAATAATATCTAAACCTTTCTTTGGTAAAAATCAAAGAGTTAATGCATTTTTCTTTTAGTTTATTCTACTTTGTTTTATTGAGGGGGACGTTTTGAATCCAAAGAGTTTTTCTTGGGTTTTGCATAGCATGAAGTATTCCTGGTGAGTGTACCAGATATTTTAGCAAAGTAGTATTACGAGACGGAAAATGTACTGTTTACGGGAAAGAGGAAATTGTGAACAAGTTTTATGTAAATTAGAGTAATATTAATTTGTAACATCAATTCATTTAACATTTTAACTGTTGTATGCAGGAGAGTAGCGAAGGACTATGGTTGGGGGGGGGAATTAAAAATTTTCCACCTCGAAGTTCAAATTTTGCCGACTTTCAGCAAACTTACCAGATTTTCGCTCCGTAAGGGGTGGAGGAGGGAGGCCTTTTCCCATTTGACTTTGACTTACAATTTTGCCAACTAACCGTAATTTGACATTTAACTTCAAATTTTGCCAACTAGCCATTATTATTTCACAGACATAATTCCAATATTTACATTTACATCTCGTCTGAATTGTAACGAGTCAGTGTGAATTTTCCCTTGATTTGGCCAACTCTCCTTAATTTCACGAAACTAATCCCAATTTTTATATCTCTCCTAAATTTACCAAATCACTTTAATCTTTTCAAATTCCCAAAGATTTTGCCAAGTTTTCTCCGATTTCAGTCAACTATCCTGAATTTCACAAACCCAATCCCAATTATCACAACTCGCCCGTATTTTCCAAGTGAATTCTAATTTTGCCAATTGCCCTTCATTTTGTTAAGTTTCCTCAATTTGTCCAACACTCTTTAATTTCACAAAACAAATCTCAATTTTCACAACTCGCCTATATTTTACCAAGTGGATTCGAATTTTTCCAACTGCCCTTCATTTTGTTAAGTTTCTTCAATTTGTCCAACACTCTTTAATTTCACAAAACCAATCTCAATTTTCACAATTCGCCTATATTTTACCAAGTGGATTCGAATTTTGCCAACTACTCTAGATTTTGGGAACTCGCCATAATTTTACAGGAAAAATCGCATTTTTTATATCTTCTCTGAATTGGCCAAGTCGCTTCGAATTTTATCAACTCTCCTTAATTGCACAAGAAAGGCACAATTTTCACAACTCTCCTTAATTGCACAAGAAAGGCACAATTTTCACAACTCTCCTGTATTTTACCAAGTGGCTTCGAAATTTGCCAAGAGTACTTGGTTTTTCCAATTCTCCTTAATTTCACAAAACCAATCCCAATTTTTACAACTCACCTGTACTTTACCAAGTGGTTTCCAGTTTTGCCAACTTTCCTTAATTACACAAAACAATTCCAATTTTCACAAATCGCCCGAATTTTACAAAGTGGATTCGAATTTCGCCAACTGCCCTAGATTTTGTCAAGTTTCCTTGATTTTTCCATCTCGCCAGAATTCTACAGAAAAAAAATCCCAATTTTACATCACACCTGATTCTTGCAAAGTCACTCTGAATTTGCCAACTGCCCAAGATTTGCCAACTCTCCTAGATATTGCGAAGTTGCCTCGATTTTGCCAACACGCCATAATTTTACAGAAAAAAGATTGCAATTTTTACATCTCACCTGAATTTTGCCAACTCTCCATGATTTTGCCGTCACTCCGAATTTTGCCAACTGCCCCTAGATTTTCCCAACTCCCTACGTTTTGCCAACTCTCCTAGATTTTGTCAACTCGCCATAATTTTACAGAAAAAAAATTAAAATTTTCACATCTTACCTGAATTTTGCCAACTCCCCACGATTTTGCCAAGTCATTCCGAATTTTGCCAACTCCCCACGATTTTGCCAAGTCATTCCGAATTTTGCCAACTGTCCCTAGATTTTGCCAAGTCGTTCCGGATTTTGCCAACTGTCCCTAGATTTTGCCAACTCCCTACGTTTTGCCAACTCGCCATAATTTTACAGAAGAAATCCAAATTTTTACATCTCACCTGAATTTTGCCAACTCCCCACGATTTTGCTACGTCATTCCGAATTTTGCCAACTGTCCCTAAATTTTGCTAACTCCCTAAATTTTGCCAACTCGCCATAATTTTACAGAAAATAATCCAATTTTTTACATCTCACCTGAATTTTGCCAACTCCCCACGTTTTTGCCAAGTCACTCCGAACTTTGCTAACTGCCCCTAGATTTTGCCAACTTCCTAAGTTTTGCCAACTCGCCAAAATTTTACAGAAAAAAATCCCAATTTTTATATCTCACCTGAATTTTGCCAACTCCCCACGTTTTTGCCAAGTCACTCCGAATTTTGCCTATTGCCCCTAGATTTTGCCAAGTCACTCCGAATTTTGCCTACTTCCCCTAGATTTTGCCAAGTCACTCCGAATTTTGCCTACTGCCCCTAGATTTTGCCAACTCGACATAATGTTACAAAAAAATCCCAATTTTTACATCTCACCTGAATTTTGCCAACTCCCCACGATTCTGCCAAGTCACTCCGAATTTTGCCAAGTCTCGAAGATTTTGCCAAGTTGTCCCAATTTTTCCAACTCACCTATATTTTACTAAGTGGCTTCGAATGTTGCCAACTGCTCTAAATTTTGCCGTCTCTCCATTTTCCTCGAATTTGACAACTCCGCTTAATTTTGCAAAAAAAAAAGATTACAAATTTTCACAACTCATCTAGATTTTACGAGTCGCTTCGAATTTTGCCGACTCCGAGTTACTTTGGGGGGAGCCTCCCCCCTATGTCTACGTCCCGGGTTGTATGATATGTTAAAGATATCTGTTAATATTTTTATTTGACCACAACCGTGCGTGAATTCGCAATAACCAAACATAGCATAAATGAACTGATTTAATAACTGAGGCAAATAATTTACATCAATAACGTGAAATTGATTGTTTGGTACTAATGACTTGAAATTCCAATAGGCTAACTAATGACTAATTACCTATTACAATCATCAGATATCAATTGATAAATTAATATTACATTCAGAAATCGAATAATAAAGCAAATCAGAGGTACATCTTTTACCAATCACCTTTCTTTGCTGACTACTAACTACTGTCATTTCCTGAAACAGTTTTCAGGAAATGACACTCCCTGCAATAACTAAATATGCTCTGTTATTCATAAAAACTACTACTAAGCAAATATCGACAATCTAAGTTGTAACCGCGGCCTACAAAAAACAAAACAAAATACTTTCTACAACTGCTACAACTCTTGTTCTGCATTCCTGTTTCTTTACATTAAGTCGGTTCCATTCTCTTTACGACGTAATCCACTGTATGTGCTGCATCTCACATATCTCGTAGTAAAACAGTCACGCTTTCTTTGCTCTAACTGCACATTTCGCTTCAACATATTTGTTTCCACTGAATTTGGGCGTAAATTCTGTTGAATTCCATTCATGTTTTAGAAATATCATTAGTTGTTAAAAAATTGTTTCTTCGTAAAACGATTATCTTCATATTTCGCAAAAACAACGCTGCTTTAAATACGATATTTTCACCAATATTATGGAAAGTAAATGCATATATTTTAAATACGGTTAAAGGATTTTGAAATATGCTTTGGTTCTTACAGTGAAATATATACATTAACGTATCAGGTTAACTTAAATGAATAAATAATTTTAATGCTAAAATTTTAGTGACTGACACTGTCGAAACTATGTGTAGAATAAATTGACATGCCATCTGGAAAATTTTAATCATTGCAACGGAGAAAACGTTATATATATATATTGCACATATTTTTCAAAATTCTACAAGCTCCCCCAGCCCAGGTGTACGTCACAATGTACTTTTTTAAAATAATTTTTTAGAGAAGAGATGCAATTGATCTTGAAATGTTTGCAAAGTGTAGACCAGTCTTTAGTATACACGAATGAACTATTCGATGGATATAATAGAAACAACCTACAATAACATTGACGGGAACCGCTCCTGATAATGCAACAAGAACTGCTTTGCTGCATTTTACATCTCTCATTCATTTGATCTCTTTATCATGACAAAGCATATATAAAGCCTATTTTTTTATGTTCCTTTTCACTGCTTTCTGAGATTTAAGGATTTTAATATTCTTGGGACGGTTTCTATATTACAATGTGCAGGCGGAATTTCAGTGAAACGATGTTAACAGTAATTTTTGAATCATCTTGTTCCTTTGATCATATGTCAAATTATAATTTGGCAAGTATAATTTTTGAAAAGGCAAAAAAAAAAACGTAAATATATTCCCGTTGAATCCAATTATTTGTCTCGCATTCTAAATTTTTTACTGAATCCAGAGTTGGTGATCAATGAAAAATACTTTCATTTCAATGACAAGCTCTAACAAAAAGTTCCAAAATTCTAATGTTTCATATCGTGACACTTATTTTACGTTGTTTGTGTTCTACTCTACTGAGTAACAGCAAAGGTTTGTATTGGCAGAAGAGAACGTTTTAAAATGTTAGAGGAAAGCAGTATGTAGCGGAAATAGGAACACCTCTTAGGATAATTACGACATTTAAATAAGGTTAAAACTGTGCTTAAATACTGCATTTGAAACCAAGATTTGTATGCATATATGTATGAAGGGATTTTTCTCTCGGGAGAATTAAAATTGCTGTCATTTAGAGTCAACTGTCATACATTGCAATTGTTGGAAAAATAGTTTTGTTTAGAATTGTTTCTTCGTTTTAAAATATGGTTTTTAGAAATGTTTGTTCTTTAAACTTACACAGCACATCCAAGAGGGCGGCAAGTACAGATGGCTCGCCGATCCCGTTGTATGCTATACATTCGACGGGGCCGGCAGTCTCCTTTGAGACGTTGAAGAGAGTCAGCATCGACCGGCCATCCTCCGAGGGCTGCTGGCTTTCACGCATGGCGGCGCCTTTCATCCTCCACTTTATCATGTCTGCCTTCATTGGGTTGGCTACAGCGCTGCATTCAAAATAGGCTTCATCTCCCTCGGCTACCACTGCTGCACTCGTCATATTGACCACAGTCGCAGGATCTGAACGGGACGAAAGGGAAGCCCATTATCAACGAAAACTCAGAAGTGATTCGCATCTTATATAAAATATTCCAACTTCCACAGAAAAAAGTTCGAATGGTGCTTTCTTTTAGAAATGGAAAATAAACATAAAAGAAAAATAGTGAATGTAAAGTGATGTTTTACTTATAAAGATCTTCAACTTTTTCTCGTCAGGTAAAATATTCTATTAATTAGTAATGAAAATGTTTAATGCGAAGAAACTCAGATTCTGTATATTTATGATGAAAGCAAAAGTTACATTTTGAAATGCAGGACCTCATTTTTGTCCATTTATTAAATGAAACGACCAATGTCGGAAACATTATATTAGTAGGAGGTAGCAGCTGATCATCGCTGTAGTCTGTCAAGCATAAACCTCCAATGAATTGATGCTCGAGATTTTCTTTCACACTCTGCTGTCATGGATTGACAGTTAAGTTAGTTTTCGCTTACAAAGGTTTTGGCAGTGAACCAAAACTGATCAATGTGTATGAAAATGGCCTACAGCCATAAATGAATGATGCACCAAATTGATATGTGCTTAGAGTAAGGTCTGCAACAGATTGACATGTGCTTATTTAAACACAATTAAAAAGTAAAGAATATGAAAAAAGAAACTAATTATGAAACTCCTCTATTTTGTGTGTATATAACGAAGTCTGCTTTGCATTCTACTTAATATATCTCAATATTTATTCATGATGAATTAACAAAATGAACTGTAATATGAAAAGAGGAATCAACTGTTATAATAAATTTTTAAAGGAATGCACCTTGTGCATTCTTTAAAAACCTTGTGGGACCTGCAGAATGCTAGAATTATTTTCATAATACTAAATAACACTTCAAAATTTATTTTCTTTTAATAAGGAGTTAAATGTCATCGGACAGATTTTGCATCAAACATTTCCAATTGAGGTCAACACTCAATCTGGGTTTTTTAATATTTATTATAGGGACTAGCAGGGACGGATCTACATGGGGTGAGAGGGTCAAGGGTATATGACCCCACCCCCTTCCCTTTTTAAAGCTAGTAAGGATAATAGAGGGAAAAAATGATTAAACGTGCGGATATTTCAATCATTTTGCATGATTTAAAAACCTGTGAAACGAATTTGAAAACGTTGCTGCAATGAAAATAAAGTCTCTTGCTAACCCCTCTTTAATTTTCCCCCTTTCCCCGGCTCGATGTCGTCACTCATCTGCCCCCCCCCCCCCCCCTCCCTTTTTTTTTCTAGCTCCAGACCTGGTGAGAAGAAGAATACCTGCTTTTAATGGGTACATTTCTAAATGAAAAAAGAGACAACATATTTTAGTAGTTATCACTTGCTTTAAGGAGGAGTAATATAGTGGTATTATTTTAAAAAACAAAGAGTGACAGAATAAGACGTAACACAAAAACTAACTATCTACCAACTATGTATAAGACATGATCAGAGTGCACAGACAATTAAAAACTTATCTTTCACTGATTTCACAAATGTAAAAGGTTTACCATGCCCTCAGTGAGTAAGGAGGTTAGAAATATTTGGAACTTGTGTAAACCTTAAGTCCCGAATTTTGGAGAGTCCAAAATCATCAGCTATAATTTAAAAGAGTAATTAATGAGAGGACCTCTGGAGGTGGGTAAACAAAAATTTTTAGGTGACAAAAACACTTTCCCGTTAGGGAATCCCTCATTCACGCTTTAATTGCGCATTTTAAAAATAATCCTCGGAATGAAGTCTAGCCGAGAAACAATAACCTGAACAATCTGCGCTTAAATAATTAAACCATCATCTAAAACACAATTTCCCCTGCCACTTGACTAAATGTTTGCTTAAGATATTTTATTGCTTAAGTTTATAATCGGGTGAATAAAAGCAGGTTCCAGAAAATGGCTACTGAGTGCTGAAAATCGGTTTTCCGTTAGCTTCTTCATCTTGCAGAACGGAATCGGACTTTTGTTATTCTGGTCTGCAGCACTGAGCACCTCAGTCTTTGATTGTTGCCTAACCTATTCCATTTCTCACCGTGTACGAACTACAAAAGAGATTTCTACGCCAAGTAGCAGTCTGAGCTTCCATCAACAGTACCATTTACAGTCTAGCGCGTGCAGAGTTGTGAAAGCTGTTTCTCTCGGCGTGCACCTCACGTTCGCGAATGATGTGCAGAACCACTGCGACTCAAAGCTGACGGAAAGAATGCTTTTAAATGGCATTTTCCGCTCACTGACTTCGAGTTTCTAATCACAAGTAGAGTTTTTGTTTCAACTATAAACTGCATGTGAAAATACTATTGTAATGTCTAATTAAAACTTAATTTTGTTGTCTAAATGAAATAATATTTATGAGTCAGATGAAGTTTGTAGGTCCGTTTAATAAGGCCTGGGAAAAATTTGTGTCTGGACCAGACAACTATGCCCAGAGACATGCGCCAATCTAACTTACAACTAAATTCAAACAAATTGTAAATTGCTTTTTTTTTTCGTTCTAATATTCAAAAGCTACATATTGCAAGATGGAATCATTGATTATAATAAGAGTCATTTCATAATTAAGGGAAATGTTAAGTTTGGGACAAATGACATTCTACCTTTGTTTTTGTTCGATAATCACTTGTGACATTCTCAAATTAACTAAAAATCGTACTTTAATTTTTCTTACGTCGCACTTTAATTTTTCTTACGTCGCACTTTAATTTGAATGATTTAAGCTAGTTTTGTTGCATAGTGCTTAACCTTTAATTGAAGCTTTTTCCTAAAACTAGTAGCAAGAGATGTAAAATATTAAATAGGTAGAAGGAAACGAAAAAAAAAAAGATACTTTTATTTAAGTGCCTAATTATGTTATCATTTTGGTGCTCCCTTTTTATTTTTAAAAAAAATGCGAAATATGTTACATATTTAAATGTCGCAATTTCAGACATTGCCTTTCTAATCAGTTTCATAGATACTAAACATCGCAATTTAGAAATATGTGTCACAATGTGTTCTGTATAGTCGTTGGTGCTGTAGTACTAAATTAATGATAATTGAATTAATTGCAGAGTAGATTTATCTTAATAAAATAAAGTTTATTTCCTCCTTTTATATCCCATTTAGCAACTGATTTCCCTATGAGAAAATAATATTTAATTTAGTTCTTGGTTGCAGCCTTGAAATAATGATATAATTCGATCTACTTCAAATACGTTGCAAACAACGAAGTTTTTTCTTTAATCTAAAATTAAAGTCATAAAGGGACGTAAGATAATCCTAAAACAAATAAAATTTAATATTTTAATATGATCAATGATATATAGAATTTTACCATTCACCAGTCAAATAGGGCAGATATCTGAAGATAGACTGCCGCTTCAAGAACGAAAATGCTGCACTTCCTCCGCCCCCGATCCAGAAAAAAGGCAATAAGGCAATGTGTACATAACTTGAAATCAAATTAATTTATGTAAACAACTATCATATATGCGTATTAAACTGTATTTGATTTTGATCATTTGGAAATATTTAGAACAAAGAAATTTATGTATGAAAATTATAATAATACAAAATACTATATAAAATTTATGTAGACTATGTAAAATTAAAAAAAAGAACTAATATATATATATATACCGAAGAGCCAAAACATTATGACCAGCGAGTTTTATGCAAATCAGCAACGGACTTAAGTGAGTTTGGGAAAGACCAAATGAAATTAGCCAGACGGCTGGATAAGAGCATTTCCGAGACAGCAAGGCTTGCGGGTTGCTCACGGTAAGCAGTGGTTAGTAGCTTCCAAAAGTGGTCCGAGGAGGGGAGAACCACGAACCACCGGCAAGTTGTGAGCCGACCACGGTTCATCGTTGCTAGAGGTGAGCGAAGGCTATCCCGAATGGTACGGGCCAACAAAAGGGATACTGTGGCGCATCTATCTAGTAATTTGAATGCTGGTGACGGGAATAACGTGTCACAACACACAGTACATCGAAACCTGCTGGGAATGGGGCTGCGGTAGCCACAAGCCGCTCTGAGTGGCCATGCTAGCCTAGTTCACCGTCGAAAGCGCCTACAATGGTACGCGAGTATCAAAACTGGACCTTGAATGATTGGAAGAAGATCGTCTGGTCCGATGAATATCGTTTCCTGTTGGACCATGTGGATGGCTGCATACGTGTGCGTCGTTTAGCTGGGGAAGTGTTGCTACCAGGATGTACTGTGGGACGAAAACAAGACGGTGGATGAAGTGTAATGCTTTGGGCAATGTTCTACTGGGAAACACTGGGTCCAGTCATTCATGTGCAGGAAACTATTACGTCTACCACCTACATAAACGTCATTGCAGACAAGGTACATCCTTTCATGGAAACGGTGTTCCCCTCTAGTAGTGTCTTCCTTCAGTAGGATAATGCGCCATGCCACACTTCCCGGTTTGTTCGAGAATGGTTCGCGGGACATGAGGAAGACTTCCAGGTATTACCCTGGCCTCCAAATTTCTCAGACATCAATCCAATCGAGCATCTGTGGTTTGTAATGGAACAGCTTATCCGATCTGTGGTTTGTAATGGAACAGCTTATCCGATCTGTGGTTTGTAATGGAACAGCTTATCCGATCTGTGGTTTGTAATGGAACAGCTTATCCGATCTGCGGCTGCTCAACCACGTAACTTACAAGAGTTAAAGGATCTGCTGGGAACGTGTTGGTACCAGATACCACAAAACACCTTTAGAAATCTTGTAGCGTCCATACCTCGCCAGGTAAGATAATTGTTTTGGCGGCACGTGAAGGATCATATTAAGCAGGTGGTCGTAATGTTTTGACTCTTCGGTGAATATACAGGTATATATGAGAAATTCAAATCAAATTTAAGAAATACTAAAAATGAATGGTTTGAAGCAAAATATAAAGTGGAACGCCAATTATGTAGCTGCCTGGTTATTGGGATCATATTCGAAAACATTTCGTTCAAATGATGTGTTTACCCGAAATCTGTGTCGGTTTGTCACAAAGGGAAAAAAAGCGCTTGGCGTTAAAAGCAGGGCACTTCTAAAGAGTGAGATGCTGTTCAGATGCCTTATTTTCAAAAATATCGAATGATTTATAGAAAAAAATGTTTGTTTTTAAAACAGAAATCTGTCTATATATTATTGTCTTAATTTAGTAGTTACTGAACTGATTTTATATTGTTAAGTTCAGACAGTTCCGTTTCTATTAATACGTGTCTTTTTGGACTGTGCTTACTTAGTTGCACCTGCGTTACTTAAAAAAATATGTATTAGATTAATTATGTTTCACTATGTGTTATAAAAATTCATGTGCTTCTTAATTTTATCTAAATCAATGGTAAGTAGTATCTTTGTTCTTAGTAGGGCATGTCCTTCTGTGAGTCTAGTAGTATTTTTTTAAGATCTTTCTTTGTGCTGTATACGGCGTATAAAAAAATTCTCATTGTATTTTATCACACCAATTGAATTCCTTTGATTAATGTTCAATTTTCCGAGTTTTCGATTATTCGACCCACACGTTCTTCCCGATTTAATCTGGATAATAGGCGTTTCACTATAATGTAAATAAAGTAAAAAGTAGAATTATATGCTTTTTACTAATGAAAATCCCTCAACGAGTTTGTCATAATTCAGGTATTTCTCTGTTTCATGTTTAATTGCAATTGGAAATAAAAGTAGTTTACCTTCAAGCAGCCCTTTGTCTTAGGGGTTGTCTGTGGTCTTTTGTCTATGAGGGAAGCAATGTCTCAGCAGAAACACAAGAAACAACATTCTCTATTTCCTGCTCGAATGTAGATCTCTTTGATCAATATTCGAGGATGTTAACTACGTGGTTGATTGGGAAAATGTTCTTGAAATTCTCTTTAATCATGATTAAATTTGAACAGTTAAAAAAATACATTTTTTTTTATACTGAGTTATATTTTGGATTAGTAATGTACCTAAAATAACAGCAAGGTTCGTCAGATATGGTAAATATCCTGTTGCGATTTATTCATACAAATTGATATAATTGTTAAAACTTCAGATGACTTTTACGCTCAATTTGGAGGCCGCAATAAAAAACTATTACTGGACTTTTTTTAACATCACAATTCTAACACCTTTTTGTAATGAGACGAATTAGGTGTCACCTTGTATATGCGAAGAGAGGAGAAATATTTCGTTGGCCGATTCAGTTGTGCGGGGGTATCGCTTTACTTACTGGTGACACAGCTAGCAGCCATGTTCGTGTTTGAACCCTAAGTGTGGCATAATAGTTTGCGTTTGCCTTTGTTCTTTGTACAGAAACTAACGGTTCTGTAACAAACCAAAAATTGGTTTTTAAGATGTGAATGGTCGTAAGCTTCAGAATAATAATAATAAAAAAGTTTTTAATTGAAATTTAGTTGAAAAAACTAGTTATGCAGTTTATATTTATAGTTTATAATTAAAACTTAAAAATATTGAACGAAATAATTTTAAAACACGAACGAAGTAACAAGATGAAGGCCGAAGTGATCCATTTTAATTTATTTGCAATTTTACGTAGAAAAGCAGATATTCATTTCAGTGACAAATGGTGTTCAATCAAACATAGCTCAGAAAGCTGATTAATGCTAGATGATGTTTCAGTTCTTCAAAATAATGTATTTCAAAGCGTATTTAGGTTCATTTCATAGTTCGCGATATATTATATTACTTGCTGTTTGAATGCATATTTATTTAATTAACTGAAAATATTCATAGATCATAGATTTTGAATATGTATAATTCGTGATTATATGCTATGAAAAAGATTAGCTGTCACTGGAAAAATGTTTTATTTTAAGACAACTTTACCTTGTCTTTCAGTTACTCCATAATTTACATTAATGGACTAACTTTAAACAATATCCCTGTTGACGTCATTTTCTGGATTTTGAATAGGCCAGCAATAAATTAAAACGATCCTTTTTGGTTCAAAAATTGTTCAGGCTTGGTATACTTAGTTTGACAGTGAGGCTTCTCTCCAACCTAATTTCTCATCGAACACACAATGTTGGAGTTGGAGTCCGTCACAATCATCGATAGTGAAGTCATACAAGGGCCCATGCTAGTTGCATTGTTCTTCATAATCTCTACCTTTGAAAATCCTAGTATTCTTCGCCTTATTCAATATACAGCATACGCAGAAGACATTAATTTCGTTTGTACTTCCAGCAATCAAGAAGAATGCAGTTCATTATAAGCTGCATGTGACACTATTTACTAGTGGAGCTTAAAGTATGAACTACTTATATCAAAAGACAAATCTAGTGTTCTATACCTTGGAAGCATGAATTCTCATGATAAATGCTGTTTCACAAATTATTCACCGCAGAAAAACTTTAGGAGTGTCATTCTGATCACTTTAAAACTTCTGAAAAACTTTAGGAGTGTCATTCTGATCCCTTCCCAGCGATATTGTCACTTCTAAAAGTATTGGTGTTTTTGCTTTTAGACTGAAGATATTTGACTTATCACCATTTCTAAAATGTTTTAAATTTTGATGTACTTTTCCTCCTCGGCATCAGTGTACTGATATAGTACTTTGCGGTCATTCATGTAATAATAATAATATGAGTATTGTCACATAACATGTGAGTTAAAAATTAAAGGATATTAGACAAAAGTGTACATAACTCAAAATGTTTTTCACCAAATACAATTAAACGTCGTATGGAAAAATATTTTAACTTGACTGAGTAAGAACATGTAGGATAATGATAAAATAATGTAATGTACATGAATGTTGTATTACATATATGATAGCATGAGTTCCTATAGTGTAAATTCTGGAATAGGGGAAAGGAGTTATTAATGATGCCTGTGGTTCAACCTGAAGGCAACGCATTCCATTGTTATTGACGAGACTATTGATCAGGTTTTTCGGAAACGAGGCCTACTGCTTTACAACAGCAAATCTAAAGTTTAATATTGTGGGAAGGAGATGGAGTCTTACAATTCGCCTCCCTAGGGCGTCCCCCACGTGTTCAATTGGGTTCTACCCCAGGAATCTGCTGTGTACTCTAGACTATGAATAACTTCACTTTCAATAGATTTGTCAACCACATGAGCCCTGGAAAGGCAGGACTCGTCGTCCATGTAAAGAAATTATCAGGGTCGACAGTACCGTGTAAAACCTCACTTAGAGAGCAAGAATCTAGTCTCTGTTTTTCGTTGAACAGTCAAAATATCTCCTTGAAAGATGCACAACTCTGTGCTGTCAGCCATCTTGAGAGATTGAGCTCTTCTGTTGAAGGTGAGGGGGACGGGACACAAACTATTTCTCGCATATAGTCTCCTGTACACAGTAGGTTTTGGAACTGCCCTCCTCTGTAACTGCCTTAGCTGCCGAAGACTCTCAGGAGAGTTTTTGTGTCGTCTTGCTATCGTCCTTAACCCTCTCTTGCCAAAGCGGGATAACTGAGTTACCCCATGCTGTTTTTTTTTTTTTTGTAACATTTTGAAGCTACAGTTTTTCCTTCAAGGGAATCCTTGTTTATTCAGGCTGTAACGTGATGGTGAAGAACAGTTCTACAAAGCTGAATCTGGTAAAAATCATCAACTATTCCCCCAGATTCTTCAAGGCCTACTCACAATTTTATTCAAGAGCCGCCAGGTCTTAAAAATGAAAGCAAAAGCGCAAGTTCTGTTTGAATAAAGTTTCAGGACATTTTTACACTTGTAATGGTTCATATTATGTAAGACGAATAAACCAGAGAGGTTCAGAGTTTATATAAACGTGGAAAAATAAAAATCTGGAGAAGACAAGAGCATGGAAAATATTATTTCAGATCAAGTGTATGTTTCAATTGATATTTTATGGGCTGCCGGCAATTGACACTGTAGGAAGATCCAATGACGTTATTAGCTGTAAAAGAAATTTAGGAAACAGCTGCTACAGATCAAAGTTTTAACAAAGGTAGAATATGTGCATTTTGCTCTCGAGGTAAGGATAGAAAAACCAGACTTTGCTGTTTCATGCAAAAAGCCAATATGCAACATCCATAGGAAGAATGATGCGATAATAAAGCATGTGGACTCAGAGAAGAAGAATTCTTTGAAGTTTTTGATAAGTTTTTATAGAACTATGAGCAAAGCAAAGTTAGAGTTTGAGAACAGCAATACCTTTGTTTTTCTTGAAGCTTTCGAATTTTTTACATTTTAACTTGAAGTTTTCCAACTTTTAAGTTCTACATGGATAAAAATAGTTATCACATATAACAAAACACGTGTTTAAAATAACGACACAAGAGGAATATTATCCTGTTTAAACTGAAAAACAAAGAAAAATCAAATGGAATCAATATAATTACCCCTCTTGGGCATTGGAAAGTACAAAATTCGTTGGGTAAGAAGTATTAACAGTTACAACCCTGAGACTATCTTCTGGTCTATATCTAACCTCTCCTATTTTTTTGAAATTCGCTGCAAGGTCTTGAAGTCACATATTGTGGTACATTTAAGGACTAATACTCAGTCGGTGATTGACCCCCACTCATCCTGCCAATAAGTCTTCACCGTACGTAAACATCCATACGTCGTCTTTGAAACATTCGTGATGTCAAATTACTCCCCAAAATAAAGACAGATTGACTAAAACGGAAAGAGAGCACGGCTACAAGCAGACATGTGTTCTTTTACAGCAACCTTAATGCGTATAATTGTAGGGACGTTGGTTAAATATACACCCGCATTTTGTTCTTGCTCATTGTAAAATTTGCATATATACCACAATTCCTCTTATTCCTCCATATACCTTTAGAGCTACGCCATTACCAGAGCATTTAATAGAAGGAAAATACTATATTAAATGACTCCATAATTGTTTTATTCTGAACTAGCTTATAGTTAAATATAAAACATTTTTATAGCAATAATTTTTGCTTTACAATAGAGTATTATTGTTAATATATTGTTAAGAGCGTTTGTTGTGAAGACCTGATTGATACATTAATAAAATTTCAAGGAACGATGGAATATCAGTAAAACGAAGCCAGACTAGCGATATATTCGGTATAACGTAATTTTGTCCGACCCTTGCAAATTTACAAAGTATCTCAATCTAAAAATACTTTATTTTAACGAATACCAGTGTAACGAAATAAAAATCCATTCCTATATAAAAGCAAAACTCTGATATAAGGAAATAAAAAAAAATCCTTAAGGAATATATATATGTAAAATGTGCATTTTAGCATCTGGTAATGCTCCAATAATTTAAACGCTGTGAAATATCTACCAATCATAAAGCTGTGAATCACGTGCTATTTTATATCGTCCCGCACGCTTTTTTCTGCCGATCTGATTTCGTGGCATAGATGCTCTCCACACGTGCCGAGAATATTGTCTCAGAGCTGTAACTGCTAATCCTTTTTTTAGAGCTACGTCATTGTGCTCTAATTTGAAATATAATGGCATAGCTCTAAAAGTGCAGAGATAACGCTTTAAAACGGCATTGCCATATTTTCCTAACATAAAAAGTGATTTTCAAACTTGGATATATACGTGACTCTGATTGTATTGCAACGCAAGTAATGGTAGCTTCAGTGAACAATGTTTTCAAAGCAATTCCAATCCACACCGCATTCGTTAAATATCGGTTATTTTTATATTTGTTCGTTATTATTATTTTTTCAGTTAAATTCGTTAATCAGTTTAATTTCGATATTAACAGCCAATATGGTGCGAAGTCTTCGCCGTTTCATAATAACACCGAAAGATTATTCCTGATAGTATGTTGTGGAGTTCTGACATAATTAAGATTTCACGGAGATATGCTTTTTTGAAACAGACAGACAAAAAAATTACCGACTTATTTTTAAGAAATCTAATGCACGGTATATTCCTTTCATAATGTTTATTTTGTAGTATTTAACTATCATAGCATGATTTTTATTGTGTTTCAGTATGAAAATAAATTTTGGTCACCCGCTCGATTTCTTTATACTGACATTTCACTGTATTAGATTTTCTGAGATTCTGCATGAAATCTGCAGATATTATATTTCTTTACAGTTTAATATATAATATTAGATTTATATCTGGCCTTGCCTTATTCATAAATCATAGTCTGAGAAAAGTGTAATATGGTAGCAAAATACAATAGTGCTTTCGAATTCTAGGTGTTACATTCTGGAAAACACCACGAACTATAACCGGGAATGCTAAAATTAATACATGTGGGAAAAGCAGGTAAATAACCATTGCTCACAAGAATAAGAATACTAATAATGAGAAAAAATATGTTATTTATAACACGAACAAAGTGAGGAACCCAGGAATGTTAATTATTTAAATAATGTAAGAGTATTTCAAGAAATTATCTTTAAAAATGATTATCCATCTGACAGTATGAAATTAATCATGTGAATTAAAAATCTATTCGTCGTTTGCGGTTCATCCAGGGAGAACCTACAGAGTTTCGAAAATAATGGTTGAGACTTCATTTAACTTTGTAAAGTCATAATTTGGGAAGAAAAATTAAGATTTAAAACCTTTTGATATTTAACTAATGTGAATTATCTGCAGCTTAGTCGTTTCTATTTATTTTTTTTCAAAGAAAATGCTTCATTTCTACAGAAAACAAAATTGCTCCAATTACTGCAAAATAAAATCATTTTATGGCGCTTTTGTTAAGTATTTCATATGCTGCATGGGAATTTCTGATATATGTTTCACGTGTTTCCAATTTATATGTTTGAAACGTTGTGAAACACTTCATGCGGAAAGTCACCAAATTTATAAAGCAATAATTCACTGTAACCAAACGCCTGCAAATCGGTCACGCCATATAACGGATGTGTGCATCTGAGATGTGTTGAATCTCCTTTTACACTAATCCTCTAGGCGACCGTGAGTAAATTAAAGCGAGCATGCTAAGTAATGTCAGTCTTCTGCCATATGTAATCTTTCTGGGTGCATCTGCATCTGACTCCAACAATTTTATCACTGAAGGGAGAGAAAGCTTACACTCCGTTCTTTGGAAAGGTTAGACTACAGAATGCAATTACATAAATATGGTTTGCTCTCAAACTTGAATAATTCTATAACCAAATCAAATAAATAAACTACAATTTTCTGGTAAGTAAAATATTCTTATATCTATGGGATATTGTGATGGTACCTAGGCATGAGTCTAAACGAACTCGAAAAAAATTGAAACATCTTGGTGAAGAATAAAGAAATATTGACTACTTCAAGTAATATAAAGAGAAATATTTATATTTTCGCAATTAAAAAAAGAAAAACGTCTTGTATTAAACAGTATCCAGATAAATTTTATAATTTTTTTTATGTTTTTCAAAATTTAAAGAAAATTGTTGTTCAAATATGTATGAAAAGTAGAAAATACAATTTGAAAATGTTGTAAATAAGGTATTATGCAGCTACTGAGAGTAACATTATTGAACTTGTGAATGAGGTAGGGATCTAGAGGAGGCCAAGGGGGTCACGCCCCCTTTGAAAATGTTAGTATAGGTAAAAGAAGAAACAATGATAAACTTAGGTACATTTCATGCAATTTTCAAGAACGTTTTTAAATAATTTTACAACTGAAGAGGAAAATGTTACACTGCACTGGAAATCCAGTTTCCAAATCTCCCTCCTTTGCTCATTTTCGGTCTCCATTGAATTTCTTGTCCCCCTCCCCCTTTATTTTTATTTTTCGAGATTGGGCCTACTGTAAATAGTTCTTAATGAACCAAATGAAGATTTTCGTTTGCCTTAAACATATAAACGTGTTTGCAAACCTTGTATTATGATCAAAATTTTTGATATATCTAAAATACCTCCAAAGAAAAATCATTTACGGTAACGGCTGCTGCAACGTGTACTACGTTTTTATAGTTTTTTATAAGCGTACTCGTAAATAATCAGGGTTAACATGCATAATTGACATCGTTTGTCACAGTAAAGAAAGGACATGCAAAACATATCGTATTCTTATAAGAATGATATACATTATTTCCTACACAGAACATTCAACACTACTGTGGCATTAGCTGATCCTTCTTCGTTCTCTGCTTGGCAGTGATACATGCCGCCATCCTCCCGTGACACGTTCTGCACGTGAAGAAGTGGACCTCGAGCAACAACACGCTGCACCGTTCCGTCGCTAGTTAAGATGGAATGATTTCTAGTCCAGGTGTAGGCCACAAGCTCCGGATAGGCTCCAGCTGTTAGATTCACTGTCGTGGTTAATCTCTCTACGATTTCAACAGTTTGGAACGCATTGGAAAACACCGGCTTGTCTGGAAGGATGGAACAGTACATTATATTTAAATGTATTTATTAAACAGGTTTTTACTACCAACAATAATAAATATGTAGTCTTATTATGATTTTTTTGAGAATATAGTGTCTAAAATATAAAACTGCAAATATGAATTAGATCTATATAAAATCAATGTTGAAACAGTTTTAATTTTACTTATTAAAGTTCAGGAAAAATATTGTTAATTATAGCATTTGTCTTATATATATATATGTCCGATGTCTTAATAGAAGTTTTTTGGCAGTTGTATATATTTATTAGTAGTGAACAAATGTGGAATATATTTCTGTCTGGCGAACATATTTGTAGTTTCCACATTTTTCTACAGCATTCACGCCGTGCTAGACATGTGTGACAAACTCTAAATTATAGAATTTGTGCACCACAAATATTTCCCCCTTAAAATATTTTCCTCTTTCCTCCGACATCTATTATTTTGCACCTTCAATGACGAATTGGAGGAAGGATACTTCACCTAGAAGAGGGGGACAAAATATTTACCATTCGGGTAGCGGGGGGCGAAATAATCGCAATGAGTGTTTTCAAATGAAATCCTTCAACTTGGGGAGTGCCATGTATTATATACGAGTGTTTCAGTCCTCTCCTAGAAGAGGAGCAATTTTTTTTACCACGGGAGGGGGATAGTTGGGGTACGAAACTATCATAATCAATTTTATGTCAAATAAAATCTTGCGACGAGAAGAGTGCCATCTACTATATATGTTACCGCTAAAGCTCGAAAGCCATTAATGTGCACATTACCTAGCTAATCTGCAGATTAACTGATTTGCTCCGTTAACGTGCGGAATCAAGAGTTTCCCGCATTTTACCTAGGTAATGTGCACATTAACGGTTTCCGTATCGTTAAAGTTGAAAAGTTTGTTTCTCTCATAGTGGTGAATCTCTTGAATATGAATCTTCGTGTCACGTGATTCACTCGTCCGCATTATAAAAAACGCCCCGGATGAGCGAAGGCCAAGTTAGAACAAATCGGTAAAGTGATTCATTCTTGATAACGAATCACTAAAATGATTCGTTCTCACTTGGCCTGCTCATTTTGGGGGCGTTTTTTATAATTCGGACGACTGATTCATGTTGACAGAGGGATGACCCTGGTTTCAACTCTACTCTCGGACACTAGATAAATAACATTATGTTAATTTAAGCGTACAGAAACGTTCCTGTTGTTCCAGCAAAGATCTCATTTTCACTTTAACGAGTGCCTAGTAAGTAATGTTCAGATTATCCAGGAAATTTACAGATTACCTAGGTAATTTGAGAAATGAAACAATTTTCGGCACGTTAACGGATCACCATAGTTAATCTGCACAATACCTAGATATCTGTAGAATAACTGATTTCTGCACTTTAGCGGTAATATATACTTTAAAGAAATTCCGACTTCACGTAAAAGAGATGAGCAAAATTCTTACAGTGGGGGACGAAACACTTGTAATGAGTTTTATGACAAATAAAAGCTTCCGGCGGGGGAGTGTCATCTACTATGTACTGCAGAAAGTTTCAGTCCTCCACTAGATTAGGGGAATAAAATTTTTACCATGGGGTGTTTTGGGGGGAACGAAACAATCGCAAAACGTTTCATGGCAAATGAAAGCTTGCGACGTGGGTAATGCCACTTCCTATAAACTTTAGACAGTTTCAGATCTCCCCTATAAGAGGTGGATAAATTTTTGCCAAAAGGGGGAAGGGGTAATGGGAAAGGAAAGAAATGATCATAATGGGTTTTATGTCAATTAAAACTTGCGACATGGGGAATGTCATCTGCTATATACTTTAGAGCGTTTCAGATCCGAGCATCGCCGGGAATATTTGCTAATTTTAGACAAAACTGCTCTTCAAAATTTCTGACTATAGCTTAAAAGACTAATTAACATTGAAGGGAATTGAATTATGCCTAAACTGCTTGGTTTATTGAAATAATCTTAAACTATTGAAATAATCTTAGACTGCTCTGGAGAATTGTTTTACCTCTGAAAGGCACGTTTTTTGCTCTATGCACGGAAGGTACTAAATGACCAGGACACAAGGACCCCTATAGCTCAGAAAAGTTTTGGAGGAAAGGGACCCACTGAACAGTTCTTTCACGACAGATGGTAGTCTCCCGTCAAGGCCACCCAGACTGTTATTTAATGTCCACATTGTATGGGTCTCTCGCATATAGGGCCATGGATTTACGTCCCATCGGATGCACTGTTGCGTTTCCAAGCCCATCGGCGCCCCTACCAAACTTACCAAGTCAAGGTGGGAGTTTAACCGAGAAGCGGGTTGGGTTGTTTTACCTCTGAGCGGCACTTTTTTGCACACCATGCGCTAAATGGCCAGGTCACATGGACCCCGAAGGCTCAGAGAAGGTTGGTTGGGGGAGGGGACCCACTGGAACAGCTGTTGGGAGACAGATGGTAGCCTCCCGTCAAGGCCATCCAGCGTGTTCTTTAACGTGCACAGGGTATGGCTCTCCCGCACACGGTGCCACGGCTTAACGTCCCATCCGACGGACGGCGGCCTTTCTAAACCCATCGGTGTCCCCTACTGACAGTGGGCAGGACGGGGAATTTTGCGGAGATAAATCTGAACGCTGACCCAGCTGGGACTCGAACCTGGGAACTACAGATTACGAGCCTGACGCGCTACCGACTGAGCCACCCCCGCCCCAACCGAGAAGTGAGAATATTGTCTAGAAAACTGTGATTGCATTATTACTCTATGCAAACGAATACTCCCATTCTCTTCTGTTGTTATGTTCCCCCCACATATACACACACTTCCGTTCCGCATGGATCCCACAGTGACAGGGTGCAAAGCCATTAAGGCTGCTGTCCTCACGACTGCCCTAAAGGAAGCCCGTGGACAGGCACCAAATGTATGAGACTTCCACCACTTAAACTGTCTTTTCCATTTTCCAAATTGCATGTTTATTTGGAAGTCCATTTTCTCCAACTGCCAAGATCCGATGAGAGCACTATATAAGAAAAATATCTTTACAATTGCATTGTTTTTGAAATTTGGCGGTTTTCGCAAATTTAGTATTCATCATCTAGTCTGAATTTTATTTTTAAACTTTTGCTTATAAAAATATTTTGTTTAGTGTACACCAAGACCTCGTTTTGCATCATTAAGTTCCTGAAAATTCTGATGAAAACTGAAGTGATTCAAATCGGTATATTTCTCATAAGAAACAAAAAGAGGTGTTCTATCACTACATTGTTCTCTATTTAAACATTTTATAAATGCAAATTTACATCATTAAATTAAATATTTAAGCAGCAATGAGCTCTAATATTAAAGGAAAATAAGCAGAATAGAATTGAATATGCTTTTTTTGTACACAATGAGCTAAATGACCAGGGAACAACTACCCGGAGGGATCACAGAAGGTTGGGAGAGGGACCCAATGGACATCTGTTGGGAGACAGATGATAGTCTCCCATCAAGGCCAACCATCGTGTTCTCTAATGTGCACAGGGTATGACTTCCCGAGCACGGGACCACGGCTTAACGTACCATCCGTCGGACGGCGACATTTCCAAGCCCGTTTGATGTGCCGTACTGACCGAAGGCAAGGAGTTTTTCGGAAATAAATCTCATGTTGGTCCATCTGCGACTCCAACCTGGGAGCTGCAGATTACGAGCCTGGCGCGCTGCCGACTGAGCAACCGTTGCCCCGTTTTGAATATGCGTAACATTACATATTTAAAATGTAAAGATATAGAGAAAAAATATACAAAAAGTATAAATAATAAATGCTAATTTGATAAAGGTACTTCCCTACACAAAGGATGGAGATAACCTAGAATTTCTATTGGGCTTGTCCCCGTTTCTCACACAACATACAAACCCATATTCACTGGTGTAGTCAGGTTGGCTACCCACTAGACCAAATATGATAACATTAATAATAAGAAATGCTATATGCAATGACTTGGGAAGTTAGTATCCCTGGAGAGTCTACGTCATTTCTCTGATGATGGCTCAGCTATCAAATCAAAAGTCTGATGGGAAAGTGGAGAAGTAAAGATCTGCTAAAGATCTCTCTTATCCGCAAATTAGTTTCAGATACACTAGACATATACACAGTTTCAATATGAAATATTTTCCTAATTTGTGTGAAAATGACATCTCTGGTGTAGTGTTTTCCCTACAATGACTTATAATTCCGTTTTAGCTTTTTAGTAAAGTTTGTAAATAAGAATATACAGTCAAAGTAAAGAAGGAATGAAACGAATAATAATGAGACAGCACTGTCGAATTCCGACTTTGCACCGCGAGTACCTTCGATATTTCTTAACGGATCGTTTTTTTCATATGTGTTTGTTGCTGCGGTTGTTTTTCGCCATCATCTCAGACCTTCTACTATGGCATATAAACTGACAGGCTCCTGTCAGACCTCTGTGGCAAGCAGCTGCTTGAGGGGTTATTTATTAGCCTTCCCATGGCCGAGTGGTTAGCGCGCTTGGTTACTGATCTACGGGACCTGGGTTCGAGCCCCGGGTAAGGCATGGAGGTTCGTGTTGTTTTCTGCTGAGGTCCTGCCATCCTCTCAGATCTTCTACTGTGGCATATAAACTGACAGGTTCCTGTCAGACCTCTGTGGCAAGCAGCTGCTTGAGAGGGTATTTATTATTATTTGATGAAAGGAAGAAAAACATTTTGAGTAAAACACTACGCGAGGGAAGTCTTTTCTCTTCTTTGAAACGCTAGAAAATAGTCAATACGCGAAATGTTTTTGCAACGATTGGAAATTTATATTTTTGAAGTAGAATATCAGTTTTCTAAAGTCAGCATTTTTTCGACATGACATTCTTATTTATAAGATTCGGTACTATTGAAATAATCTTAAAATCTTGCTTGAGTAATGCAGAAAAAATTAAACCCGTTTAAGATTATTTAATATTTTTATATGATTTAGAGATATAATTAAAAAATACCGAAGAATAGAGAAAATATATTTTCTTTCATACTCACAGAGATAAAAGGCAAAAGATATCTACTCCTTAGTAAAAATAAATAAATACCCCCTCAAGCAGCTACTTGCCACAGAACTCTGACAGGAGCCTGTCAGTTTATATGCTATAGTAGAAGGTCTGAGAGGATGGCAGGACCTCAGCAGAAAAACAACACAAGCATCCATGCCTTACCCGGGGCTCGAACCCAGGTCCCATAGATCAGAAACCAAGCGCGCTAACCACTCGGCCACGGGACGGCTCCTCCTTAGTAAACGTAACATTATATCTTACCAATCTTGGAACATTTAGAATAAGGGTTTTAAACAAACATCCCAGACTCCATTTTCTCTTTCAAAATTATTTCTAATACGATTGTAAAGGCCTCGAGGTTTATTAACCAATAATTAGGAACTGAAATGAAACTTAATATCGGGAAAACTTAATAACGGTTACATTTCAAACTGTGCTTTTAAAAACGAGTTGCGCGTAAATTTATAATTACGATTTTTTAATTTGATTTCATAAAACTGAATTCTAGCAAGAAATGGACTCAGATGTCTAGAGTTTTTTTTTCTGATTGATTTCAACACAATATACAGGTTTACTTACTAAAGTACTCGTTTCAACAATTTGTTCCCATTTTTTGCTTAAAATTGCAATTGTTCTCCAACAAAAGTACACAATCAATTTCTAATATGTATTGGTTGAGTGTCTTAATGTTTTTGCTATTATTTTAAGGTTGTGAAACCCCTCAGACTATTGGGTCCCAGGGCAACCTCATGTCGATCATACGGCTTTCGAGTCAGATTGTTAATTTAAAAAAGTAAAAGTATAATTTCTTATTTAACATTGATTTAATTAAAAATCCTCTCAGAAGGCCCTATGATCTCGACAAACCGTGGGGCAATTGTTCTCACTCTTATGATAATATGGAGATTATGGCCAACACTCTTATGGTAATATGACAGCCCTGCTTTAGACAATGGTTAATTTCTTTTCCCACGCAATTTCTTTCCTTTCATCTAAAGTAGCATATTTAATAGCACACAGATCGGTAATATTGTTGCTGAGGCAATGTATAATGCTGCTTTATGTAATATCATGCTTTATTCGCTCTTTTATAACGTAGCTGAGAATATTTTTAATAATTTATCAAATGAAACACTTTTTTCTCTAATTAATTCTTTAGGTAAATTGCTTATAGGTTTTTAATGCAGATTCCTTTTACATAGCTAAATTAACTTTTATCTATTCCTGGAAAAATTCGTCGCAGTAATTGCATCATTTCCTTATAAAATGGTTTTATACCTTTGCAAATCAAATATGTTGCTAAAATGATCAGCTATCAGACCGAAAATTTAAAATGAAGGGTTGCTGGGGAGAGCTTAAAAGTATAATTTATTTTTTTTTTAAATCAATCTTCTTATATGCACTCTAAAAAGTAAATAATAAACCTAAAACATACAGATGGCGCAACAGTAATTGAATTCTTATTCACTTGAAAGGAAGATCCGAGTTACCTCCTAAGTAAGATTGCCGGCACCCTGTCTGCCTTTGAAGTGTTTTAGTCTTATTTTGTGCTTTTTAAGGCAGGTGTTTTTAATTTTTTAATTTATTTGTGGTGTGTAGAGCCAAATCTACGAATAAATGTTTCTCAAGTCCTTTCTGTTATCATGAAGAACTTTCACGGTACTTTGTGTTTCTTCATACATATGGTACAAAAACGACCGGTATAAGTATCTAATAAGTCTCACTTAAATCATAATAATACTTAAAATGTTCTTTATGTTGTGTGTCAAAAATCTGATTTTAAAAATGCTCGTTTCGTTAATTTTGCTTTGCCGTTGGAGCAATGTAATAATGATGGCAATATTTAAATCATATCATTAAGTGTAAAAGTATTGACAAAGTAAAAACGAACTCTTTAAATAGCCCACTTAGTATGGAGGTCTGACAGTAGTCTATCAGTATAACAGCCATAGCTTCATAAAGAATGGGAAGTTGCCAAAAGTAACTGAAAAGTACGAATTTTGTTCATTTTCTCCTGGTATCAAAGTGTCAATATTTCCCAAAAATGAAGCATTCGGTAATCTTGCTTATCCACTTAGATGATCAGTGTAATATTTGAACTTAGAATTATGCAGCTTCTGACAAAAGGAAAAGAAAGCTAATTCTCTACTCCACTGAAACTGGATATAATGCTTTCTTCGAACTCGTAATAAAATATTTTATCATTAGAACTGCGTTTTCTTACATATCTAATGTATTGGAGATCTCTCATTACGACGTTCATCGGTTGTAAACACTGTCGCTTAAAATTTATCACGTATATTGGAGATTGCCAATCTGGATCTTGAATCCATCAGAATATGGTATTCATAATCTTCTGAAAATTTCAGCGTTCTTTGGAGACATGAGAAAAACAGAATAATTAATATTGCAGCTGAAATTTAATGACATCTTGAAGGTATCGAAAATTAAGCTGATAGACATAAAGACGAAATATAGAAAATGTAATACACCTTCCTCTTGTAAAGTTTGCTAGGGTAGGTAAACTTGGTCCTGTGTAAAAAAAAAGATAAAAGAAAGGCTTACGCATTATATTATAGATGCTTATGCTGGATTTTGATTATTTGGCCGTTTATTTATGTAAATAATGAAGGTCAGATTAAGGAGTCATCAATCGTCTTTAAGCAACATCTTATGGAGGAAGAGATGCTTAAAGCTTAAAGGCTTGTTTTGGTTAGTTGGTTATTTTACTTCTGAGCGGCACTTTTTTGCACACAATGGACTAAATGGCAGGTCACAAAGATCCGAAAGCTCAGAGAAGGTTGAGGTAGGTGACCCGCTGGAACAGCTGTTGGGAGACAGATGGTAGTCTCCCGTCAAGTCCATCCAGCGTGTTCTTTAACGTCCATAGGGTATGGCTCTCCCGCACATCATTATTACATTGCTCCAATGGGGCTTTACGTCCCATCCGACGTGCATAGGGTATGGCTCTCGAGAGCACATCATTATTACATTGCTCCCGCACATCATTTATACATTGCTCCAATTGGGCTTTACGTCCCATCCGATGGACGGCGACCTTTCCAAGCCCATCGGTGTCCCCTACTTACCATGGGCAGGGCGGAGAGTTTTGCGGAGATAAATATTAACGCTGACCCAACTGGGACTCGAAACTGGGAACTGCAGATTACGAGCCTGGCGCGCTACCGACTGAGCCACCCCCCGCCCCTGCTTAAAGGCTTGCATAATCTTTTCTTGTAAAAATACAGATTAACAAATAGGATTTTGAACAATTGCTCAAATGATTAGGAAAAGGTAAAGCGTAAAATCAGATGGGTGGAGAGTATCAATCATGATCTTATAACTGGACTGAAGTGGCCAAATGATGTATTTATTGCTGAAAATGAACTTGTTCGGAGACCGCGGCTTACCTATGGAGATGGGGGTAGGCTCCCCCAAAAGTATATCGGAGTTGGCAACATCTAGGGAAGATTGGAAATCTAACGTGACTTGGTAAAATTCAGGGGATATATAAAAATTAGGATTATTTTTAAAATTATGGCGAGTTGGGAATATTGAGGCAATTTGGCAAAACCTTGGGGAGTCAACCCCCCCCCCCCTCCCGGAACTAAATCCTGGATACGTCCGTTGAAAAGAGACATAATTAAATTTACTGTTTATTTTTCAAGTGGCAAAAATTTATTTCCGAGCTGGAAAATTTCGTTTTCTCCCCCACCCCAACCATTGTCTCTTTCGGAGACCTAAACTCTCGAGTCTTGGATTTAGAAACATATATTCTTTTGTATATATTATTTGTGTTACTTTCATCTTTCACGCTTTGTCATTCACGTACCAATCTGAATAACAGAAAATAAATAACATATAAAGATACACTATCATATATCTTAGCCGTCCCGTGGCCGAGTGGTTAGTGCGCTTGGCTACTGATCTACGGGACCTGGGTTCGAGCCCCGGGTAAGGTATGGATGATGTTTTCTGCTGAGGTCCTGCCATCCTCACAGATCTTCTACTGTGGCATATAAATTGACAGGCTCCTGTCAGACCTCTGTGGCAAGCAGCTGCTTGAGGGGGTATTTATTTTTTTATCATATATCTTGTCATATCCAGTTTTAAAAATATGTCAATTAGTTTTAGGAAAAGATTTTGATATTTAATTTGAAATACTTTTCCGTTATTTGATATTGTGTAAATTTCTTGAAATAAAATTATGCTCACCTATTTGATATATTACTGACTGTATTAAAACTAACAGGTGCCACACAACATTATAATTGATTGCTGTAAGAAATGTCAAGCTGTTAAATGCAGTATATTTATTATAACAGCTTTCTTTATAGCAGCTGAGAGAATTTAAAATTAAAATATGTTATCTATGCTAATAAATCACTTTTATATCAACTCTGTATTACAATGTAAAACACTTGTTTCTATACAGCTGAATCAGTGATAAAACACGGAGTCAAAAGAAAAAGCCAATTTCCAAACATGAAGTTCTGGAAGACAAAAAAGAGTCTTCCTTTACTTACGTCTGACGTGCAACACGATGCTTTTAGTGACGGTGGACGTTACGTCATCACTCTTAGCCTGACATGTAAACAGCAATCCGTCATCTGCTGACGTCACAGGGAAAGTGAGCCTGCTCCGAGTTGCTATTCCTCCGTATACGGAACTCATGGTTTCTTCGAGGTGATCACGGATATAAAGCCCCTCCCTCCACCAAGTGATCCGCGACATAGGATTACTGCTGCCTGACGTACAAGTTAAAGTAACCTGAAATAGCAACAGGAATTAAGCATCTTGTTGAAATTGTTCTTGCATATCTAGTGGCAGAGTGAACAATAAATTAAGAATAATTAACTCAGTTCATTCCAATAGATATAAGACTAGGTAAAATATGGGTTAAAAGAAATACAACATGAATAATCGTTACAATCTTATGATGTGCATATATCGTCTAATGTGTTTTTCTAATTCTAAATAATAATGTCTAATGAAGTTGTGGAAGACAAAGTTTCCAGAAATAGTTTTTCTTTTATTTGCAGCAACAAACACCAAAGGAATTTGACTAGCAATATGTATTTAAAAAATATATTTTTTTAAATTTATTTACAGAGCGAAAAAAGTGTTTTCTCTTTTCGCTCCACATTTAATGCACTACCCATTGAGGATAAGGCAATACACCTTCTTTCAGATGTATGATCAATCTGGAAATAACGATGAGTTAAAAGCTCATCATGACGAAGACAGAAAAACCTTTATATGGACAAAGTAAACACAACAAACGAATATAGTTTTTTAACTAATTTTGTGAGAAAAAAATAAAATACTTTGAAATTAGATATCTGAACTCTGAAAGTGAAACCTGAACTTTTCCGTGAGCATGAACTAAATCTTTTAAAGGATAGAAAAGTATTTTTGAGTCGACATGTGCATGATACACAGTGGGTTTGAAGCTCTCCTTTTTGTGTACTAATTGAACCACATCGGATGACTAAGAAGAATTGCTCAGTTCACTAAGACGCATTCTTAGACGAATGGCACAAAGCAACCCCCTCCCCCGGAGTAGTACGTGCTCAAAGCGAAACTTCGTCGACCACTTAGCAGAAGGAACCGGTTATTATCGAAAGATCGAGGACTTGCACTGCACTAGTTTAAGCCGGGCATTAACGATTGAAGTATTTTCTTCTGCTAAGAAGCTTTTTAATGAAGCCAAGAAAAGATTCCGAAAACGTTATTATTCGATTTTTACGTAATGTTCCCTCCTCCATTTTCCAATACTTTTAAAAATCGATTGGGAGAAAATATTTGTTACTTGGAATAATCAGTTTGCGCAGTTACACTTTTTTTCGCATTAATTTGCGGAAAGTAAGGAATAGCTGATATTGAATTGTTTTGTGCCACCTTATTTTAAATATATAACATTGGTTTACAAGGTTTTTTTATAACATGAACACTTGTAGCTGCCTTTAACTCTTTTTCGGGTGCTGATTTCAGATCTGGCCGTCACGTTTTTATGTTATTGTTCATTTCGACTCCGATTAAGATCTTCCTATACCAATACCTCCAGGCAACTGGAAGGATACTAGATAGTTTACTTTTTGTGGCTGACAACACTGATGGTCAAGTGGGGGAAAACATGTAACAGTAACCTAACCTTAGACCTCTATTCTTGTTTTCATTGTAGGAGGAACACGTACTGTACGTTGAAGACTGAATTTTGACGTTTAAATGGCACGAAGGCAGCGTCGCGGATGTGTTATTGTGCCAGATAAGTTTTGTTATGTGTGTGGAAATTATATTTTAAAATTCCAGAGTCGTTCTTTGACAGAGATTGTGAAAAAAGACTATAACTTATATTTTGGATGTCATATTGGAGACCAGGACAAAACATGGTCTCCACATATGTACTGCATTTCGTGCTTTGTTTGTTAGAGTGAATAGTTGAAAGATAAGATAAAAATCCATGCCCTTCAAGACTTCAAGAGTGGAATCTTCTGGCCAAGGGTACCAGACTTTCTATGTTCAGAAAGGGAAAATTTTAGAACAATTTTTTATTTTAATGTAGCTCAGAGGTACTCATTAATGGCTATTGTTTTATAAGGAAGACCGTGACTGGTTCAATAATGGTCGAACAATGAACCAAAGATCACAAATGGGACAGATGCGTGTGATCTATGGCTGTGGTGAGTAACGTGTTTCCTGTCTCGTAACAAAGCAGTGACCAGAACAGTGTCCCAGCTAACCACCCAATACAACGTTTGAATGACAAGACCAAGAGTCATGAGGACAATGAATCTGTCATTAGCTCGTATGAACTATGAGAATCTGCGGCCATCACAGGTACCCGTGCTCACTGCCAGAAACAAGAAACTGCACCTAGCATGACACCTCAGCACCGACATATGAAAATCTGTCACTTGTCAGATGAATCTCTTTCCAATTCCATCATACTGATGAGGCCATGGTACCAGGATGCAGCGTCGGTATTCGGCAGACTCGAGGAGGCGGTTTATGATTTGGGGACTGTTTTCGTAACTTGCCCTGTAGGTTGCACACTAGTTTCAGAAACATGACAATGATTTCTCTGTCCTCCCATAGCACTCATCGGATCTCAACCTCATTAAGCATGTTTCGGACCTACTAGAAAAACATTGTGGGACTCGTGGGTAGCTCTACCACTGGACACCCTGAAACTCCTTGTGGAGTCAATGCCTCGATGTGTAAGGTCTGTATTACGGGCTAAAGGCAGTTTCACTAGGTATATGATAGATGTTGCTGATATAAAGCCAACTCAGCATATATATATATATATGTATAGTAGGGCATATCAAAAAGTAAAGTGCACTCTAATAATCAACAATATAATAATCACAAAGTATATGAAAACGACGAATATATTAAGGCAAACATACAGTCTGAATCGACTCCACATATTGTAGTCGCCTAAGTTATGTAACACTTATGCAAACGATCATTGATTTGTCCATTCCCTGACCGTAGATATCTGCTCCAATGTCTACCAACCAGATCAAAACCACTTTGACGTCTTCATATGAAGAAAACCTCTGACCATCAAGATGCTTTTTCAATTTACATAACAAATGGTACTCACAATTTCCTTGATGTTAATCCGGCGATTATTGCGAATCATCTCATTAACGAGCGAAACGTGATACGAAGTAATGGACGTCGATGGTCTGCCTCTGCGATATTCGTCTGTCATATCTGTACGGCAGTTTTCAAACTGTTGATACAACTTAGCGATAGCCTAAGGAGACATCGCATTCTCCCCATACAGCAGCGATGCACAATTCGCGGCCAGTATCCTCATTCAAAATGACCCGCTTGAATGAGATCATTTATTTAATTATTTTGCATATTTGTTAAGAAATAATATAACGATGATAAAAATGATATGAAAAGAAGCAATGCACTATGTTGTCAATAGCTGGGACAAGTACGTGTTATCCTGTTCAAAGCAAGGTACATCTTCTAGTTTAGTTATTAAAATAGTTGGAGAGTTGCCTTGCTACCCACTTTAACTGGATCAGTATATAATTGGCCTTCAGATGTGCAAAGGTTGTGCACCCCTGTCATATATTGTGGATATTTCCCGATGAATTTCCTGCAATTCAAGTTTTTCGTCCACCAAAAAGAAACTGTTCCGCGGACTTCTAATTTTAAGTAGCAATCGAGTTGACGCGCAGTCATTCGCGAACAATAGAAACGCACGGTGAACATTCATGAGTTGTAACTGCCTTGTCCGGAGACATTCCTTCCAAGCACAAATATTATTTCTTTATTACGACAGCAGGTAGCTCTGAGTGCAACTTACTTTTTGATACGCCTACGTATTTATATATGTACACAATATTCACGGTCGTATCAGAATAATATGACCACCTACCATAGTAAATGTATGGTAGGTGGTCATATTATTCTGATACGACTGTGTATATATAAATAACTTTATTTTAATTCTTAGTCGTCCCCTTGAAAATTGGAGTCAGA
This sequence comes from Ryuthela nishihirai, assembly GCA_038380435.1. Lineage (NCBI taxonomy): Eukaryota > Metazoa > Arthropoda > Arachnida > Araneae > Heptathelidae > Ryuthela > Ryuthela nishihirai. Next base: position 66,541,697 of record JAWZYU010000016.1, on the reverse strand, counting down.
TGAGTTGCACATGTTTGTTTCTTCCCTTTTTCCCATCTATATATTTCTAACTGTTATAAATTAGTTTAAAAAAAGGAGCAAACAATATTGGTTATTTATTAAACTATAAGATTTTATTGTTTACAATATAAGATGGTTAAAAATATTCCATCGGAATTTATGAACTAATCATTTGTGGAAAGTTCATTCAGCTGTTTTCGGGATTCAAATGTAGAATCTCTTGAACAGATTCCCCATTTGAATGAATTAAATTCTACCAGTTAACATGTTTTGTGCTATTTTGGTCAACTTAAAAATATCAAAAATCAAGTGGATTATTATAAAATATCATTTCGACTTCAATAGTCTGCCACTCAATTATCTCCCAGAGTGGTCTACTGCTTCACACAAAATATAAATTCGCAAATGTCTGATACGAAAATTTGAAAAGTGAGATTAAGGTGAAATCTAAAAGAACCAAGTGGGTTAAATCCGCCGCATAATTTAGTAATCGGAATGGAAGCAAAATTAATTTTAAAATAGAATGATGTATTTACATATTTCCCGCTGCTGAAACTGATTGTAATAATATTAATAATAATAATATTTATTCATATTCATGTTAGTTCTACAAAGGTTTAAACAAATAACCGGCAAAGCATCTGCTTATCTGCAGGAGAGAAGATAATAACACCACATGAAAATGGATGGAGGCTCCAGTGTGTTGGTTCAATGTTTGATATTGATTTTTGTGCCTTGAAGAAAATTTCCAGTCTTATATTCGTTTTTTTTTTAATTTATTTTATAAAACAATTTATCTTGATAATTGTTTACACACGAAAGGTATTGTGATGTCCTAGTTCATTTCCCATAATTGTTTAATATTTTTGGAAGTTGGAAATAATTATTGGTTTGTAACCTTATATTTTTCCCAGGGAGATTTTATTTGTATTTCTTTATATTTTTATTTTTTATCTTACTGTTGAACCAACAAGGGACTACGAAAAAAAGACGAATTGGCGTAACTGATTTAATGGCGAATATCAGCTTTTATTTTAATATCGATAATTTGAATCAATACACCCTATAAATTACATACATTTTCTTATACAATAACGTCAGTTACCTGGTTTAACTTGAAAAAACAACGCAAGCCATAAGATGAAACGTACGCGAAATCTTTAAATCACTCTACAGTAAAGTTAGGGAAACTGAGATACGCCCCTTGGTCTTTTGAGAGACGAAATATTTATAACGTTGATATAAAACTGGTAAATACAGGAATCCCTCGCTTAACGCTCTTAGTTAGTCCAGTAAAACATAGCGTTGAGTGAATCAGTGCTAAGCGAGCACCGTACTTCTATAAAAATGCGTACTAATTTGATAAGTTCCGTTCATTGTGATAGACTGTTTCTATAGTTACGTTACTACTAGTGTGGTTAAAAGCTTTTTTGAGTAGTATAAACCATCCTCTTGAAATGGTTTAACGTTCCTTTATGAAATTTTCGGGTTTCTCCTGATCTGCATTTGCGCGTTTCCCCGGATTGATATATTGGGGAGATTAGAGCGCGTTTTTAATCCATCGAATCACCTCTTACTAGCGGTAAATGGTGCCACAAATATTTCATGCTGAGCTTTTTTTCAGCTCTTCAGGTAGGTAAATTCTTTGCACAAACCTTTTCTTGAATAATAGTTGAACTTAAAAGAATTTTATGTTGAATATCATAATCAATAAAAATATTTAGAAGTATCTCCATTTCAATCATAACAGGCGGCCTGGACTTAGTTAATTTTGCTGCCTGCAGTAGAGCAGCTAACGTTTTCGCTACTAAAAACTGATTCTTTATTTTTTTAACTGTCTTGCTACTCCTAAATTATTGTACACACTGACTTGCCGTTCACCAGAATCAATTATTTTCAAAACATCTAATTTAGTTTCTAAACTCAGACTTTTCATCTCCTTCTCACCGGCACTAGAAGTTTATGCTCTTGTTCTCTTATTACCCCTTGTCACAACATAAAAAAAAGTACATACTAATTAATTATGTTCGAGGAAAAAGCGCATGGTTACATGCGAAGCAATGCCTGACATATCAGCCTCTATAAAACTAGAAGGCTTCAATTCAGTTGCCAGATGCATAGCTATTATTATTTTATTAATAGGTTGCGAGATAGTTATAACACAGTTATAGCAAATTAGCGCTCAGCGAACAGCATTATATCAAGGGATTACTACATATATAAATGACTGTTTTTACTTTTTAAACCACTCTTAGAATAAAAAAATAAATAAATAAATAAATAAATAAACACCCCTTCGATTAGGAAAGCATTAAAATCCAGATATGAGCTTTCGGATGAAAAAAATTCTTTCTTTTTCATTACCTAAATTTTTGATTTTTAAAATTACCCTATCAGAGAAATGATCTGCTGAAAAAAATTTGTTTTACCTTGAGTGGGATCCGTTTAGGAAAAAACCATTTTTTTTTCGGTTAATCATTTCAAGGGTTTGTGGTCTACAGGACATTTTCCTATGATACTTTATTACTGAATCATCCTATCAGTTTAAAATTAATTACGATGCGAGATGGTGGACGATCAATGGATGTATGAATTGAAGATTTATAGAGTTGGTGATTTTTTTCGTTTGGAGCGTAAATTTTTTCTGCACTTAATTTTTTTCAGTGATATAAATAAATGCCGAGAATGAATGAATATAGAAATCATTTAACTAAATTAAATTAATTAAGGAGTCAAACATGTGTTCAATAAGTTGCGAGCTAAATCACGAATGATTGGTTTTGAATGGAGATATATATCTACTTTCAAGGAGATGCGACCTGCGTTCAGATCAGGGCAGGATTAAGGGGAAGTTGGAAAGGGCCCTCCCCCCTCCCCCCTCCCCTTTGAGAATGCTAGTAACCGGAAGCAAAAAAAATATGTAAAGTATACAGGGTGTTTCCAAATGGTCTAATAATTTTTTAGGAACGCGTTCAACTGTGCATAGGGATGAGAAAAGTTCCTATGAACATTGGGCCGAAAACGCTTATGAGTTATAGCACATTTTGCAAGTGCGAGTAAGGAAGTCTGTCAAAAGATACGATGCTAGGTAAATTTGCATCATTTGCAAGTCTGACAGCATAGTAGATGCAAATTTTGGGCAAAATCACACCACTCCTGGATGATTCAATCGCAGTATCCTTCTCGTTGGATTGGTAGAAGTGGGCCATTGCATGGCGTGCAGACTCTCCCGATTTGAATCCACTGGATTTCTTCTTATAAAAACACCTTAAGGCTGATGTTTACGTTACCCCGGTTCCTAATACACAAGCTCTATCCCAACTAATGGTAGATGGTTAGTAAAGAATTCTGAAAACCCCAGTACTTTCTGAACGTGTTCGACAGTCGATGAGGAAATGCTGTGAGGCGTGTATTGCTGCTCAGGAAGGTTATTTCGACCACTTGCTCTGATATAGACTTGCATAATTGTTCTCATCGATCACTTACAGTGTGCTGTAATAACTGGAATAAAAGTCAACTTCTCAAGCTTCTTAATTGCACTCTCAAAATATGCTATAACTCTGTAGGGAAGAGTTTCTGGCCCAATCTCCGTTGGGACTTTTTTCATCACTATGTGCAGTAGAACATGTTACCAACGTTTTACTGGACCTTTTCGAAACACCGTGTATATATTACCCGTATTTTTAAAGAAATTATTTGAAAAACAGCAAAAGGTAGAATTTTATTTATTGAAACTGCGTGCCTGTTGTTTTCCATTCGATCTTGTCTCCCATTTTGCTTTCCCCTCCCCCTTTATCTTTCTCTAGTTCCAGATCTGGCCATGATTATTTTTAAAATGTGTTCCGCGAGTAAACTAATTGTGGACCATTGAAATCAATAAATATAGAATTGTTAATACAGGCAGTTTGAACTACACGAATCTGGATTTTGACTGTTTGTTGATTTAAGCTCGTTTCCAATTTGCGAGGTTAAAAATTTTTGATTTACAAGCTTTGAAACGAATCTTCAAAATGCCTGAAATTCGAGAAATCCTGGCAATTTTGCAGGAAAATATAAACATACCTAAAAACAAAATCTATTTTCCCATATGATCCTAAAAAGTAGACAATAAACCTAAAGCACATCGATGGTGGAATAAGTCACTGAGTTACTATTCACTTCAAACGATGATAGGGTGCCGATTTACCTCTCAACAAGATTGCAGAAGCCCTATCTTCCTTTGAAGAGAATACGAACTCAATGACTGATTGCGCATGGTTGCCTATTTCTACTTTTTAGGGCCCCATAGAGGAAGATAGGTACTTATTATTTTTTTTAATTTCTTTATGTTTTTTATGCCACTGAAAACACCTACCTTCAAAAACTTTCATTTGATATAGGACCCATTAACATCTACCACATTTTTTCTGCCTTTTGGAGCCATGTTTGAGGTACCCCATGACAATGAGACAACACAAGCTTTAATTTGAGATATGACTCGTTAAAATCGAACCACGAAAATTCGCCACCCACCCTATTATCAGGGAGGAATATTGAGAACAAAATATGAAATAGTTTACGACGGTCATTATATGAGATTTCATTTGACACTTAACTCGTAAATATAGAGTCTTGGGTTCGGAAGACATAGTAGAACAACGACTTTCAGATTCCCGTTTTTTAGCGGCGGGTGTCAATTTTATATATGACACTCCTCACGTCAAAAGTTTTCATTTGACACATAGTTAATTACTTTTGTCATTCGACTTAAGTAGAAATAGGGGAACAACCATTTTCATATCCCCCTTCTTTAGGGGTAAAGGAAGCAGGGAGGTCAATGTTTCGTAACCTATATTTCCCGTGTGAGATGCATTAATTTGAAGTATAGCTTCTTACTTTAGGCTTTAGTGTTCTGGAGATATGGCGAAAGAATTGTTTCATACTTTCACTTTTTTAGGGGGAAGAGAGCATGGGGGTCAATTTTTATAGCCTAAGAATTGTTGCGAGTCACCAGCTTTCATTAGACACAGAGCTTTTTTACTTTCAGCACTCGCATTCAGGAGGTACAGGGGAACAATCGTTTCATATTTTCCCTTTTTTTTAGTGGGGAAGAAAACATGGGGTTCAATATTTCATAGTCTATAACATTCTCCGCGTCAGAAGCTTTCATTTGGAATATAGATTATTACTTTCGGCATTCGCGTTCTGGAGATATAGCTGAAGAGTGATTTTCATATTACCCCTTTTTTGGGGGAGCATAAAACATGGGTGGGTAATTTGTTATAGCCTATGACACTCCTCGAGTCACAAGCTTTCATTTGACACAGGAATTGTTATTTTGCGAACTCGTAATCACCGGGTATGGGGAACAATCGTTTTCATATTTTCCCACTTTTATACGAGGTAGTTTTATAATTAGCTAAATATTAGCTAATTATAAACTGGAATGGAGAGCTGTGCACCAATCCCTGTGATGATGCATAGAAGCGGCTAGGCTTAGAACATAATGTCCGATCCCACATTCTCGTGGTGCAGGCCGTTAGTACATTTCAAAAGAGATATTCTCTTTTGTAAGGGAACGGACGGGGAGGGCTGCCAGATCAGTGTGGCCTACTGAATTGTCATCTATGACCAATTTTTTCTATTTTTCTGCAATGCTGAGAGGTCGCCAAATTCATGGGGTTCCTGTGCTGACCATTTATATCCACTGGACTGTACTGATTTATAGCTTAGAGCTTGATTATGGATCCTGGACTTGTTTCACTAGTAGGCTTCTGTTGAGGTAAAATATGTCGTTGTGTTTTCCGTTTGCTTTTGCGTTGCCACCGTAAGTGAACAGAGGCACGGGATACCTTTTATCAGCTGGTGGATAATCATGATCAGAGGCCATTGCAGGTACCTGAATTCTCACTTAGCTAGTTGGACATCGCTAATCCTAAACTGGAGTAATATGTCCCAGGCAGGTCATATGGCTCTTGAAAAGGTCCACTTGAAAAGGTGGTGCATGAAATTACTATCAGCATGGATGGTTTCAGCCTGTAACGATGGGGGAACAGGTCTTTGTCCCATGTCTGCGATCAGGTGGCTGTTTGATATTGTTGGCCCTACATCCCTCTATAAACCAAATTTCTTTAAAAAATCCAACTAATCATTTCTCTCTACAGGTACGTGAGAACGTTACATTGATATTATCCTCTTGGTGTCCTCGTGCAGGAATTCCAGAGTTATAACCTAGATATTCTAGCTTGCAAGAAACCGTATGGACAGGTAAAAGTGAGATACTTAAAAATGACTTAAAATTTCTCTTTTGAGGGAGGGAGAATCAAAAGCACCTCGAAGGTTTACTTTTTGCTTCTCAGCAGACAAGCCAGTGATGCTCTTCTAGGTTATGAATGCATCGATGAACGATTTCTCACAGCAAAATTTAAAACCAAATTTAAAGATTTGAATGTCATCTGTTGTTATGCCCCCACAGAGGACTCTGATGAGAACGGAAAGATAAGTTTTACAGACAGCTTCAGGATATTTTAAATTCTGTAAAGAAAGGAGATGTTTCTCTTGTGCTAGGTGACTTCAATGCTAAAGTTGGCACTGACTCTGATCTTTGGGCAGGAGATTTAGGACCTTTTGGCATTCGTAGTTCCAATAGCAATGCGGGACGTCTCTTACAGGTAAATGAACAGAGATGGTGATAAACAGAGAAAAAACTAAAGCGATGAAAATTGGTGAGGCAGATGGTGCTTCAGTTGCTTTGAATGACTGAACTCTTGAGCAAGTTTCTCTGTTTAATTATCTTGAGAGTTATGGAACAGATACTGGTGATATGCGGCATGAGATAAATAGATTAATAGGGATTACCGCTGGGACTTTAAAGAATCTATAGAGACTGGAAAAATAGGTGTGTATACCTAAAGACTAAAATTAGGCTGTATAATAGTTTGGTTCTTTGTAAGGTTAGTTATTGTAGCGAAACATGGACCCTTTGCATTGGAAAGACAATGTCAGACAAGACATTGCTAGTATTGGCCTAGAGTGGCCAAATGCAGTAGCTGGAGCTCAGGACAGAGAGCTGTGGAGAGCAAAATTATACGTTTGGTAGAACCTCCAAGCCCATGGCTGCATGTGGATTTTGTATGTATGTATCTATACGAGGGAAGGAATCATGGGAGGATCAATTTTCACAGCATATGACATTCCACGCATCAGAAACTTCATTTGACATATAGATTGTTACTTTCAGTATTCTCGTTCTGCATATATGGCGGAAGAATGGTTTTCGTATTTCCGCTTTTTAGGGGAATGAAGCATTGGGGGTAAATATTTTATAGTCTATGACACTTCTCACGTCACAAGATTTAATTTGACATGTAAATCGTTAAATTTCTCCACGGCGTTCGAAAGATATGGTGGAAAACCTTTTGTCGAATCCAAAAACAGACAAATCGACAAACTGACAAATTGACAAATGCCACAGCGAAAAGCAATAGAAAGGTAAAAAAATATAACTTAATTAAAATTTAAAAATATGCATATTTTCATATAGGGCCCTAAAAAGTTGGAAACAAACTTAAATCATACCGATGGTACAACCGGTCACTGAGTTCATATTCTCTTCAAAGGAAGATAAACAAAAAAAAAATAAATAAATAAAAAAAATATTCCCTCAAGCAGCTGCGTGCCACAGAGCTCAGACAGGAGCCTGTCAGTTTAATACACCATAGTAGAATGTCTGTGAGGATGGCGAGAACGTAGCAGAAAAACAGCACAGACATCCATGCCTTAGTCAGGGCTTCAACCCAGGTCCCTTCGATCAGTAAAGAAGCGTGCTAACTACTCGGCATGGTATAGGGGGTATGCAATCTTGTTGAGTAGGTAAATCGCCCTATCTTCCTTTGAAGTGAATACAACCTTAGTGAGTGATTGTACCATGGATATTGTCGTGGCAGTGGTAAAGCAAATGACTCAGGCTTTCTATTTTGTCATGTGGAATTAGATATGCTGCTTGAACTGCGCGGAATGTGGTGTTTGGCCAGATGACAAACGATTTACCCAGTTTTCGGTGAAACAACAAGTTCGCGGGTGTTACACCCATACCGACGTACGCCTCAGACTTGCTGGCCAAGTGATGTACAGAATTATGTCCAACAGTTCAGGCACGAGAGTTGTATAGGGATGACACAGTTTATTCACACTTATACAGGGTGTCTCAAAAATATAGGTACAAACTTTTAGAAGTGGTAGATAACATCTAAAGGAATGAAAATTACATAGGAACCCATAACCGGAAACATCATATGAAAGTGGTAGCAGAGGTACAAGATCTGAAAGGACACAAGACAATGATTAATGGGAAAACATTTATTGGACGTAATTATTACAAATAGCATACTAGATGATACATTTCATAACGTTACAATAGATGCTCGAAGTTTCCACAATGAGACGCCGATGCCTGCGTGACACCGACGGAGCATTGATTGCCGGACACGGTCGAATACACCTGGAGTTTCTTTGATAGTAGCAGTAGCGCAGACGAGCTTTGCCACGAGATCCATGTCAGACTCCACAGTGACTCATACACGGTAGCTTTGAGGCCCCCCCACAGAAAGAAATCAATTCTCGTTAAATCAGGTGAGCGTGGGGTCCAGGCAAATGGTCCAGCGCGCCCATTCCATCGTTGCCCAAAAGACATGTTCAAATGCGCACGAACACACCTTCCATAATGGGGAGGCGCCCCATCATGTTGAAACCACATGTTGTGTCTCACATTTGCTGGAATATAGGCAAGTAAGTCTGGTAGAACCAGTTCCAGAAAGATCAGATACTTCGCGGAGGTCATGCGGTAAAAGGTACGACCCGACTAAACACTCGCCGACCAAATCTGCCCACACATATACTGCAAAACGATGTTGTGCCGCATGGGTGTGCACACCATGCACGAGAAGCGAGAGTTCCCAGGCTAGTTGTAAATGGCCATAAAAGGGCTTTTCAGACTCGGCATGTGCAGCCAGCCAGCTCAGATCCGAAAACAACATCCATGAGTAACATCCCCACAATAGCACTTCCAAAAACTAACTTAATACATAAAAATATTTACAACAACAAAAATACAATAAAAATGTAACTATAAATAAAAATAAATGATGTAAGATATATGCTTTAGATTTATTTCGTACGTTTTAGAGCCCATGTAGGAATTTTCATTTTTTTTTCATGTTTTTTAAAAATTTTATACTTTTTCTTTCTCACTGAAAAAATACCTTCAAAACTTTCATTTGATATATGACTCATAAATCTTTTACTACATTTTTCCTCCCTTTTGGAGTCGTGCTTGAGTTGTTTCGTGTTTGGTGTTGAACCCATGACACTGGAGATCACTCAATCTTTAATTTGAGATATGACCCGTTGAAGTCGAACCCCTCGAAAATCCCCATCCCTCTTTTATCAGTGGGGAATAGTGGGAATAAAATTCGAAATAGTCTACGACGCTCATATTTCGAACTTTCATTTGGCACCTAACTTATAACTGTAGGATGTCGCGTTCGGAAGATATAGTAGAACGAGTTTCACATTTCCAGGTTTTTAGGGGGAAGAAAGCGTAGGTGGCATTTTTTATAGTCTTTCACCTCCTCGCATTACAAGCTTTCATTTGACATATAACGTATTGCTTTCTGCACTCGCTTTCAGGAGATATAAGGGAACTGTCATTTACCCTGTTTTAGAGGGAAGAAAGCATATGGGGGTCAAGTTTACGTAGCCTATGACATTCCCCGTTTCAGAAGCTCTCATCTTAGGTATCGCTTGTTACTTTCATCATTCGCGTTCTGGAGATATAGCGAAAAACCGTTGTCATATTTCCCCTTTTTGCAGGGAGGGGGTGAAAGCATTGGATGTCAATTTGTTATAGCTGATGACAATACCCGCGTTACAATATTTCATTTGACACATAGCTTGCAATTTTTTGCATTCGCTTTCAGGAGTATAGGGGAAGAATTATTTTCATATTTATCCTTTTTAGGGAGGAATGTTTTATAGCCTATGCCACTCTCCTCGTCATAAGTTTCCATTTGACATATGAATCATTTTCTCCATTGCGTTCGAAAGATATGATGAAAGAACGTTTTTATAAAACACAAATCGACAAACTGATAAATCGACAAATCGGCAAACCGACAAACTGACAAACCGAACAACCGAGAAATGTCAATGCCTAAAGCAATAGAAAGATAGGTGAAAAGCAGAAAAGGCTCACACATTCTCTCAGCTATACATATAAAAGTTCGGGTGTCTCATCACATGAATATATCCCACTAGGACTGGTCCAAGTTTGCCGAACGTCCCTATTCGTATGGGACTGTTCCGTTTGCATAGTAAACTCCCGAATTCCGCATCGACAATCAAATATTCCGGAGACCACGGACCAAGAAGCAATTAAAATCTCGTTAAACGTAGTTTCTTAGTAACGATATTTTTACACAATGTAGTTTTTTAATTATTATATGGACTTGTGTGGGTCCGAACGCATAACTCTGGAATTCCCAAGTAAGAATTACCTAGAAGTAAGTATCTGGAAATACAATTAATGCTGATTAGAAATTTTTCGAGAATGGGAATGAAATCTGCAATATTTTTATTTTGTCCTTTAAGAAATATTTTACTTTCTACTTTAATTTTTTTCGCATTACACTTCTTGTATTTTATTCTATATTGCATGGAAATATTGGTGATGTTGGGTTGGCTAATATAGGAACGTACTACCACTAAGTTGGATATTTCTAATTATTTTACATGGGGAAAAACTAATCTCATTTTGCTCGAATTTGAATTACACGGTAGGTTTTAATAGCGCGTTAACCGCGAAAATTGGTTTAAATAGCTTTATTATTTTACATAATATTTCCAAATATTTTTGGATGAAAAAAAGCATAGGTTGCGAAACACAAATGAATTTCTCGTGGGACACCATTTCTAAAATTCTGATCTGTTGTAAAAACATTTCTCACAAAAATTGAAGATTCTTTGAAGCATTACGAGCTCAAAATTCCGAAGAATGACCTTACTCTTTCTAAATTTTTCTTCTGGTTGCTAATGGTTCAAAAGTGTAGGATTGACACGATTTTTATTTAATGTATAAGGAATTTATTCAACACATTATTCCCAGAACGCCTACATAAAAAAGCATAGCATTTGACACGATCAATTTTTATGGATCAAGGAACTGCACCGATACTCAGGAAAAAAATAACTGTATGCCAATACGACAAATCCGTTAAAAGACTGCATCCAAATTTTGTCCATTGCTCTCCATTAAATGGAGTTTTTCCTATGTGAATTGGAAAGACTATAAGCTTTTGATCTCTGAAAATTTAACGCGTTTATTTTGTCCGTCTGCTTTTTTCGCCATCATCCTTAAACCTTTGGATATTATTGGGCAACTTCAAAGGAAATGACTACTTTAAAGCTGTCCCAGTTCAATTTGAGATAATTCTACATGTGTTATCTGCTTCGCGTTTCTCAGGTGAACGATTTCCATCGTCAAAAATTTGCAATGCAAAAAAGAAGGATCATTTTTTATTCAAAGTAACAATAAACATTTTCTTGCATACGTAGCTTTAAACATAAAGTAACAGAAAACATAAAGCCTTTTTTTTTCATATTATTCCTTTCTTATTTACTTTCAGCATACCAATACTAACTTTAGAGCGCTAACTAGTATAAATCGACGACTGTCTATTAAATTTATTTAATATGAGTAAATCAATTTTGAGAAATATCAATTCTGAAACCGGTTATTTTTTCTGATGCTCAAGGAACGAGATATTGTAACGAGTGCTTAAAATACTTCTGCTAGCCAAAAAAGACATGATATTGAGCAATTAACGATATATTCAGATATTCCAAGATATTCTGTAACTAATGTTATATTCATCTATTCTCCATATAATATATCTTCCTAAAACTGTAATATTTGCATCCATGGTTGTCTTAAAATACGTTGATTAATATCCGTTGAAACTTAAGACAAACTGATTCACTTGTGGGTAAATATCCTAATATTTCGACTCGTGACTGAGGTCGTCATTCAAAGAGGTTGCAACTCTGTTGGAACTTTCTTCCTTTTTTATTAGTAGATAACATATTTTGGGTAAGATCCTTCCTTGCACATCGTTCATGGTGCCATCTGTTGATTGTATTAATAATTCTTCTTCTGCTTCTCTTATGAATGATTTTGCTTTCATATTTAATTATTATTGTTTAAAATCCAGTCTATTTAATGAATAGTTTTTGCTATGTGTTTGTTCAGTCCTCTTTCATTTTGTTTGTATGGTATTACCGCTTTGTGTTCGTTTATTCTTCGTATTTAGAGTTATCCCCGTTTCTCCGATGTAAGGTTTCGTACACTCACGTGTTGCTTTGAAAATTATTCCATTTTCTCTGTACATATTTTTTTATTGTTATTTGAAGATTGGATGGTACCATTTTTATTTTCTTGTTGAGGTCTCGATCTATTCTTGTATTTATTACTATCTATTAAGAGGTTCTCAAAAAGACCTCTGAAATAAGGCTGAATTCGAGCCTCGGGTAAGGCATGGATGTTTGTGTTGTCTTCCTGCTGAGGTCCCGCTAACCGTACAGACCTCCTATTAAGGTATATAAACTGACAGGCTCTAGTCTGACCTCTGTTTTAAGCATCTGCTTTAGGGAATATTTATATTTTATTTTAAGTTTTTACATTTGTGTTTTTATTTTTATCTATTTTTTGGTTTTTTATCTTTAGGATGAACTTAGCTGGGTAATGTTTTCAGCAAGGTTCCAGATAGAAACAAATATATAACACAGGGCTACACATTTCGGAGATATATATACACACGTATCACTGTTACACACTAAGGTCCTTTTAAGCAATTGGTGCTATCCATGCAATTGAATGTTCTGTAGTTCAATTTTTACCGGAGTCATCAATAACAAAAGAATAAGGCTAACTAAGAATACATTTGCTATGCAGTGTGATACTTATGTTTTAGGCGATCCGCTTGTTCCGTAACCCTTCTAGCAGTTGTTTTTACTGGTATTCACTTATGGTTGTTTGCTGATTGATTCATTATCAAAACAGTACTCTCGATCCACGTGAACGGATGCTATATACTAGGGGTGAAGGGTTCTGGTATCCAGGCTTTTTTGTTGTGATTGAACAGACATTTTGGTTGGCGCCGTCCACTGCTGTTTTGGGGGCTGGATTTTCTTGTACTCTTGAATTAAAGTTCTACTTGTTAATTTTTTGTTTTTATTTCTTTTCGTCTATGATGAGCTTCAACGGGGGTGAAGGATGATATATTTCGTCGTTTTATGCGGTGTGTCTATTTTCGTATATGGTTAGTTATTCATATAAATCCGGTTTTTCTTGCCTAGGCGGAGCAGCTAGAATTTTAAAATTTTGGAAGTCGGGGATGGCTTTTGTTTTTGCTGAACGATTTGGGTCAAGGCAGTATTTTTTGTAGCATATCTTTTTCGTATTCTTTTATTCTTGTGGCTGCAGAGCGTTTGGGTTTTTCGTACTACGGTCGGGATTTCTTATCATTAGGTAGAGTAACTGGGATCTTCTAAATACCATTGGTTTTCTTATAAGATTGCGATCTATTTTTACCACATTAAAATTACCTTATATTTACCATCATAGAAAAAGATCGAGATCGGAATTGCACGGATGGCACCAATTTCTAAAAGAAGGACTTTGCAGTGCAATAGTTATACATGTATATACGAGGTTCCGGTTTTTTAATTTCCGATATTGCTTGTTCTTCCTCTGTGTTCTGTAACTGATTTTTTTTCGCATGGTCAATTAGATTTTTTTCCTTATGTACATTGGGTGGTTAGAATGGAAGTCTAGTATTTTTACTGTATTCGTTGGTTTTTACAATTAGTAATTGAGATTTTTTCATCTGCAATTTTTAGTGTGATATCGAAGAAATCGATAATGTTTTTCTTTTACTATTTCTATTGTAAATTTTAAGCCTTTTTCAAATGAGTTAATTTTGTGCAGAAAATATTCAGGAATGTTTTGTTGGTTGTGCTGCAAATGCAGAGGATGCCATCCGTATATCATATGTGAAATTTTCTTTCGGCCAGAGAAATGAAACTTTTTCCCCAGGATACAGGTAAAAATTCTCGACGTACATAGCTAATGGTGATCCCACAGCCAATCCATGATTTAATTTGTAGATAAATATGAGAACAGTAAAACTGTACGTAACAATAAAACTACCTGAAGAGGAAAAATCACCAAGATCTATAGTCAACACCAGAAACACACTACTGGTGAATACTGAAAAATTAATCCTGAAAAAATATCAGCAATGGATAGACCTACATTCATTCTCCTAAAATTCTCAACATAATTGGAGCCTAAAAGCAAGAGAAAGTATTTATAACTCCATAATTGCAAGTTATGATGTGGAATCCATGTATACTAATATTAACACAAACACAACCAACAAATACCTGCTTCAAATTACCTCTTTTGAAAAAAGACCTAAAATCTACAATAGAAATAGGCAAAGAAACACTATCAATTTGTTCGATATCACACTAAAAATTACAAATGAACAAATCTCAAAAACTAATTATAAAAAAGACCAATCGATACACTAAAAATACTAGACTTCCATCTAACCCCAAACGTAAATAAAGAAAAACCTCAATGACCGAGCACCAAAAAAATTCAGTTATAAAACACAGAGGAAGAACAAGCAATAAGGAAAATGAAAAAACTGGGAATAACCCTGCTACGTTCATCTTGGAGATAAAAATCCAAAATGTAGATAAATGAAAAATAGCAGAAGTAAATCTTACTTCGCTAACTAGAAAACCGATATCGCTTCCGGCTCATATGAGAATCTCGTTTTCAAATAAAATGAAGTTTTCGTTTACCAACTTATTCAATCCTTACATGTTTTAATTTTAATTAATAGATAATGGGGAAAATGCAAATGGTAATATTTTATTAGTAATTATACAGCATAAAAATTATTTGTCTTTTTTATCTTAAATTTGAAATGTTGCTTTTCTCACAACCCTCTGAGAAAAGGGGGAAGATCATTGCTGTCAGCGCAATATATTTTTCCACTCTACCACTGAAATTTTAAATTTTTGTTGTAAACAGATCATTTGCTACATTGGTTAAAACTTTTGTCGTTTCCATATTTAAGGATCTCTAACAATGTAAATTAAAATTACCCAAGTGTTTGAAAAATGCGTATTATAGTATTTTGTTAGTAGCAATTCACCTGAAAAAGAGTTTCCTATTTATCTCCTAAAACAAAACACTTGAGTTTTTCACCTATCCTGGATGTAAGGGGTCAACTCATTGTTATCAGTGGAAACGCCATGATCTTCATAATGCACCACCAAAATTTCTAGCCTAAAAACATCATTTGCGATATTATATTAAAAATTTTGGAATATTCAATTTTTTTCGAATATTAGAGGCACAATTATAGCTTTTGGGATTTTCGGGAACAGAAAATCTTAATGGTTAATCAATACCTATCCAACTCAAAAAAAAAATTTAATTTATCTGTAAAGTCAAAAATCTTCTCTTAAAACATAAAAGTAGCATCCCCCATTGTCTAAAGGGTCAAACCCTTATTGCCAATGTAAACTACGTGGCCTTCACATTCACTCACATAATTTTTAAATTTCCACCATAACTACAACGTTTGCAATATTAGTTGAAATTTTGCAATTTTCGATTTTTGCAATATTAGAGGGCGTAATTATAGTTTTTGGGAGATTCGGTAAATGCAGATCGTAATATTTCATCAATTCCTATCTAATATAAAAAAATTACTTTATGTCAAAAAATTCTCTGAAAATAATAATAATTACATTTTCCATCCCCTCTAAGGGATAGTGTGCATCAGTGTCACCTAGAAGAAAAGGTCACCTAAAAATTGCATTTTTCACCCCTGTGGGTTTAAGGAATAAGGGACTCAGTGTCACATATGAAAACCTCTTGACCCTCACATTCCATTACCAAAATTTCCACTTTCTAACATAAATATATATTTCGCAATTCTCATTTGAAATTTTAGAATATTTAAATTTTCTCCCCGTTACAGGGTGACGGTGAGAAAATTCTCCTCGATCCTGGATCCGACCATCGGATGGGACCTCGGTCCCACGGACGACCTCGGTTAGGGATCGAAATGTTAGGATATTTATTCACAATTAAGTTAATCTCTTTATCTTAAGATCGAACGAATATTAATCTTCATAAAACTGTTATATTTATAATTAAAGAGAATTTTTTATGCCTTAAATATTCCAAAACCAAAAATATAGAACAAACCATTGTAAATTCGAATGGTTTGAAAGCAAGAAAATATCCTATACGTCAGACGACATATCCTCACATCAACCTTCTTTTCTTTTTCTTTCGAAAAATGCATAAAGAGAAATTTTTCTTTGGGAGTCATCTTTGAAGGTTTCCGATAACTTCAATTGACCAACAATTTGAAAATTCGTAACAAAGGTTACCAACCGTTTCAACTCAATCAGTTTCTATTTTATTAGCCACGTGACCCTTGAATTGTGACCATAACTTAGTAATCAGAAGAATGAACTGAACCAGAAGAATAAAAGTTAGCGTACACTAACAGCGAAATTTTCAGTTCTTGATGACAACGTGAAACGTATGAATTAAAAAGTGGCAGAAGTAACCAAAAAACAGTGAAATTTATTAAAATTTCAAGAAGATGTGATTGTTAGTGCCAGATGCTTGGGTACTTCTATCAATCAACACGATTATTGATTATTTCAGACCGGATGTTCAAAAGGTAACTAACGATTAAGATACTCAACGAAAAATTACCGAAACGTATAAGAATTTTGGTGTCAAACACAAGGTGAGTGTATGAGACAACGGAAGATGGGTCCAACATCTTCTGCAAACCAACATAAAGACAACATTTGAAACACTTCCATGCGATTAGAAAGTTAAAATGTCACAACAGATTTCTAATATGACAATGTGTCAAATTATCGATCGTTTCCGAAATCAACTGTGTGTGTTTACCTCTGAGTGGCACTTTTGCACATAACTGACCAAATAGCCAGGTCATAAAGACTCCGAAGGCTCAGAGAAGGTTGGGGAAGAAGACTCACTGTATAGCTGTTAGGAGACGACAGGTAGCATCCCGTTAAGGCCACCAGTTGTGTTCTTTATGGTTCTCCCGTATGGGGTCACGGCTTAACGTCCCATCTGACAGACAGCAGCATTCCCAAGCCCATCCATTGCCCATACTGACTGACGGCAGGGGTTTCCTGAGACAAATCTCACTGCTGACCCAGTCCGGACTTGAACCTGGGAACTGCAGTTTATGAGACTGGCATACTACCGGCTGAACCACCCCCGACTCTTCGAAATCAGAGTAGACCTTCACAAAAATTTACACTCCCAGCCTTACAACAACACTCAAATTGCGGCTTTCAGCGTGTTAGGCACATGAAGCATGAAACACTGAGATGTCTTCTGATTCAATAAATCGCGTTTGCACTGCATCCATCCATCTGCATGGTGGAAACACCATGCAGATGTATGTCTACGTCTTTGAACAAAGAAAGAACCTCATGTGCATTGCACACACTGTAAGATATCTTCATTTATCCTAACGTGGCAGAATCAATCTGTAGAGGACGTTTGTTTGTCCCACTGTTTAAATGCCAGATCTATAAAAATTATCCCATTTCTAATGTGACTGTAGCATTCATGCAATGGTAGCAAGTCCATATCCTTGTTGAGCCGATTGGAATTTTTTTCGTTTTTTCTGCTCTCGCAAAGTTTTTTATACAATATGAAGACTCAGCAAAGAAGCTTGAAGTCAAACCTTGAAAATCTGTGCAGTCTTCATTTATATCTCGTCAAAAATACGGAATTCTTCAGAGGGTTTAGTAGTTGCGTCACCAGATCTGCCAGCTGTTTCAGAATTTGTTAGCATCACTCAACTTATTCTACTTTGTAGAAAAAAGTAATTCATTATTTCCGTGGTTTTAACTCTCACCCAGTTCATCCGCGGAAGGTTTCGTTCTATGTCTTTCTTTCAACACCACCGGACCCTTGTCCAGTCATTGTTTCATCTTTACAAGACTTCTGCGACATAAAGGTCTTTGCATCGACCTATTTGATTTGCGCTTCCTGGACTAGAAAATTTTACAACTGAGGTTTTTCCCCTCCCCAGCAGCGTGTTTTCCTCTTCAAAACTTCGAGGTCGGCTCTTAGTTTTTCGATCCAAGTTCCCATATTGCTTTCTTCTTCTTTGTTCAACTCTTTTGTCCAGCCTTCGGCCATTTGCGTTGCCTCGAATTGATTTTATCGCCCTCTTCCTCTCCTTTATGGCTTCTGCGATTAGTCAGCTTGACCTTGCTCCTGTAATCTGTAGCAGAATGGTGGATACATCCGGATGCTCTGTAGCAGGATGCAGTAGCAGATTATCTGTAGCAGGATGCAGTAGCAGGTTATCTGTAGCAGGATGGTGGATATTTTGCACTGCATCCATTCTTAATCTTCTACCAAAATTCCAGGTTCCTAGACAATTTATATGAAACGTGTTGGCGACCAAATGCATATTTTGTTATTCTAGATGTAAAAAGCGCCGTAGAAACTTCCTAATGAGTTGAGGATTGATACATTTTCAGGCGTAGAATCTTGCAATTCATCGGCTTTCATAGTTAAGCGTACCTCCGTCATCGGTGGATACATCCTGCTACAGATTCCTGGCGGGATTAACAGGATTGGATTAGCAGGATTGACGAATGACATCCCGCTAGACAGTAACATTCCTCTGAATATGAATTTCGAATATCAGAAAGCGAACATTAAATTTTCTCCTGAACAAAATAAATATCCAAAATTATACATGTTATGACGTGCAGATCAATAGAAACACAACATATTTCTTTCAATTTCCACATCAAAATAAAATTGTTTCGGTATCACTTTCGTATACCGGATGCAATTCATTTCAAAAACAGTAATTAATACTTCATCAATGGGTGGGACATTACACAACAATGCAGCTTAATCTTGTTCTCCAATGGTGATGATATCTTTCAACAACGCAATGCAATTGTGTAATGTGATTCTCATAGTTTACAGAAATGGTTTGCTGAACATTCGGACAACTTCACCTTTCTCACATGGCCAGCAAATTCTCCAGATCTAAACCATATCAAACATCCACAGGCAACCCCGATGGCGCCAATGGTCATTGAGGTGGCAAACACATGACGTATTATTTCCAGGAGGTAGCAATTTTGTTACCTATATGGGAACAATGACATTACTTAAGCTGAAATACTGTAGTTACTTCTGCGATTTGCAATTCTTTTCTGTCTTCTGATAATAAGAAAAACAGATAATTCATTATATTATTATTGATAATTAAATAAGCACTTCTACGGTAGCACACATTTTCTATGATGATGACACTCACAACAGTGAAGACACTTTCAAAAAGAAAAGAGTGGCGTAAGATGGAGGTACGCTTAACTACAAAAGCCAATGAATTGCAAGATTCTACGCCTGAAAATGTATCAATCCTCAACTCGTTAAGAAGTTTCTACGGCGTTTTTTACATCTAGAATAATAAAATATGCATTTGGTTGCCAACACTTTTCATATAAGTAGTCTAGGAACCTGGAATTTTGGCAGATGATTAAGAATGGATGCAGTGCAAAATGAAACTCGATGAGTAGAATGGGTGGCTTGAAATCGTTTTTTTGGAATGAAGCATTTTTCTACTCCGTTCTGCATTTGTGACTTCTGCTCATTTGCAAATTCTAATCGCGAAAGCCACCAACCGTTTTCAAATCCCTCACATTCCCAAATATATTGTAATATTAAGGCGTCCCATTTTCATGTAGGAATATTTTAGGTAGGAATGTGTCGAAACGGAAATAACAGTTTCGATAATTTGGGTAGAGACAAAGTCACTGGCTATGAGAGCACGCGCTAATGTCAGTATCGACCTGAGTAACACCGGGGAATTCTTCTAGTCGCCAATATACCATTATAAAATAAATTATTCTTTATTCCAATATTTCGAAATTAAAACAACATTTTCAATTGCTCACTTCTATAAAAGAAGCAAATTAATAATCTACCAGTATATTACGAGAAGTATTTATTTCTGGCATAAGGTATGGAACTATTTGTTGTGGCGGAATTACATTTACGAGTGTTCTTGCAAGACCTCATGTGGGTGCGGCCTCTTTTCATTGGCTGATTGATTTTTTTTGATCGTCCGATTTCCCACTCGATTCTTTATCTGGAACGGAGTATAATGATATGTTTGTTAACATCGCCACAGTTAGTGATGAAGTCATCGTTGCAAATGGCAATCCAAGCTCTTTGTATTTAGTGAT
This sequence comes from Ryuthela nishihirai, assembly GCA_038380435.1. Classification (NCBI taxonomy): domain Eukaryota; kingdom Metazoa; phylum Arthropoda; class Arachnida; order Araneae; family Heptathelidae; genus Ryuthela; species Ryuthela nishihirai. Next base: position 66,521,297 of record JAWZYU010000016.1, on the reverse strand, counting down.
AAAGTTTTTTTAATTGTAAAAATATATTGGGATGATAATCCCTCACATTTTCTCCATTAAGTCTTAACACTTTTATTTTTTGTTTCGATAAATAACTACTTCAACCGTAAGGTAATATTTATGAAATTTGAAAGCGTACGTGGAAAAGCGGAATATGTAAGTTAAGATGCACAGGCTACGATCAAGAGAAGTTTATGTTAGCGCAAACATAGTATCGAGAGAGAATTTTGCTTTGCCCGTGAAACAGCTTTCGTTGTTAATGTAAAATGTCCCAGCCAATACCTCTCCTTCAAAATGATAGCTTTGGAAGTTCCTGTAGAAATCTTGCTTTGACCTTGGAAATATTCCCATATACGCCAGATTTCTGCTTTGTCGATCGTTGCAATCTCCAAATTTCAATATCGGTATGACGATATGGTATCATTGAGACAACGCTTGAGTTAGTAAGCAAAACACGCATGCACGAATCCATAATTACATCTCTGCTTCTTCCTTGTTAAACCTATGTCAATCAATAATTCAGAAGTAAAGTATCACAGGAAATATCCTGTAGATAACGAACTCATTAAACGGACGGGTTATCACAGGAGATATCCTGTAGATGACGAACTCACGAACTGATGAGTGGAATCCGAACTCACGTCCCCTACTAACATGGCAGGTATGCTAACCACTAAACCATTAAGGCTGATTTTTTTTTCTTCCGCTCTTATGACATGAATTTTCCCGCATCCCACTCACAGCAAAACCAATTTCTTTCAGCCTATTATTTCGTGAATTCTATGTCAACCAGTTTTGTGTTTATTCAGATGTTGTGTGTATCAATACTATTTCCCTCTTCATTTTATGGATCTTTAAAAATGTCTTGAAAAATGTATGAATTATAAATAATTTTAAGAATTTCCCCCTCTATTTCCCTTATTAGCATTCTGAAAATGGAGATACTTGACCACATTGCCTTCCCTGTTGAGTGCTATTTTGTTTATTCACACCCGGAAATATAACTCACCTGTTTTCCATTGTTTTTATGCATAGTTCTTCCTTTGTTAATTTTCATATACTAAAAACGTAGATTAAACAGTTTAAAGTATCCAATGTATCTCTATCAAGCAGTACTGTAGAATGATGGTTGCAGATTTTAGTTTCATAACTGTTAATAGTAATATAATGTGAATTACATATTTCGCTTTTACCAGAACTTGAATTTTGTTTCTGTTTTTGAAGTACATTGTGCTATTTATATTTTGAAAAGATATTTTAATGAGATTATACAAGCCAGTCAAATAATATTTAATGGAATATAAAATATGTATACAATAAGATCAGCCCCCGTGAATGATGGACCGTACATAAAAACAGGAGGTCGGACCTCCGCAGTCCTCCGTATTCCAAAATCCTCGTGTAGCCATGCATAGGGATATTGTATGCATGTGTGTATGTGTGTATGTACATAAAAACATTGGTCCTTTCATAACGTACTTCCCAAAAAGTTCTTTGAGTTTGGTAGGAATAAGCACAATGGAAGCCTAAACGTGTAACCGCTATAAAAATTATCGGTTTCCGCGTTAAAATACTGAATATTCCAAATTCTTTAATTACAGGAGAAACCAATCTTATCAGATTGATTTTTTAAAGATAAAATCATTGTTCCGGTCTTAATAAGGTAGTGACTCCATGTATCAATTATTTTGAATTGAATTGAATTATTCATTGCCATCATTTTGCAGATATACAATTAAATTTGCTACCATCAATATTAGTAAAACAAGAATTAATACAATTTAGAGTTTTGTGGTTGATAGCAGTATTTTAAACGTTCATATATTTTACAAAATAAATTTCTGCAATAAATTGAAACACCCCGAGAGTTAAAAGTTGTTTGTGGTAATAAAATAAAATTTAAAACTCATTAATTTTTGTAAACGACCATCATGCATTTAGTTTCACAATTTCCTCAAAATAGTACAGAATTTATTATCAATAAATAAATAAGTCAAATTGGCATTTTTTCATGTAAAAATAAGAAAAGTAGAACAAAATTGAAGTAAGTAAATTTTTTAAAACAAGTTATTTATTCAATTCAGTTTCAATTCAATTCAAATTTATTTCACACTTTTGATACATTACAAACATGTAATTTAAAACTTATAATAACAAAAGGAATAAATGTTTTAATTTTCCAAAGTAAATAGACAATTTTAAAAGTGTAAAATTCAAAACTCCATATGAGCCAAAGCTTGTTTGTGAAGATATTAGATTAAGAAAACATAAAATATTGTAAACCAACACTACCAACTTATTTAACATTGACATATTATGAACTCGTTAATATTATGATTCAAAATGTGTATTTAGACACTATAATCATGCAAGGCATAATTACTATAACAAATTTTCTACCTTTTGCTCGAGTATCCATTTCATAATTAATTTTTTAAAAGATAAAGACTTTTTCATTCTTTATGTTGTAAGGTAAACTATTGAATATTTTAGGAGCCAGGTATACATAATGTTTACAAAGAGCCGTTTTTCTGGGAGTAATCACATTTAAATGTACAACTGTTGAAAGTCTGGTATTTTTATTGAAAACTTTTACATTTGAATCATCCCAATTTTGACAATATATGTTAACAAATGGTAAATATATAATTTACGGACTTGTAAAATTTGTAAATAAGTATAATAATTTTGGATCCTATCAAACTTTCGTTTTTTGAGCATGTACCTCAATGCATAGTTTTGAAGATTTTGAATAGATCTCAAATTTGATTCATAAAGGCTACCCCATGAATAATACCATATTCCAAATAAGATTTTATTAACGAATTGTAAATAATTTTTAACGTGGACAAATTCAAAAAACTTCCAATAAAATATATTCTTGAAATCATGATATTCAAGCTTTTTACTACTTTTTTTACATGCAACTTCCTTGTGAGGTTACTATCTACAAATACTCCCAGATATCTAAAACCATCAACATCCTGAATAACTGAACAAGAACATGACCAATTTTGACAGTTTATATCATGATAAATTAACTTGTTGTATAGTTCATCAATAGATTTATTTTTTAGTCTAAAATTTATATATTTCGATTTGTTGACATTTGAAATTAGCATATTTTTCACAAACCAGTTATTTATTTCTTTTAAATCCTCATTTCTTTTTATAACAATATTATCAATATTGCCAAGGTAAACCAGTGCAATATCATCTGCAAATACAATATTAATCCCGTTCTATGGTAAATCACATAGGTCATTAAAAATTATTAAAAATAATATTAGCCCAAGGACTGAACCCTGTGGGACCCCAAAAGTAACGTAAGCAGAGGTACTATAGCAATTTTTTTATTTTTACAATTTGCTGTCTTTCAGTTAAATAACTATTTAGCCAAGATAGCATAAGACCTACCATTCCAACCTTTTCTAATTTTTTCAGCAACACACTGAGAAACAGAATCAAATGCTTTTTTTTACATCTAGAAACAAAACAGCAACTCTCAAATTATCGTTAATACCACGATGAATAATTGAGGTCAATCTCAAAATTGCATCTTCAGTCCCCCAATTTTTCCAAAAACCATATTGGTTTTCTAAAAAAAATGGTATTTATATAAAAAATTTAATAATCTCTTCTTAACTATTTTTTCAAATATTTTGGCCAGAATGACACAAAATGCATTTGAGTTTATTGTTTATTTCTTTTAAAATATAAATAAATATTATCAATTCCACAAGACTTTTCAGAATTGAAGTTCTTTATAATTGATTGAACTTCCCTGTCGTATATTTCTTCACTAAATAATGAATTGTACATTTCTTTAAATGGAAATCTCTCAAAATATCATTTGATTCTGGAATAGTTTGGGTTAATTTATATATTATACCAGTAAAAAAGTCGTTGAAAGCATTAGCTAAAGCTACTGCATTTTCTATTTCACTATATTTTTGATCATTATCAACAATTATTTTAGGACAATTATTCTTTTTTAGTTCTTCCACTCAACTCATTAATTACACCTCATTGTTTCTTAAAATTACTTTGATATAATAAAAATCACATTTTTCATCGTATTTATTTCAATTTTTTTTAGTTTTACCGGTGAGAGATGTCAAGATTTTATTTTTATTTGAGTATTGCCAAAAAAATAATTTTTGGCCTATGCAGCCATCCCGATACCACAACCATACACGTGTACAAAAAAAACTATTTCATATCTGCATGCTTAATGTAAGATGTGACCCACACAAAAAATGCATCTTCCGAATTTTCCTGTCAGACAGTAAACCGAACCCTTACCCATTGATGAACATTACTGATGACTACTTTAGGAGTCCAAGTGATATGCTAAAATCAAATTAAAATAGAGGCGTTATTTGCTCACATGATTGCTTAAAAAGTGTTATTTTTACCTTGGGGTAAAAATAACACTACGGAAAGTTAGATAATAAGATGATAAATTGAAATACGAACAAAACAACGCATATATTGTATATAACTGAAACAAAAGTTATTTAAATATTAATATATACACCGAAGAGCCTTAAAAGTATGAATAGGTGTCAAAAACGCAGCCCATCTTATGCAGACAGTGCCAGGTGGTTTGGGAAATGAAAAGAACATTATAAGTCACCTGGAGATATTACCGTAAATGAATCATCGTGGTTGTAGAAGGGCAACACGCTTTCAACGCAATATAACGATCTTTCACAGACTGGTTGTTAATGGCGTACTTGTCCATGATGTTCCTTATGTCTTTGCAGCTTTACTTCAGCCTGTTGATGAAGCTTTGGGATAAATTGAAACAGTAGGAAATATCCACCCATATCACTCACTTTTTAGTATTCAAATAACGCCCATAATTTTATCTCGTCGAAATTCAGTCTCTCGGTTGCTTAACAATAGGAAACAATATCTGCAAACAGTTCAACAATGCTTTGATCTTGTGCTATATCTAACAGCAATGCTTTTTCATCACTGGAAAAGCATTGCTGAAAAATATAGCACAAGATATAGCACATGAAGGTGTCACGCGGTTTTATCACTTCTATGCACAGGTCCAAACGAATCGAATAATAACGTCTGCCCGTTACACTGAGTGCAATCACTAATACATCAACATGACTGCATGACTCATGAACTATCAAATAGTTTTTGACGCTTTTCACCTCTGTCTACATATGTATGTTCTTTAGGTTCTCTAATAAGTTACCATATCAATGGACCGTGCATATATAATGGTATACTATAAAAATAAATCATATTTACAAAAATTAATTCAAATACTCCATATATAAGAGCGACAACCTGGAATGGTATTATGTGAGGACTATAATGAAGAATAACTTGATGGTATTAAAAATTGTTATCCCATTAGGAAACTGAGAAACCCTAAATCCGGAATTGAAAAAGACATATCGAAAAATAAGTTGAAAACTTTGGAATAACATCACCCTTATGCTAAACATTTTGTAGATGACTGCTCCCGTATCGTACTCAAAATAATAAATATTGCATATATTTTGAAAGATAGATCTGCGTGCTTAACGTAAAATATCCCAACCAAAAAAAGGCATCTTCCGAATTTCAGAGAAAAATAACAGGCAGAATGACTCAATGGCAGTGTTCAGATAGAGAGTGCAGATAGAGTTTCAGAAACATTTATCTGCCACATCAAATCCGACTCCAAATGGAAGTGTAACATCAGAGTTCTAAAGGGAGAAAAATAAGGAATAGATGGGGGGAATGGAGGTTTGATGCTCCTTACGTCTGCAAAAGGTTATAGAAAGGACGAGGGTTCGTATATGCTTTTGCATTTGCCTCCAATGTTCCATGGAATCTATCAGTTGGTTGGCTAATGGGACTCCCATCGTTTCTTTGTCTACCAATCACGTTGTTGTTGAACAAAGTGATTCAGAGAACGAAACTATCTAAGAATAACATGTTGGCATGTTGCTGGAAGCAAATGATCGTTTGTATGATACTCTCCTAGTGTTGGGAAAGTCGACAGGTTTCAATGAAATATGATTGTCGAAGCTTAATCATTTGTATTATCCCATTACCTTTGTTAATCAATAGAATATAGTTGAGTAATTTTGCAGCTGTGTATTGAGGAAGAACTATACATGTTCCAATAATGACATTTCAAATGTCCTTTTACTTTTTTTCTAGATACTTAGTGTAATGCAGTTTAATTAACATTATTTCTTAAGTAGAACTTCAAACGACAACTGCAAAGAATAATTTATAATTGTTAATAAGCAAATATTTCAGCTGATGTTTCACATCGTAACTACTATTGCAAGTGCCCAGTTATAGAGCATCTGATGCATTACGTAAGCATATCACCTTTCATAGTTTTAAACTATAAAAATAAATATAATTATTTTTCAAACTTTTTTTGCGAGTACTCTGCACAAAACTAAATGTAATATAGTAATGCAGGAAACTTTGCCGATTGCGGATTCGATTACGTACGCTTAAATAAATGGGGCATTTATTTGGCGAACGCGAAAAAAATGAGTTTGCGTGGTTTTGAATCCTACACCCAATACGTCCATACAAACTAATACTTTGCATTCAGAGATGCAAACATGTTAGAAGGCAAACCATAAACACGAATGATGCGGTCTCAAATACCATACGTGTATGTCCTGTCTTTTGTAGCATCAGCAGAACTACAGAGAAGGACGTGCATCTAATATAAATATATACACACATTCGTATATATAATGAGTTTGCTTAGTATATTAATATTTAAAACAACTGTTCTTCAGTTATATTCACTATCTTCGTTCTTTAGTTCTTATATCAACTCATCTTCTGATTATCTAACTTCTCGGAGAATTATTTTTGCCCCAAGATAAGAGATTCACTATCTTAACTTTTATACGCTGTTGGGATTCAATTTCCAAGCGATCCTATGAAAACGACACATTCATTGACAACAGCAAATTATATCAGGGACAGAGATTAAATTGATAATTTTTCTTTCGTCAATGAAATCAAACTTACATTTTACGACACTATGCTTACGCATTCCTCCGACACAGAAACATAACTTTACACACTATCTTAATAACAAATTTCACAGGGTCAATTGCATTCTCAAATGTTTGACAGACTAAACATTTGACAATGCTGATGATTCTGGGAAACTTGTTATGATGATAATGTGTAAAGTTATGTTTGGATTTAGACATATGTATTCACAGCTCTTCATTGATTTAATGAATATTTATCCACTATCAAGTTATTTTTAAGTATCAGGACCGTAGTAATTTAAGTAAAAGGACTTTAAATAAATGGGGCATTTATTTGGCGAACGCGGAAAAAATGAGTTAGAGCTGGATGGGTATAGAGGGATATAGAGGAAAAATTGTCTTGCGTCGGGTGTATGTTGGAGTAATGTGTAAGTATCAATGGCGCTCCCAGAGGGGAGGCCAAGGGGCCCTGGCACCCCCGAAGAAAAAGGAAAAAAAAAACCACTAGAAAATTTTTCAAAAATATTTTCCTAATTAAAATTCATTTTTTATGTTTATGTTGTGTCGTGTCTTCTATTTCTATACTACTTATGAATTAGTGATCACATAAGGTGGGAATACCCTATAGCTCTCGGGAATCACGGCCGCTGTGAACACAAGGCGAACGAATCGGGCGGACTGAACGCTACTTTATTTGCGCGAGCCGGGCCAGCGGGCCACTCGCCCCCCCCCCCCCCCCCCAAGATTAAATCCTGAATGCGCCACTGGTAAGTATAGTGTCATAAAACGTAAGTTTGATTTTATTGCTGAAAGAAGAATCTAGAAATTAAATTTCTGTCACTGATATAAGTTGCTGTTGTCAATGCATTTGTCGTTTTCATAGAAGTGCTTGGCAATTATGTGCCAGCAGCGTATAAAACTTAAGATATTGAATCTCTTACCTTGGGGTAAAAATAACACTACGGAAAGTTAGATAATAAGATGATAAATTGAAATAAGAACAAAACAACGCATATATTGTATATAACCGAAACAAAAGTTATTTCAATATTAATATATACACCAAGGAGCCAAAAAAATTATGATAAGCGCATCTTTATACAAATCGAAGAAACTGCAGGTAAACGACGGCGAGTGTGAATATCATGAAACTGTGTAAATAACACCTGATACTGAGCTCTGTTGATCACTGTTATTCTTGTTCTTCAGATGGGAAAAGCAGCCGACCTAAGTAAGTTTGACAAAGGCCAAATTGTAATGATCAGACGTCTGGGTCAGAGCACTTCCGGTGCTCATGGTCAGCTGTGGTTAGTACCTTCAAAGAGTGTCTGAGGAGGGAAATGCAACGAACCGCCGGCAAGGTGAAGGGCGACCACGGCCCATCGATGCTAGTGGTGAGCAAAGGCTATCCTGTATGGTACGGGGCCAACAGAAGGAATACTGTGGTGCAACTCGCCCATAATTTAAATGCTGGTGACGAGAGTAATGTGTCACGACACAGAGTACATCGAAACTACTGAAAATGGGGCTGCATAGCCGCAGGCTGCTTCGAGTGCCCATGCTAACCTCGGTTCACCATCGAAAGCGGCTACAATGGGAACGTGAGCATCAAAACTGGACCTTGAATGATTGGAAGAAGGTTTTCTGGTCCGATGAACTCGTTTCCTGCTACATCATGTGGACAGCCGAGTATGTGCACATCATTTACTTGGGAAGTGATTGCACCAGGATGCACCATGAGACGAAAACAAGCCGGTGGAGGAAGTGTAATGCTTTGGGCAAAGTTCTACTGGTAAACCTTGTGTCCAGTCATTCATGTGCAGCAAACTATGGCCCCTACCACCTACCTAAACATCATTGCAGACCAGGTACATCTTTTCATGGCAGCGGTATATCCCTCTAGTAGTGCCTTCCTTGAGCAGGATAATACTTCATGTCACACTGCCCAGATTGCTCGAGAATGGTTCGCGGAACATGAGAAAATCTTCCAGGTATTGCACTGGCCTCCAAATTTCCAAGACATCAATCCAATAGAGCATCTGTGGGTTGTGTTGTAACAGCATATTCGATCTCTGGCGGCTCAACCACGTAACGTACAAGAGTTAAATGATCTGCAGGTAACGTGTTGGTACCAGATACCACAAGACACCTTTAGAAATCTTGTAGCGTCCATGTCTCGCCGGCTGTTTTGGCGTCACGTCGAAGACCAACAATCATATTAGGCAGGTGGTCATAATGTTTTGGCTCTTCGGTGTATATTGACATTGTGATAGTAAAGTAGTAAATTACTTATAGAAATTAATTACTTAATATATGTATACTAAGCATCACAAGCGAATATTAATTTTTACTGCAAGAGAAAATTAATTCTCTGTGTGTGCTCTTGCTGTGATTTTAGTTATTATCGTATTTCATTGAGTTTGCTGCCTGGTAAATTCATTTTAATATGCTTTCGATTTTTACTTTAAACCTTCATTTAATTTAAATATGTCTCCTAAACTTAAAGCTTCTTTAAGAAAAAAAAAGTGTCGTAAAAAAATCGCGCAAATTATCTTTTCCAAAAAGGATAGGTATTTTAAAAATTTCGTGGCAATATGAGTGCCGCACCAAAACATCAAGTGAACTATTCAACATACGTAGCATTGATGATGTGAGGAACAAATCTGTGGAAGAACAGAAGCGCTTGTGCCTAATACCCAATCATATTTGATTGTTCATCTGTTAGTAAAGTGTATAATTAAACACAGTCCCATTCTTAATCTTAACGTCTTGCTGCAGAATTTATATTATATGAATTTTAATATGATATTTTCATGTTTATTTTTTGTTTATCCCACACACATATATATATATACATGTATTTACTCTCGGACTTCTCTTGCGAAGAAATAACCATTTATGCTTCGTATGCTATATTTATCCGTGGTGGTGTATCCCCATTTTACCTTTTTTCGCTAAGGTTCTATAAGGTATATATATTATATTAACGTATTAGATTAGCCAATAGCAACCTTTTCGAAGAACTTAAATCGAACTCTTGTGGAATTGTCAAACTCTCAGAATTCTGCGATCGTCCAAACTCACCAAAACCTATAAGGATTTCGGCCCAGATTATCCTATTGTAAGAATCCAATTTTCAGCCATTTCCGTGGAAAAATCATCATAAAATATTTCATTTCATATAAATGTGAAAATTGCGCTAGTTCAGATTGCTTTGAAATCCTTATTAGAGAACAGTTGCAGTTTGGAAATAAAAAAAAATTTTGGTTTAAAATTTTACTAGACAAACATGTATTTTACGTTCGATAAGAACTCGTGGAAGAAAATATTTTTGTTATTGTGAGTGACTGCATTTTATTTTTCGCGTTAAGTTCAGTTTTATTAAATATGAGAAAATTATATTTCACTTCCAAAGCTTCAAATAGTGACGACAAAGCCTTTTATCTCACAAAATATTGAACTTATGAGCTCATATTTTTATAAAAAAATATGAGTTTAAAAGTAATTCAGAGCATTCTTTAATCCTCTTTCCTTAAAGCAAGAAAAAAAAATCAATACCAGGATAGATGTGTGATTTCGTGGAGCATTCAAGATGTACTGGAAAAGCTTTTAGGAAAATTGTGTCTTATATTAAACTTGTTTATTTCTATTTATAAACTTTGTATTTTCGCAAATTATGCATTGATTTCAAATTACAACCGTCACTGAGGCTTCACGAAATAAAGATTCGATTTTTTTGTTTCAAATTCTTCATTAACAACCGTGAAACATATATTTAAAATTTATTATGACCGAAATAAATTTGTCTCAAGGGCCATAAGAATAATAACTCCTAGTATGCAATTCAAAACCTTAATGCAGGGGTTATTAAGCATTTAAGATATATGAGACATCAACCTCAAGGATTTTCGTTGTTGATGGTACTTTCTCATCCAGAAACTGTACTTGGCAAATATCCAGCGAAGCAGATTAACGTTATCCACACATCAAGAGGTTAAAATCAAGTGCACAGTTTAGAATCCAAATCAATATTAACGAGCACTGTGAGAGTGTTACCGTCCTTTGGCAGTAGGCAAGGGCTATTGTTCGCCTCGAACCTTTTGGTTGCCAACAAATACTGCGAAGCAGATAGTCGTACATCATTCTAACAACCCTGCCGGTGGCGAAATGGCTAACATGCTTTTTTACGGTGAAAAGGGACCTGGGTTCGATTCCCTGTTAAGGAATAAATGTTTCTTTGGTGTGTTGTCTTTACTTCTGAGGCCTCGCCTTCCTCAGAAATCTTTTCTATGCAATAACAAACTGAGAGACTCCTGTACAGTATATCTGGTGGCAAGCAGCTGATTGAAGTTAGTCAATTTTTTTCTATAATCATTGAGACTTTTTTTTTTACCCTGGTATTGATTTTTTTTCTTGCTTTAAGGAAATAGGATTAAAGAATGCTCTGAATTACTTTTAAACTCATATTTTTTTATAAAAGTATGAGCTCATAAGTTCAATATTTTGTGAGATAAAAGGCTTTGTTGTCACTATCATTGAGACTTTGGCACTGAGCTCGGTTACTTGCGGATTATAATAGTCATGTTTACTCCTAATCAACAGCAGAATTTCCTACAATTCTGACACTTAGTTCACTGAAGTAATTCTCTTTTCACAACCACACTCCGGAAATTTTAATATTAAAATTTTATACTTTGGGGCAATCGCATTACTTATTATTATGGTATCACAATACATTTCTGAAAAATTGCAATTTCAAAAAGGGGAAAAAATGCTTCGAAATGCTTCGAAAAGTTTCGAAAAGTTTCGAAATTGTAAATCATATAATTTTAAAACTTCATTGTAAACTCAAAAAAGTTGATGCTCCACAAAACATATTTATATGCTTGCTTTCAGCTCAAAACGAGTGTAGTGGCATCTAGTAAATAAAGAGGAAAATTTACGTGTTTAATTATTTGTGTTTCTTGTCCGTTTATTAGCTCGTCCCCCGAAAAAGCTATGGGCACCAAACTTTTCATGAACATTCCTTTCATCCAGAAAAATATTATGGGCTATGTGCCAAACAGCTGTAGTCAACGGAAACTGGGGTGCGCGATTTGAAATTCTCGAAATTCCCTTAGACTTAACGTTAGCGTTTTAAAAACCGTATTTCTCTGATAACTTTGCATTAGCAGTGATCCAAATCACGTAGAGAGTGTCATCTATTATAATTTAGAAACTTCAGACTCCACCTAAAGAGGAAAAAAATACACAAGGGGATTGGTGTAATCAATAGGAAAAGGTTTTATGCCAAATGAAAGCTTCCAGCGTGGGGAGTATCATCTACACTGCTCAAAGTGGAAATTGCAATACCAAGAATGAATGAAAGTAGAGATATGTAAATCGCAGGAGGCAATCGGCCATCGAGATATGCAAATGATCCAAGTTCTGCAGTGAATGGACATGTGGCACCCAGCAAAGCAGTGGATAAATACCGGGTGCTCACGATCTCGTATCATAGCACGACCGACAGTGATGTTGGAGTACATGCTGTAAAAATGTTTGCAACATGCCTTGGAAATGCCGGCGGGACCCTTATGCGCAATTAACGTCTGAAAGAGAGCGAATCGTCGATATGCGAGAGCTCGGATTGAGCTTTAGAGTGATCGCCATACTCAACCCCCCCCCCCCCCACCAATAGGGGACCACCTTGACGTGGTGTGTGTGTGTGGGGGGGGGGGGGGCTTCGGGCCCAGCAACCTGGTCGAAGGCTGTGCAGGCCGGATTGGGTCCCCGGTTGGACATAGCCAAGACTAACCGAGGTTGAAGACGCCGCCGACCGGTTGGACATTCCGGTTGGACTGTGATGGTGTCTGAGACCTCACCTATCAGGAGCTCTGGGTGAGCAGTTCGAGGGCTCTTCTGAAAAGATTTGTGCCCCAGTAGGTCGAGCCCTCTTAAAAGTCTGGGCCTCACTAAGAGTCTCCACCCCGGATGTGAGCGAACTTGGTGCTATGGATTATTACTATGGATATTGGAACTTGGTACTATGGCTAACCGGGGAACAGATTAAAGTTAGGTTTCTTCCGGTGGTCAGCTTTCCTTCTATAGAACTGCTACCATGTGAGATCGGGGTTGAGGTGCGTCTATATGGCACATTCTTGCCCCCGGCTCTAGATAGTCATGGCTTTTCATAACCAGGTAGTGTTGTGAGACGGAACCTGGAATTGCCGTGGTTGCATAAGATCGCAACGAAAGAGAACTCAAGGGGTGCCCCCCCCCCCAATAGGGAACCACCTTGGCGTGGTGGTGGTGGGCTTCGGGCCCAGCAACTCGGTCGAAGGCTTTGCCGACCGGATTTGGTCCCCGGTTGGACATAGCCAAGACCAACCGAGGTCGAGGACATCGCCGACCGGTTGGACGTGCCTGGTTGGACGGTGATGGTGTCTTAGACCTCACCTATCAGGTGCTCTGTGTGAGCAAGTTCAAGGGCTCTGCCGAACGGTCTGAGCCCGCCTAGTAGGCATGAGCCCTTCTCAAAATCTGGGCCTTACTAAGAGTCTCCACCCTGGATGCCGAGCGAACTTGGATCTATATATCCTTGTTCATGGCTAACCGGGGAACAGATTAAAGTTAGGTTTCTTCCGGTGGTCAGCTTTCCTTCTATAGGACTGCTGCCATGTGAGGTCGGGGTTGAGATGCATCTCTATGGTGTATTCTTGCCCCCAGCTCTAGATAGTCATGGCTTTTCATAGGTATGGCTTTCCAGGTAGTGTGAGACGGAACCGGGAATTGCCGTGGTTGCATAACATCTGCAACAAATAGTACTCAAGGGGTGCACCCCCCCCCCCCCCCCCCGATAGGGGACCACCTTGTCGTGGTGGGGAGGCTTCGGGCCCAGCAACCGGCCGAAGACTTTGCTGACTGGATTGGGTCCCCGGTTGGACAGAGCCAAGACCAACCGAGGTCGAAGACATTGTTGACCGGTTAAGTGGTCCGTTTGGACGGTGTCAAGATCTCAACATCAGGTGCTCCACGGAGCAGTTCAAGGGCACGGCTGAACGTATTTGGTCACCTAGTAGGCACGAGCCCTTTTCAAAATCTGGGCTTCATTAAGAGTCTCCACCCCGGGTGCCGAGTGGACTTGGATCTACATATCCTTGTTTATGGCTAACCGGGGAACAGATTAAATTTCAGGTTTCTACCGGTGGTTAGCTTTCGTTCTATAGGACTGCTGCCATGTGAGGTTTGGGATGAGATGCATCTCTATGGTGTATTCTTGCCCCCAACTCTAGATAGTGACGGCTTTTTGTTAACTTGGTAGTGTCGTGAGACGGAACCGGGGAGTGCTGTGGTTGCTGAACATCTGGTAACAAGTAGTACTCAAGGGGTGTAATGTGAGCACAGTACAACGATGCGTCTCACGCAATATCATGGAGAACCAAATGAGATGAAGGACAGGTAGAATACCAGCACACTGCACCACAGGACTTGAAGATCACATGCTCTCTTTGTGACCCTTTCACCACAGTGACGGTGTAGCAGAGTGATTTGACGACTGCTACAGGTACTATGGTCTCCATAAAAACCATTAGACAACGTTAGCATGATGCAGGAAAGAGGGCGAGACGCCCAGTCTGGCATCAGTCATTGCAGCGAGATCACTGGTTATATTGTCACCATTAGTGTTGAGCGAGGCAACATTGGACTGTGGAATGGAGGATAGTGTTGTTCACAGACAAGTCCCGATTCTGTTTCGGCAGTCGTCGTCAATGACATGAGGAAGTGCATTCTATTAGCCGCCATATATATTTACCACCCCACCGAAGTACAATGGTATGGGGTGGATCATATATGGTGGCCAGACACCTATGCTCCATGTTTCTGGCACGCTAAATGCGAGACGTTACATCGATGACATTGTTAATCCTATGATACGATCCTTCCGTACCACCATGCCTGGACTGACTTACGTAGCAGTTTGAGTAGCGTAATAGCGATCTCCTGTAAAAGAGGGGAAATTTATTTTTCGAATAGAGAGGGACAAAACGATTTTAATAATTTTGAGTTTTATGCCAAGTAAAGCTTGAGACGTGGGGAGAGCCATCTACAATATACTTTAGAGTGTTTCAGATCTTATAAAAGTGGGGAGATACATCTAATATATACTTTAGAGCAGGGGTTCTCAACGTGAGGTACGCAGTAAAATTGTTTGGAGTACGCCGTGAGAGCTCAAAGGTCGCTAGATCTAGTAACAAAGTCGCTAAATTGGCAACACTGCTGTGCAAAATGTTCTTTTTTGTGTTTATCGATATATGAAATTTATGAATACAAAATTTAATGTGAGTGTATTTATATATATGTTTTATTTTATTCCCATTGTTATATTATAACTATAGTTTTATCTATATATATACAAAGGGTACGCCAGTTACATACACATTTCCAGGCAGTACGTGAGTTGAGAAACTCTGCACAGAGATTTTTCTCTTGATGTCCTCACACAAGAATTCCACCGTGATATTTAGATATTTTCGGCTTGCTAGAGACCAGATGGACAGATAAATGTCAGATTCTTAAAAATAATCATACATTTCTCTTTCCAGGGAGGGAAGATAATAAGCATCTCCAAGGAGTAGGTCTGCTTCTCAGCAGACACGCTAGTGATGCTCTTCTAGGATATGGGTTCATTAATGAAAGGTTTCTTACAACAAATTTTTAGACAAACATTAAAGACTTGAATGTTATCTGCTGTTATGCCCCCACTGAGGATGCCGATGACGATGAGAAGAATGAAAAGATGAGATGAATTCTGTCAAGGAAGGAGATATAATCTTTTTTCTATGTAACTTCATTGCCAAATTTGGTACTGACTCTGACCTTTGGGGAAAAGTGATAGGCTCTTTTGGTATTGATAGCTGCAGTGGCAATGGGCAAAGTCTCCTACAGGTAAGTAAATTTAATGGTTTCAGACTAACTAACACTTATTAAACACCGCGAGAAACATAAGTATACATGGGTTTCACCAGATAAGCTGCATAAAAATATAATAGATTATATATTAATTAACAGCAAATGGTCTAGCTCTGTTAGGAATACCAGGTCATATAGGGCAGCTGATTTTGGATCTGACCATTACCTTGTTAAAAGTGTCTTGCAACTTAAACTTAAAAAGTGTTGTACTAGGTTTAAAAAATTTTACCTTTAATACTGAAGCTCTGAAAGATCCAGTTACAGCTAAAGCTTACCATGATAGGTTACTTAGTCATTATGACAGTCATGGTTGCTTGCTATTGAAGTTGAGGAAGAATGGGACCATTTTAAACAGGCTTTTTTGGAAACTAACAGTACTCTTTTAGGGAAAAAAGGAGCAGAGGAGGAGAATTATGTGAGTGATAAGGCACTTGAGCTTATTTCAGAAAGAAAGAACTGCAGGAATGTCCTTAATCAATAACCTACTAATCCTAATAGAACGCATTACAGAGAGCTTAATAAAGGTGTAAAGGATCAGTTAGTTGCTGATAAGAATCTTTGGCTTGATGGCTTGGCTGACAAAGCCGAGGAAGTAGTTAGACAGCACTACAGCAGAGAGCTATACCAGATAGTTAATGTTTTGTGTAGTAGAAAACAGACACGTATACACAGATGGAAGGATAAATTACGTAAGGTGATTACGTAAAGGTGAGGATTCTGTCATGGCAGGGTGGCTGAGCATTCCAGTGATGTTCTAAACAATATGGTTAGTTCTACTCCCATTGTTTTTAATGCTGATAGATGCATTGGTGGTTTTAATGTTGCCCAACAACACAGTCTGAAATTATTTTGGCTATTTCTAAACTTAAACTACATAAATCCCCAGGGGTGGATGAAATTACTACGGAAATGTTTACAGCTGGGAATATTTCACAGGGATGTTGGGGGTTACCACATAGATGACTGAGATTTTGAATAACGTTTATGATAAAAGCATGGTTCCTAAGAATTTTACCAGAGCTATTACCCTTGCTAACCCATAGCCGAGTGGTTAGCACGCTTGACTACTGATCAAAGGGACCTGGATTCGAGCCCCGGATAAGGCATGAATGTGTGTGTCGTTTTTGCTGCTGACGTCCCGACATCCTCACAGACCTTCTACTATGGCATATTAAACTGACAGGCTCCAGTCAGACCTCTGTGGCAAGCAGCTGCTTGAGGGGATATTTATTTTATTATTATTTATTATTAGTCCTATTTTTTTAAAAATGATGATCGCAGTTCTTGTGATACTATATGGGTATCTGCCTACTTTCTGTTCCAGGTAAAGTTCTTTGCATGATTGTACTTAATAGGATTAAGAATCTGCTTGACAGTCAATTGCGTGATGAGCGATATGGATTCAGAGGGGTAGGGGATGTATAGATTAATATTTTCACTCAGGCAGATATTTGAGAAATATTTAGAGTTTCAGAAATATTTGAATGCTAGTCTTGTTGGTTTCAAAAAGACTTTCGACTCTGTTGATCGTCATAATTTGTGGTTGATTGTGCGATCGTATGGCATACCAGACAAGTTAGTTAACATAATGAAAGATCTCTATAATAATACTTAGTGGTGTGTGAGAGTTGGTAAGGCTTTTAGCAACTGGTTTAGCATTGCTTCTGGTGTTCGACCACGGTGCAGTTTGTCTTCTCTTCTCATTATTTCAGTTATTGATTATGTTATGCAAAATTCACTGCAAGGGAAAGATTTTGGCCGTAAATAGTCTGGAGATACGAAAATTTCTGATTTAAATTATGCTGATGATTTAGCTCCTTTGGGAAACGATTTTGATGAAATGAACTCTTTCATTCGAGCTGCTGATGAGACTGGTAATAGAGTAGGTTTGGTTATAAACAGAGAGAACACTAAAGTGATGAAAATTGGTCAGGCAGGCTGTGTTTCAGTTAATCGGAATGGCTGCATGCTTGAAAAGGTGACACAGTTTAAATATCTTGGGAGCTATGTAACAAATATTGGTGATGTGCGGCATGAGATTAACAGCCGAATAGGGATTGCTGCCGGGACTTTTAAGAAGCTATGGAGAGTGTGGAGAAATAGGTATATTCACCTAGAGACTAAAATTATACTCTATAATAGTTTGATTCTTTGTAGGATTAGTTATGATAGTGAACGTTGACACTTTGTAAAGAAGTTCACAGGAAATTTGATGCTTTTGATTCTAGATGCTTACGCAATCTTGGGCATTATGTGGTTCAACTTTGTTAGTAACGATGAGATTAGGAAAAGAAGTCAGCAATCACCTTTAAGCAGCATATTGTGCAGAGAGAGACTACATTGGTTTGGCTATGTTGTCCGTATGGATAATTGTAGATTAGCAAATAGGGTCATGAACACCAATATGTGCGTAAAGGCGTCAGAAAAAAGGGAGAACCTAGGATGCGGTGGGCAGACAATGTCAAACAGGACCTTGTTAGAATTGTTGTCAGTGGCTAGATGAGCAGATGTAGCTCAGGACAAATAATCTTGGAGAACTAAATTTCACGGTTTGGTTGGACATCCATAGCCCATGGCTGCTTTAGGATGATGAGATTTATTGAGGGAGGTAGGGCCAAGAATATCAAATAGTCGCCTTTTGTCAGGTATGGTGCAAAGACCAGTTACCCTATCGTTAAAGGCTGAAGCCAACCATGCTGTTAGAGACGATATAATATTTTTCTAGAATAATTTATACTGTCTTCCAACAAAATTAAATGTTTTTTTTTGTTTTTTTTTCACACTAGGGGTGTTGCTGATGCAAAGCCAACTCATTGTATATGTAACGGCGCTGAATGTGAAAGTAAGTTAATGGAATAGTTAGAAAATAAAAACTGTTCAGAATTTCAAACTTAATCGTTGTAACCATGCTTTTATATACTATAGATTTTATATACTATATATACTATATATGCAGAGTGAAAGAGTCTTGTGATACTGTTTTAAGAGTTCTTGATCCTTAAAAGTTTATATTATATTCAATGTATGTCAACAAATTTTCAGAAACCAACTTTTCAGATTTGATTTGCGAGAAAATTGAATCATTATATTCAGATCATATGCCAAGATTTTAAAGAAAATGACTTCACGACACAAATTTCCCTTCGTTATTACGAATAAACTTTCGACGTTACATATACCTTACGTTACATATACCGTTACATAAGACCTGCAATTCGAAATTCAATTAAATTATTTTTTGACCACATAGAGATAGATAGACGTCTAAACGTCTCCGTTGATTTCAGTCTGATCATTTCAAGGCGTTATTCACTTACAACGTTCTATAATATGACCAGCAAATGCGAGTACCTGGTTTGATTATAAAAATGATATTTAGTAAATAAACTGATATTTTTGATAACAGTTTGCTCAAAGTTCGAACCTTTCTAACGGAGTTGTCATTTCAGAAGATTTTTGCATTTCATTTCCGTTTTGTGTCATGTGTAAGGAAGATTAACTTACTTCCTCTAATTCGAATTATAGTCACAAGTTTGTTTAATTTGTTTGCAGGATTTCAGCCTTTATCTGTCAGTGATTGAGAATTAAATCGTCCCTACTTCGTATTCTTCTATCACACTTCAACAGAGCATAAATTAGACAGCTTTAACTTCCGCTTTACTTAATTTTAACCCCATCCGTCACTTCTTTGACTTGACCCAGCGTAACTATCACTTCTTTCGTGAACTTAAAGAATGAGTAGGCGGAAAACATTTCCACTCTTACGACGAGGTCCAAACATCGTTGCACGAGTGGGTGCACAAACACCTAAAGTTTTTTCTTCCTTTTTTTACGAAAAGAATCGAAGCATTATTTTCTTTGGGAAATGAACGTGCTGCTCGAGAACGAGATTGCGCGGAATAAACGTTTTTAGTGTTAGGATTAAATAAAAATGGTTTGTGAATCAAATTCTGTGACAATTTCCCTTTTCTTATATACTGATGATTTTCTGTTAGCTGTGTGAAAAATGTGGCAATGATATTGAATTATTCATAGGCCATATCTACTGTATTAAAATCATTTATTTTACATCATATGATTTAAAATATATGCGATAGTCCCTTTATTTATTTCACTATAATCATTTTCATCTGTACGATGTTAAACAGTGCTTTGAAGAAAATAGTAGCAGGTGGTAGAATAAGCAAGACAAAGTAGTAAATATACGCCACCTGTAAGTGAAGATATAAATCTGTCTTGATTTATGAGAGATACAATGGTGATCGAAGATTTGGTAGGTACTTTATAATTACATCATCATCATCATCATCATCATCATCATCATCATCATCATCATCATCATCATCATCATCATCATCATCATCATCGTCGTCGTCGTCGTCGTCGTCATCATCATCATCCTCAAGCAGCCATGGGCTACGGAGGTCCAACCAGACCGTGCAATTTAGTTCTCCAGGCAAATCTATCCTGAGCTACATCTACTGCATCTGGCCACTGCACACCAATTCTAACAAGGTCCTGTTTGACATTGTCTGCCCACCGCATCCTAGGTCTCCCCCTCCTTCTGAGGCCTTTAGGCACACTGTTCATAACCCTATTCGCCAATCTATAATTATTCATACGGGCAACATGGCCAAACCAACGGAGTCTCTCTCTGCACAATATGCTGCTTAAAGGAGGTTGCAAACTCCTTTGCCTAATCTCATCATTAATTACAAAGTTGAACCACCTAATGCCCAAGATACTGCATAAGCATCTGGAATCAAAAGCATCTAGTTTCCTGTTATCTTGTTTACAAAGTGTCCATGTTTCACTACCATAACTAACCCTAGAAAGAACCAAACTATTATACAGTCTAATTTTAGTCTTTAGGTGTATACGCCTATTTCTCCACACTCTCCATAGGTTCTTAAAAGTCCCGGCAGCAATCCCTATTCGTCTGTTAATCTCATGCCGCACATCACCATTATCTGTTACATAGTTCACAAGATAATTAAACTGTGACACCTGCTCAAGACTGCAACCATTCAGATTAACTGAATCACAGCCTGCCTGACCAATTTTCATCACTTTAGTTTTCTCTCTGTTTATAACCACACCTACTCTACTACCAGTCTCATCAACAGCTCGAATGAAAGAGTTCATCTCATCAACATCATTTGCCAAAAGGGCTAAATCATCAGCATAATCTAAATCAGAAATTTTCGTATCTCCAGCCCAATTAAGGCCAAAATCTTTCCCTTGAAGTGAATTTCGCATAACATAATCAATAACCAAGCTAAAGAGAAAAGGAGACAAAATGCACCCTTGTCGAACACCAGAAGTAATGCTAAACCAATTGCTACAATCCATACCAACTCTCACACATGACTCAGTGTTATTATAGAGAGCCTACATTATGTTAACTAACTTGTCTGGTATACCATATGATTTCACAATCAACCACAAATTATGACGATCAACAGAGTCGAAAGCCTTTTTGAAATCAACAAAGTTAGCAACCAAAGGTTTCTGAAACTCTAAACATTTCTCAAGAATCTGCCTAAGTGAAAATATCTGATCCACACATCCCCTACCACTTCTGAATCCACATTGCTCATCACGCAATTGACTGTGAACCAGATTCTTAATTCTATTAAGCACAATCATGGAAAGAACTTTACCTGGAACAGAGAGTAGGCTGATACCCCTATAGTTATCACAAGAACTGCGATCACCTTTTTTGAAAATAGGGATAACAATAGCTCTGGTAAAATCCTTAGGAACCATGCCTTTATCATAAAAGATATTCAGAATTTCAGTCATCCAAGTGGTAACCGAAACATTCCCAGCTCTAAGCATTTCCGTAGTAATTTCATCTACCCCTGGAGATTTATGAAGTTTAAGTTTAGAAACAGCCAAAATAACTTCAGATTGTGTTAGAGGGCCAACATTAAAGCCACCAATGCATCTATCATCATTGCAAACAATGGGAGTAGAACTAACTACATTGTTTAGAACATCACTGAAATGCTCAGCCCACCTAGCCATGACAGAATCCTCCCCTTCTATAACCTTACCTTGTTTATCCTTCAATCCTTGTATGCCTGTCCGTTTTCTACCGCACAAAACATTAACTATCTGGTACAGCTCTCTGCTGTTGTGCTGTCTAACTGCTTTCTCGGCTTTGTCAGCCAAACCATCAAGCCAAAGATTCTTATCAGCAGCTAACTGATCCTTTACAAGTTTATTAAGGTCTATGTAATGCTTTCTATTAGGACTAGTAGGGTATTGATTAAGTGCATTCCTGCAGTTCTTTCTTTCCGAAATAAGCTCAAGTGCCTTATCACTCAGATAATTCTGCCTCTTCTGCTCTTTTTTTTTCCTAAAAGAGTACTGCTAGTGTCCAAAAAAGCCTGTTTAAAATAATCCCATTCTTCCTCAACTTCAGTAGTAAGCAAACTATGACTGTCATAATGACTAAGTAACCTATCATGGTAAGCTTTGGCTATAACTGGATCTTTCAGAGCTTCAGTATTAAAAGTAAATTTTTTAACCCTAGCACAACACTTTTTAAGTTTAAGTTGCAACACCCTTTTAACAAGACAAGTTTCCATAATATTTTTATGGTAATGTTGATAACTGGAAAATAGAAAATGGATTAGATATATTTCACATCTTGAGAACTATTGTCTTGAAGGGGTAATTTTAGGCTAATTTTCCATGTCAGGGCTAATTTTCCATGTCAAAAGAAATCCCATGTCTCAGAAAAAGCTGAGGAAGGAGCAAAACTGGACAGCTGTTTGAAGACAGATTATATCCTCCCGTCAAGGTCATTAGCTTACTGTAATCTTTAAAGTTACTGTGAACATTACTGTGATCTTTAACGTGCACAAGGTATGGCACTCCTGCATAAGAGGTCATGGCTTTACGTCCAATCCGACGGATAGCACAGGACGGCGATTTAACAGAGAAATGTCCTGACTTAACCTTTGAAATCCAAGTGTGTTTAATATAAGTCACAGCTGAGAACCTGATGTTTTATAGGGTTTACATTTTTCAGATCAAACGAATTTTATATATCAAAGTTAAAACTTTATGCAGGTAATTCTAGCAAAATAAACTAAGTAACGCCATAATAAAATAGTTCATAATGAAAAAATAAATTTAATATTATAAAAACTCTCTAAAATGTGGTAGTATAAACGGAAATAAAGGTGCAGCAAACTTACACAATTTTGCGTTCCCACACATACACGAATTGTTTTCTTCCTTGCAAACGTTACCAACGGAGGTTGTTTGCCCTAACATTTTGCTTCAGTTTCCTTTTCTACATCAAATTATATTATTTCTATTTATTTTCGATTAATATTATTTATTACTGCATTTGAATCAAAGCCTTAGATAATTTACTTAAGTCTTCCCGTATGACTTTTCATGAGTACTCAAATATATCGGATATTCTATTCAAAGAACATTTAAATTAATAATTTGTACAGAATTTTTATTTAATGACATTTCTTCTTTTGTTTCTTTTTAGGTTCACTGCCTTAAAATTTCTGTACATAGCAATGCAATTGAATTAGTTATAATTTCATCCATAGTAGCCATTTGCGAATCGCACTCTTCTGATGTTTAGAAAATAATTTCATCATTTTTCAGCCTTCACTAAAAATTTAACAAGGAAGTTCTCTTTCTAACCAAGATGATAGTAGTCAGTAGAAAACAAATCTAGTGTGGGGTTCGAAATGGGGACATCAGATTACAAACCTGGTTCACCGCAAAGTGAATCTACCCCATCTTAATAATGTTCAATAATATTTTCGCATTGGTCATAAAATGCAAAGTTGTTCCTTTTGGTCAAGAATATTTTTATTTAGAATAGTTTTTTCACCATATTTGATTGGAACCCCTAAATGATATCAGTTAGTTGTGAAAATATTTTGACTTTTAGGTCAATAGGCTTATATTTTACCCCATATTAATATTTTTAATATTAATAATTAATTTTTAGAATTAGATGGAAAACATTATTTTCTTTATATATTTTTTATTTATTACTTATTTCCCTTGCATTCACAGCGTTTCACCACAGTTCACCTTTAATTTCCATCATAACACAAATGAATTTGCAATTCATTTGTGTTATGATGGTGTTTAAAGTAAAAAAAAAATGTTTTAATTTTTAAAATAATTTTTTTTAAAAATCCAAGTAGCATTTATCACTGGTGAGGCAAATGAATTATTCAAATAAAAAATACCTCTGTTAGACTTTTTATAACCATTGGAAAAATGATTAATACCTAACATTGCATTAAATTTAAATTTTTACGGAGGCATTAATCAGAATTGTCGAATCACAACCGTTGTGCAATATTCGGCATTATTTTGCAATTTTTGTGCCATTAACTGCAACGCGTTGTAAGCTTTTCTCATTTCATTTCCGTTTCGTGTCGAAGCAGCAGCATACGCTTTGACTCAAAGTTTTACCTTAAAACAGAATAGAGTGATCATTTTGAACTAGAATGAATATTTTGAATGTTCATCAAACCAGAGTCTGTTATAAAGAATTCGTTTTTAGCATACAGTCTTTCAAAACCTTTTTCTTTATCCCTAGCTTTAAGAGTCTGTTTTTTTTATAGAATAGGTAATAACTACCTGCATTAACATTTCTCTGAATAAGAATTCTCTTGTCGAGTTCTAGTACACGAACGAAGTACAGATTCTGCAAGAAGAGTTTTTTAAGTTTTTTCTTACACAAGGAAAACATTCTTCTGTCTGTTTTAAATGTCATTCTTTATCTGGTAATATTGGTGAAATATTTTAGCACCCATGATGTAAATGATCTTTTCATTGTTTTGGTTTCTGCTATCTGTTTTCTTCGTTTAGTTTTTCACAAATCGTGCGCATGAAATTTCTCTTACACAGTAATATCTATTTCGTTCTACATTCGACATATGCAGAGCACTGAATATTAAACACAAAAATTGATGCATTTAACTTCCTCGGCATGGAGCTCACATATATATATATATCAAATTCGGTGTTGAACTGTCACTATTTGAAATTTCCATTTCATGTTGTAATTCGATATAAGAAAGACAAATCATGTTGTGTCACTGTAATTTTGGTTGAGTAAGATAATTTTTATTTCTGCATAAAAGACACGCTGCAATATGAAATTTGTAGAAATAATTTATTTAATTAATTTTACCATTCTAAATTGGTATGTTTTCATATAGTTCTCGTGAATCTTGTGTTAGGAACCAAATCGATGAAAGAAAATGGGAAATAATATATTTGTCCACTGCTACGAAGTTGAAATTTTTAAATTAATGATAATAAATACAATAAAGCGAAATTTAATCTGAAGCTGCGCGCATGATGTTGCATAATGTTATGAACAGAAAGGATCATTATAAGTTTCAGCAAAGTTTATGCTATTATCTACACTTCTTGTTCGGTTGGAAAAATCTTGTTCGGTTGGAATTATCTACACTTCTTGTTCGGTTGTTCAGTAGACGAGAGATTATGTTAAGAAATTAAAAAAAAAAAATTCGTTATGCTTAATCTAGTTGTCGTCCAAAACATCGTGCTAACGAATTTGCTTTGAAGAAAAAAAAAGGAGTGCTCTTATTCTTCAATCAAATCATAAAATACCCCTTTTCAATATTATTAAGGTTATTATATAATATTAATAAATAAAATGTTAGTGAATTTGAAGATATATTCAACATTTCATGGTGAAGTGAATCAGAATAAAACCCTTATGAGAAACGAAGTGCATTGCAAAGAAGCAAAGAAACAGTCATCTAATATGATGAGTTACAGTAACTTTTGATATCATCATTAGGAACACAGGTACGATAATAATGTCAATAACAGAAAGGAATATTGAGATTCTGATACCGAGGCACGAATGTAAACATAATAAGCTATTGCTGGATTTGTAAGCAATGCACAAAAGGGAAACTCTACCGAGGATTGCATTTCGCTGAAATCTTTCATCATGTGGGTAAATGGGATTGAGGGAGTGTCACGTTAAATATTAAATAGTTCAAGATGGATGCAGACATTGTTTAAGATTAAGGTGCAGGGGGACTTCAAGCGTCACCTTCTTCTTTACTTTGAAGATTTGGAAGACTTGGAATTTGGTCCTTCCAAGTATTATCGATATCGATCATATACTTTTCGGCATTGCTAGCGGCATTCTTATGAGATACGTCTTTCTGTAAAGCAGGGTAGTACGACAGGCTTAAATACTTTATGTCCACCATCAATCATTATATCGGATACCTTGAGATCGCATCTTTTGCCTCGGGAACTACGATGGTGAGAAAACATTGTGCATCGAAACTTTGTTCTTCTCTTACTAACAGACAGCTACAGCAGATGGAGGTGCTGTCTCTTTTGAATGAAACAGATGAATGGCACGGCTGAATAAAAGCTTAAAATGTTGCAAAATATTAAAAATTAAAGAAAAAAATCTTTCCACCGCTTAGTTAGTTGTGTGATGCAATGAGCGAAACTTTTCTCGTATTGCAAGAACATAACTGGTTGTGTTTATTAAAATGTCCGTTGTTTATTTGCCTCTTTAATATCCATCACGTTAACGGTAATAAATCAGATTTAATTAAGAACAATCGATATATTGAAAATTATATAGATTATGCGTAGTATTTCATTCATGGCTACAGAAGTGAGATGATGGGCTCAAAGGTCAAATGTTAAAAACAACAAGTTACACATTTGTTGTTTACAGTTAGGCTAGTTAGTTATGCATGCATGCTTGAAAGAAACGCCATCAAGTCGTTGGAAATGGGAGCTAACTCTTTCAGTGTTGCTTTCATGTATTTTATTTCAATCATTATAATTAAGAAAAATTGCGTATAAAGAGGGGAGAACGTGATTAGTTTTAAAATTTATTTGGTGATTAAGTGCTATGGAAAGCTTGTTATTATTTTTCTTGTTAACCGTGGTAGTAGAGTTGCTATTTTGAATAATGCGCAAATTATATTTTTCTACGCTTTCCCTAAAATACAGTTGCTTTGGAACTTTAAGCAATCGGATGCAACAACGTATCCAAAAGCAGTAATAACCCTCGCACTTTTTGGTAAATCGTACAACTCTATATAGCTCTGCATTTTATTATTACATTTATAAAATGAAACCAATACTTGTTTTTAAATATTTTATGCCAAACGACGCTTGCATTTAAGTAGTATTTCTTTTGAAAATCGTTTGCTGCGTATTGAAGAGAAAGAAATGCGAAATTTTCAAAATCAGCTAAAGACTGTTGTGTACAATATTTGTAAATTTTGCTTGTACTTAATGTTTAACATCAGTTTATTTAGTCATATTTGCTTCTTTATTGGAATGTTTAATGAAAAAATACAGTTGTTTTTAATTTCGAAAAAGCTTTACAATCGTTTTACCATTTGCTAAGGACATCATGTCAAATCCCACTGTCACGACTAGGAGTTTTTATCGCCGAACCTCTGAAACGAGAAGAGGAAATTCAACAACGTGCTTCAGTCTCTTCTGGAGCAACAGTCATTCTAATTAAAAGCTTGCGTACATATAGCTTTATAAGGTTTTCTAACAAGCTGAATGAGGAGGTGATAGGTTTTCTTTTAATTAACGAGTACCAAAGGCATTCAAGTCATTTTTATTTTGTTGGATTTTTATTTCCTTTCTTATTAAATTTTAATTTTTACTTTACTTCACGTTTTTTAAGGATAAGATTTTGAGCATTTTCTTAAAGTTTACATTTGAACTATTTCTGCAAAAACCAATTATCTTTATAGTATCCAGTTCTCTTAATACTTGTGTAGCTTTAAAATGCATACTTTTTAATTGAAGGAAAATTTAAATGTTATCATGAATAATTTATTATAATTTGATTCTCTACGTCATAAGCTTTTTCTTCAAAATTTTGGTGTTACGTTTTCGTATAAAACAATGGTAATGGATGAAACAAAAATAATCATCAAGTTGCAAAATATATAATATATTGACCAATAATAGTAATATATCTCATTGAAAACGTTGATGAAACATATGTATTGGTCCCTTTGTTTCACTCTAATTGTTTCATTTATCGATATTACAACATCTCTTGTAGAATAGTGCAGAATATGGAATAATAAGAAGGCAAGACAACTTTTCAGAAGTTTATACCTACTTAAATTTGTACACTAATCACGAAGATGTAAATATTAATAGATGAGATGATCTCTTGTAGAATAATGCAGTAGATGGAATAATAAAAATGCTACTCAACGTTTCCGAAGTTTATACTTACTAAATATTGTACACTAATAATGAAGATGTAAAAATTAGCATATGAGATGATTATCAAAGAGTGTAAGAGAATATGTAAAGGAAGTCATCGATTTCGTCTTACCTATTAGGACTTCTTCAGACATACAATGATCAGAAATTAACTTATAAAGATTAGATAAATTTCAAAGATCTAACTATTGCTTCTAATTGTAGTTATACAGAGATGTGATGCTCGAGTATGCAGTATGATAGGAGAGGTCTGGAATCATGAGAAGTGCTGATATAGCTTGGGGGTCAATCTTTCCTTATTAACTGTGGCAAAGACATATTCCTTTGTGGAAAGTTTTGTAATAGAATTTTCCATGCTGAATTTAGTTGAGGTTGGTCGGTATTGCAACATATATCCTCTCGACTACATAGGTCAAACCAAAAGAACTTTTCAAGAAAGAATAAAGGAACATCAAAGAAATATTAATGCAAACTACTATTATTACTATTAATATTACTACAGTTATACTCTAAGGAGCTAAACCTCTATTCAGCGATGCTTTCATCATTAGCAGTCCTTCATCCACCTTCAAGTTATCGTTCATAGAAAATCTACTAATTTTTGTCAATAAAAACTGTTGTTATAATACATACCAACCTCAACTAAATCCAGCATGGAAAATTCTATTACAAAACTTCCCATAAAGCAATGCCTTTGACACAGTAATTCAGAAAAATATATCCACCAAACTATAACTCCCCAGCAATCACTAGCATCTCTCGTGATTTCTGATCTCGCGTATTATACTGCATGACTCATGCATCACATCTCTGTACAACTACAATTTGAAGCAAGAGTTAGAACTCTGAAATTTACCTAATGTTATAAATAATAAATAAACTCGACATACTTGATATTAACCTCAAAAATACCACTTTGAAGTCGATTTAAATTATAGGTTAAAACCATGTATGTCCAGTGTATTTATTATATATCAACTGCATTACTTGTAAGGAAATACTGTCCATCTATATGTCATGTGTCTGCCGCATGTGGCGCAAACTAACTGAACACTTTTTTGTAGGTTGAAATGGTTCATATCATCAAATACAGAAGATCTTGATTGTCGGCTAATAGCTCAGTGGTCCAGATCACCTGACATGTTATCAGGAGGTCGTGGGTTCATATCCGACCCGGCTCACGACAATTTTTCCTCTAAAATTTAAATCGACTTCAAAGTGATATTTTATAGGATATTATCTAATTTTATAAGTTAATTTCTAATCATTGTATGTCTGAAGAGGTCCTAATAGTTAGGACGAAATCTATGACTTCCTTTACATATTCTCTTACACTGTTTGATAATCATCTCATATGCTAATTTTTAAATCTTCGTGTTAGTGCGGAAAATTCAGTAAGTATAAACTTCTGAAAAGTTCTGTTTGATAAGCATATATTAACTACATATCTTTTTTAGATCACTACAGATGAGACTATAATTTACTTTGAGATTTCAAAATTTACTTATTATGATCCTGCTAGTTTTAAAAATTTATTTAATACAAGAGAGATAAAGATTGTAATTCACATTATGTATATAAATATATAGAAGTTTACAACATTCAAGTAGTGTAATAAGCATAAAGAATTATCCTGAGTTTCAGTGTATGCTTCAATAAATATGTCGTTTTACCTTAATTCTTAAGAATGGAAAGGTCAATAACTGACTCACAAAATAAACGTTGCAAAATGAAAAAATAAAACGAACAAGTCTTAATACTGAAATCTGTGTATGTGTTTCTAGGTACCCATAACGTCAAAACGCAATTCCGTTGTTCATATGAAGACAAAACAATCGTCATCATCCAAGTAAAAAAAAAACACTGAACCTAATGATGCGATTGTTAGGCACTGTACTAGATGTTTTCGTTTCTATACACTAATGTCGATACTGATTTCGGTATTAGGGTGCAGTCAGAATTTCTTTTCGCATTAGAGCAGCGTTTCCCGATGTACAGTTCCCTTTCCCCCATTTACAATAGAACTCTAATTATCCAACCTTGTGTTATCTGTTATTTTTTGTTATTCGATTTGACTTGCGCGCTCGCGAAAAACAGTCCGAAAGGTGTTCACTCTATTTGGTGAAGAATTTCTCCTAAATCAGGCGTTGGCAACCTATGACACGCGGGCCACCAAGTGACCCATTTAATAATTTCAAGTGACCCACTTGAGTTCCGCAAATAAAGTATAATATATAAAAATAAATTATACTTTATTTGCAGAACTCAAGTCGGTCACTTGAAATTATTAAATGAGTCACTTGGTGACCCGCGGGTCATAGGTTGCCGACACCTGTCCTAAATGATAAGAGCTACAATGGTCAAATTTGTCGCATCAAAATCTAGGGCGACGAAATAGTGTGGACCCCATGAAAGTTAACCTCCACCATTCATAAAAGAACGAATTATTATTTAATAATAAGCAAGTGAAAATGTTCTTAATAATAGCTGTGATTTCCAACTGGGTGCGACAATGCACATTGACGAAACAATTAGGTCATGTTCACACGTGACTCACCGATTGATTGAATATTCAGTAGATAGATATCATTTTAATAGCTTCGGAACAGTTTATGTTTTCCGCGTTTTCTCTATCATTAGAATTATCCGACATTTAGGTATCTGAAAACTTTTTGTCCAATTTAGGTCGGATATGTATTTTTATCATATTATTTTTTAAACCTTCATGGGAAAAAAACTTCAATCAAAATTCATCAAACTCAATCAAATCTCGTCGAAACTCAATCAAAACTTCATGGAAATCAAATATTTTTTCCTATATATAATTAACTTAAAACACATTTGCCATATATTGCAAATCCATGGGTATTTTGATTCATGAAATGATTAACATGCCTTATTATATAATGTATATTATAAGACATTTATATATATAAATATATATACACATATATATATATATATTACATCACATGATATATTATAAATATTTCTGTAAAATAAAGCAAGCTAGCTATGTTAATCTAATAAGTATTCGATATTCTATTTAATCAGTTTCTACATAAAACTGAAGAAATCGTTGACAAAAATTTCGAAAGGGTCCCGTTGGATACCATCATACTAGAGGTAAGTTTCTCATTATTTGGCTTGAAGAAGCTGAAACAGTTTCACGATCATGAGTATTTTTCTTGCACATGCTATCCGATGTTATGGTGACAGGAGATACGTTATATAATGTATTAATAAATCACGATGTTTGGCGCCTTCAAGAGAGAAAAATAATATTTTTACTTAAACAATCATATCAGCACAATCATACTGAGAGTAGCATTAACCTTAATATTTTGAAACGCAGAATGTGTTGCAGCAATAAGTGACCACCATTTATATCTTTAATTTTCACATCAGAGACTGCACTTTTCTGTTAATGCAAATGATAAACATTGATAGGTAAGACTTTTACCTCTTTAAGAATAATGCAAATGGTATAATAATTTATGATAATTGGTATTTCAATATATTACTCCTTGTTTCTTAAACCCGATTTTAGTGCATTAATGTAGAGCATTATTAGCTTATGTAATGGAAAAAAACTTAAGATTAATTATTGTGTACTCTCGTTCAAGTAAATTATTAGTAATGCTTTAGAACTGAGGGATCTATCGACACACTATTTTTTAATTTATTTTTGTGTATACATATAGACAAAACCCGCATTTTTCGCAACATTCAATTGTGTATAGCACTATATCTTAATTATTTTATATGCATTGTTTCTTCATTACGTTATTATCGCCGAATTGGAATATTGAAAATAAAAAACATTTAGCAAATGCGATTTTCACTGAAAATTAAATTTTTGACAATTCAGAAACTTTTGATTGTATCTAACTTATAATTCATTGATGAACAGGTGAAATGTGCATTAGACGAATGCAAATGATCGCCTACATTTGTAGCATTTGAAATATTGAATTCATTTTAGCATTATGTAATATGAATATTCCCCAATTCACAAGTCTCATTCGCTTTACTCTGCCAGCATAATTTTTCCCGCTTCCTTCCAATACCCCAAACCTATTTAGCATCTATAGGTCCCTCTTAGTGCATTGGCATATAACTGCAGAAAGAGGAAATTTGTCGCATACAATCACCCCTTTGCATTTGTACCACAGATTGCTATAAATTATTTTCACATGTTACAAACTGTAGGACAAAAGAATCAACCAGATCACTTCTTGCTGTGATGTTTGTCACAATTTGGGATACACACGCGCCTTAAATTCGGGATTTTTTTAACAAGCATATTTCTTGCCACCATTGCTTATTGACAGGATTGATTTAATAAAGCAGAAATCTCACCTTATTTAAGTAGATTCTCACCGTAATAGAATAGAACCGTAAATAGAATCTCACCGTAATTCAGTAGAGGGAGAATCAATTGAGTGGATTTATAACAATGAGTAAGGAGGAGAGTAAGTTTCTGGAATGTTCCGACTGTATAGGTAGAGATTTTCATCCGCATATGGCAAGTTAGTTATTTCAGCAAGGAATATATGGCTTGAGTAAAATTATCGGTAGTAGATAAGATATTTCAAAATATATAGATATCTTGCATTGATGTAGACGATAGTCACCTCACTTTAATGGATTTTGCCCCAGCTAATGCATAGGCACAAACTTCTCGAAAGTAGAATATTTGCTGAGAAATTCTTGAATCGCTAAATCATCGCAATAGTCTCAGAGAAATGTTTTGCAATTCTTGTAAGTTTCTTGTTTTCATGCTCTGACTCTCCCAAGATAAAATCCCAAGATAAAGAAATTTAAAATAACAATTTCATGTCAATCTGTTGCAACACTTCTTGGCTCTCTTAGTTAATGTCAAGTAGAAGGCTTAAAATAATTATTCAATTTAGTAAAAAGATTCTTTCAGCATTTTTATTTTAATTATAATATTTTAATAATAGTTTCCTAATTGATAATAAGACAAATTAAATATTTACTAAAATATCATTACTATTATCGTGGCATATATTTCAATTGTTTACTCTTATGTTATTCGTATCGGAAGTTAATTTTATACACATTTCATGATAATCAAAATATATAATTAATGAAATGTACAATTTCTCGAATTTAAAATCAGTCAGAATATAACAACGCAAAGTGATTTCAAATATTTTTCCAGTGTTTTGAAAGTTTCATAAATAATATTCGCAAATCATATTCCCATACCAGCACTAAAAATTTCTGCTAATGCCTGTTCCTCATCTCGTTGACAGTGACGGCCTTCTAAAAACCATTCTCACTATCACTGATGCTGGAATGTCATGTTCTAACAATTGAAGAACATGGTAGATATCATTCAGTGAGGCTTTCATCTGGTCTTACAAACTTTCATTAGATCTCATTGTTTACATCAGCTATAATCTTTAGGATTTCAAGAATGCGATTTCTTCCATTTTTTAAAATTGCCCCTTGCGGAAAAAATAAACTTTATTTCTTAACTAAATAGTTAGAAAGTATTATTCAACAAAACTCGTTAAGCTGAAAAGAAATGTCATATTACATTTAAGTCTTTAAATTTTCTTAAAAACCTTTAGAAAGTTCTTTTTCTTACAGATTATATAATATTATGTAACACATACAAAGAGAAAAATATCCATTTCTAAAATTTATAATCATTATGGTGGCAAAAGATATCATGCGACAAGATGTATTAGGTTAACCTTTCATAAGAATATTTGCGATAACATTCGTTTCGCAATACATAAAAAAAAGACAGCTAATTTGAAAATACATTATCTTTTCAACTTATTTTCGTAATTCAGACTATCAGTATAGAAATATTACTGGAAAATCAACAGTTGACATTTCATTAAAACTTCAGCTTCCGAAAAAAATTTTAAATTATCTTCAGACTCCTTCCAAAGGAAGATAAAACAATTCATATTCTGGAATACATAGAAAAAAAATAATCTTGAAAGCAAAAAATAAAAACTCTAAAGAATTCAAAAAAGAAACTAATTTATCCGACTTACTGTGTCCCCTTGTCTTGGTTCGATCGGCTGCACACTTATGTTGACAAAGGCGGGCGGAACTGCAAGATGATATGCACAAAGATATATTGTCTGCTCGGAGAATGGTTCATTTTAATGTGTTTTCATGCACTAAATAGCACAAAAATATAGCTACAGAGTTATCTACAACTGAAATGGAAGTGACTGTATATGCAAATATTTAAACGAACAATTTAGCAGTTCGCTGTTGTTGCAATGCTTCGCTGGTTCGCTCAGTCATCTCTTTTGTCCTACGGAAATGAAAAGAAATTCACTGCTTATTTCCGGAGCCGAGCACTAGGCGCTGAGAGCTCCACTTCGTCAAGCTGAAATGAGACGAATAGCAAATGCAGCATATTTGTTTTTATCCCGATTAAGCAACCAACTATTCTAAGTAAAAATATGTTGCATTCACTTTATTAAATATGCAAACAAGTGATCCAATGTACATTTAGCTAATTGCTATACTATCTTTCCTTTTCATGGGAAGTGCTTAAACCAGGAAAATAAAGGACTTAAACGATGAGGCATTTATGGCATTAGGGGTACAGAAGGAGGCATAATAGGGTCTCCTTCAGTACATGGAAGATTCTTTCGTTAAGAATGGACCTTATACGTTGGTTCAGAATAAAATTTCTTAAATATTTACATAGGTGGCAAAAAATATGAAAAAGCGGAGGTAAGGGAGGTCACCCTCCACTAATAAGGGAATAAAACATTTATTTTTCTTATTAATTAATTTATTTCACTTCGTTTTGTAATATTTTATAATTATATCGGATTGAGCCAACGGCAATACCAAGCTGAAAACACCGGTTCTCGTCCGATCACCGAAGTTAAGCAGCTTTGGGTGCGGTCAGTATCTGGGATAAGCAGCTTTGGGTGCGGTCAGTATCTGGGAGGGTGACCACCTGGGATCACCGTCGTGGAAGTTGGCAAAAAATCTTCTGAGGATCCGCCATCCTCACAGATCCCTTCTATATGGCGTATTAAACTGACAGGCTCCTGTCATACCTCTGTGGTAAGTAGCTGCTTGAGGAGGTATTACTTTATTATTATATCTGATAAGAAATTTTCCCTCAAGCAGCCGCCTGCTACGGTGATTTGAGAGGAGGTTGTCTATAAAATACGCATTATAGATTTGAGAAAGCAAGATCTCAGCAGAAAGATAACGTAAAAAAGCTCCAGCCCATGTTGCTTTATTCCGCAGCTAACCATGCTAACTAAATAAACCTAGGGTCCGCGTCTAATTTAGCTTACATAATTTAAACAAATATCCTGTGCCCATCCAAGCCAATAAAGTTTTATATTTTATCTTTTTCCAAATTATAAGATGCACTATATAGCAATATGAAACGAAATGTTATTTCTTAAATACAATTATGTAAAATTGCATAGGTGACAAACGAATCCTGAATAATTTGCTGAAAAAAAATATTTCGTCCTGAGAAACGAATGTTTTTCAGCAAATTATTTCAAATGTTTCTTGTCAACAGGATATTTCCTGTCATACTTTATAACTTGAAAGTCCTTATCATACATATGATTTTATATGTGCTTTGTATTTCAGTTACTTTATGCCTTAATATCAATATCGTTACGACAGATGAACGCGCTACAGTGACTTCATGACAAAACGTGACATGAACGCTCGCATATACTTCTGCGTGAAATATATACAACAAACGAATTTGAATGTAGAACCGACCTGAAAAAGAGATTGATAGAATTACAATGTTAAAAGTTGTGCAGTTGAAAAAAGGGGGTTTACTTGTTTGAGTCAGTGCGTGATAAGTAAAAAACAAGAAGTATTTTTTGTAGTGTGTGCGCGGGTGGTTGTTTAGTTTTACTAGTGTGATAAATCTAGTGATCTAATCAAAGACGAAGGATTGTTTATGCTGGAGTGAAGATATTCAAGAGATATGACAAACAAAATGAAGAGGTATTAGTTTAGTAGAACAAACAGAGCTGATCTTGTATGCTCTGTAGAAAAAGGGTTATTAATTAATGTATGATAGTAGTTAGCTTGTTTATAAGTTATTTCATCAATAATTTTGTAATAATTTGCATTGTATTGTAATTTGTATTGTAAATATACCAATTATTCTCACGCTCAGTGTCATCCATTTAAAAATTTGCAACATTTGGTGTCAGAAGTGGGATTTTATTATTATTGTGAATGCCTTTAACTAGAAGTATGAATGAATTAGTAAAGTTAATGATTGACATTAAAGGTGATATAGCTGCCCAATGCAGTAAAATAGGTGACCTTGCTAGACAAAGTGATAGCTTGAAAGCCGACATGACTACACAAAATAATGACATAACAACAAAATAGGTGACCTTGCTAGACAAAGTGATGACTTCAAAGCCGAAATGGTTGAACAAAATAATAACTTGAGAACTGAGATAGTTTCTCAAAAAGATCACTTAAAAGCCGAAATGGCCGCACAAAATAATGAGTTGAAAACTGACGTGGTTTCTCAAATTGGTAAAATTACTAATCAGTGTAAGGACATTATGATCGAACTAAACAGTGTAAAAGATGATCTTGATAGTGTTAAGTTAGATTATATACATGAAATTAAAATTGTAAAAACTGATTGTGAACGCCAGTTTCAGATATTAAGAAACGAAATGTTACCTGCTTCTTGTGATAATAGTAATTTTAGTGAAAATAATATTATTACACATATCGCTAGAAATGCAAATAAACCTTCTACATATGATAGTCAGTCATCTTGGACAGTATTTAAAACACAATTTGAAGTTGTCGGTAGAGCTAATGAGTGGAATGAATTCCAAAAGGCCAGTTTTCTTGCAGCTCCCTTACGAAATTCTGCTGCGGAAGTTTTGCAGTCTGTTACAGAAAAAAAACGACTTGATTATCAAAGTCTAATTTCTGCAATTGAGCTTATGTTTGGTGTTAGTTATTTAAAACAATACTATGTGACTCAATTTAAACATCGTATGCAGAAGAGTGGCGAAACTTTACAAGAACTTGCTCGTGATATCGAACGTCTAGTTAGATTGGCTTACAGTAACTCTCCACCAGAAATTCAAGATAATTTAGCTCAATTACAATTTATTGATACTATTGCTGACCCTGACACTCAACAATCTCTAAGGATGTTGGAAGGTGAATCCTTAAAGTCAGCTGTGATACATGCTATGAAGTACGAGTGCTCCAGGCTTTCCTCCCGAGCGAACAACGTACAGTGAGATTTGTGAGTGCAGAAGAAACTGTAGAAAAAGAAAGTGAAATAAAAGAACTAACCAAAGCCATACTATCCGTTTTGAAAGGCATAAAAGGTTCTTCTTCAAAAACTACCACAGACCTTCAGTGTTGGAATTGTAGCAAGACCGGACACATTCGTACCAACTGCAATAGGAAACGAATGAGGTGTCCAAGTCTATCTACTAGACAACAGGATCAGGGAAACAGAAATTTGTTAGTCTTGCGGGGCAAAGGCTGACTGTTGATTGGTTGGCACCAGGGGATGTCGCCCACGTTTCAACACTACATGGTGATAATAATGGATTAGTTGCTGATGGAACCATATGACATTCGACACTGGTACAAATGTAACTTTACTCCAAATGGATATGATATAGAAAATAATACCTCATCCAAACTTGAATACTACACAGTCTAAAATAAGCCTATAAACAGCCACTGGAGATCGTGCTAAAGTCCATGGAAAGATAGAACTTAATATCCCAGTTTGTAACTGTCTGACACACCAACCTGTTTACATCGCTGACATCTATGATGAATGCATATTAGGCCTTGATTTCCTTAAGAAACACGGATTCAATATTAGACACAGTGACAACCTACTAATCTATAAGACAGAAGAGATCCATTTACTTAGCCAAACATCTGATTCTTTATCAAGCGTGACTCCAATATTAGTGACGGAAGACAGAGATCCCAGCACAAAGTGCAATTATAGTCCGTGACCATCGGGCGGAGACTTATGGGACCTTCCAATTGGCAGTCACTGAAGCCACTGGTAAAGGAGCTTTGACTCATGGTATCCTCTTTGCAAGGACTTTAGTCAGTATAGATTAAGAACAGATCCCTAAGAGTGATGAACTGTAACAAATCCAATAGAATATTGAAAAAAGTTGAATAATTATCAATATGTGAACCTATTACTTGGGTAACAAGTATAAAAACGATAGAAGTTACTGACTCAAACCAACATCATAAGACATCCCATCTAATCTTACTGACTTATGGAAAGAAACAAGAACAATATTAAGGGAAGACCAAGCTGTTAAGGCAAGAGAACCTACTGAAAGAATTTTCCGACAGTTTTTCTGCTACATCAAAACATTATGGACGAACTAACCTGACAGAACATAAGATCATCACTGATGATTATCCTTCAGTCCATCTACCAGCAAAAAGGCTTCCATTGGCAAAACGAGAAGAAACAGAACAACTCATAAAGGACATGGAAGCTCAAGACATTATAGAACCATCACAGAGTCCCAGGACTTCATTAGTGTCCAGAGACTCTGAAGGGACTCTGAAGAATCACCAGTGGTTCTTGTCAAAAAAAAAGGATGGATCTATCCGATTTTGTGTAGATTATCGCAGATTAAATGATGTAACAAAGAAAGACTGCTTTCCTTTATCCAGGATTGATGATACACTGGACACTCTATCTGGGCCAGAATGGTTCTCAACATTAGACTTAAAGACCGGCTATTGGCAAGTTGGTATACATCTTGAAGACCGTGAGAAAACAGCTTTCACTACAGGAAATGGACTTTGGCAGTTTAAAGTGATGCCATTTGGACTTTGTAACGCACCTGCCACGTTTGAACGATTAATGGAATCGGTGCTCAAAGGTTTGTCTTGAAAGGTCTGCCTTGTTTACTTGGACACCATCGTTCTTGGAAGAACTTTTGAAAACATTGAGAAATTTTCCTCAAGTATTTGAAAAACTTAGGGCAGCCAAGCTAAAATTGGGACCGACTAAGTATAAACTGTTTCAGCAAGAAGTTCATTATCTTGGTCATGTGATCACTACATCAGGGATTAAGACTGATCCAAATAAGATAGAAGCTGTAAGAGACTGGCCTCCACCACAAGGTGTTCATCAAAAAATAGTGATACTCCTAACATCTGGAGTCCAATTGAAATCAGAAAGGCCCAACTAGACGATGAAGATATAAGGCCAATAAGGGATTTTATTGAAAAATCTGATGTAAGACCTAATTGGGAGCAAATCTAGAGGTATAGTCCAACTACTAAAAGTTACTGGGCACAGTGGGACTCCTTAGAAGGGAAAGACGGTGTATTATACAGAAAGATGGGAGAACCCACTAGATGGCTGATCCGTTGGCAGATAATCCTTCCTCGCTCCCGAGTGGAACTAGTGATGAAAGATGCACATGATAGTGTCACTGGAGGACACTTCGGTGTTAATAAGACATTAACCAAAGCCAGGGATCGATTTCATTTGCTTAAAAGTAGAGCAGACTTTGAAAGTTGGTGTAGGTAATGTGAAGACTGTGCAGCAAAGAAAGGCCCTAAGACTAGGAGTCAGGGTAAGCTGCAGACTATAAAGTTGGTGCCCCTTTTGAAAAAATAGCCATGATATAATGGGCCCGTTTTCTAGAACTGATGATGGAAATCGATATTTATTAGTGGTAATGGATTATTTCACAAAGTGGCATGAGGTCTATCCCATCCAAGACCAGAAAGCAACAACAGTGGCAGAGATGATAGTAAATAACTTGATTAGTAGGTATGCAGTACCTTTACAACTCCACTCTGACTAAGGACGGAATTTTGAATCCAATGTGTTTAAAAGCATCTGCCAATTATTAGGCATTCAGAAAACCAGAACAACTGCCTTACACCCTCAGTCGGATGGTATGGTTGAAAGATTTAATAGGACAATTGCACAGCATCTAGCATTGTTTGTGAACGACCATCAACGTGACTGGGATCGCCATATACCACTCCTTTTGTTGGCATATAGAACAGCAGTGCATGAGACCTCTGGAGAGACACCTTCCATGATGCTCTGTGGAAGAGAGCTACGTCTTCCCTGTGACCTTTTATATGATCGGCCCTAAGCAATGCCTGTATCTACTCCACAATACGTACAAGAATTACAACAACGACTAGAAGAAATCCATCACTCTGTTAGACATAACCTCAATTTAGCAAGCGAGAGAACCAAAACGAAAAACGAGAGTAAAATAAATAACTGTTTTCAATCAAGGAGATATTTTCTGGCTATACAATCCACATAGAAAGAAGGGGCTTTCTCCAAAACTTCAGAAACATTGGGAAGGTCCACATACCATATTTAACAGGATTAACGACGTGGTGTATCGCATTCGTCGACGTCCAAATACACAGTGCAATGTGATTCACGTGGATCGTTTGGCCCCGTTTCATCGAAGAACTGAAGAAGCTTCGGAATCCAGAATTGTTCGAGACGGACAAGACCTAGGGATGGGGCAGTGTTACGACAGATGAACGCGCTACAGTGACTTCATGACAAAACATGACATGAACGCTCGCATATACTTCTGCGTGAAATATATACAACAAACGAATTTGAATGTAGAACCGACTTTAAAAAGAAAATGATAGAATTACAATGTTAAAAGTTGTGCAGATGAAAAAAGGAGGTTTAAATAGTCTGAGTCAGTGCGCAATAAGTAAAAAAAGACATGAAGTATTTTTTGTGGTGTGTGCGGGTGGTTGTTTTGTTTTGCTAGTGTGATAAACCTAGTGATCTAATGAAAGACGAAGGATTGTTTATGCTGGAGTGAAGATATTCAAGAGATATGACAAACAAAATGAAGAGGTATTAGCTTAGTAGAACAAACAGAGCTGATCTTGTATGCTCTGTAGAAAAAGGGTTATTAATTAATGTATGATAGTAGTTAGTTTGTTTATAAGTTATTTCATCCATATTTTTGTAATAATTTGCATCGTGTTGTAGTTTGTATTGTAAATATACTTATTATAATCATGCTCAGTGTCATCCATTTAAAAATTTGCAACAATATTATATATTTATACATGTGTGTATACTCTCAAACTTATATAACGTTTATTATTTATTACGAATTTTATCTGCACTAAAGTCAAAGTTTTTAAAAAGATGTTAAGATATTTGGAACGACAAACAGATAAAACACAAGTGATACTAGGGTTGAACATGCTTTTGCTATAGCCAATCAAGTTCTCTGTCGTCCTAACCAATGAGAGATGGATAATCATGAAATTAGGATTATTTTCTTTTGTCAGTGTACATTTCGTTTGAAATCAATTATTCTAATTTCATTCATTTAAAATTAAATTTGTGGAAATTATTTTTTTTCCATTGTATGAAACATTTGATGAGGTTTTATCAAGAAGAGATAAGGGAATATCTTAAATTTTGCCTCATATTCATAGATATAAATAATCATTTAAATCAGGGTTTCTTAATCTGTGTTTCCCCCACCTCCAGGGGCTACGAGACAAACGTTTGTAAATCGGATTATTTCTTTCCTTCTTATTTTTCACAAAAATAAACCTAACAAGGAATTATGGAAGTTCTAAAATAATTTATGGGAAGTAGGCAAACATTGCTGCAACGGATTGAGGACCTAAAAAAATTACAAAAATACTGATCTGAAGGAAAAATTGCATTTTTTGAGTCAAATCGCTGCTAGTGTTCTGTAGAAAATATACTGTTTTGGAAACATTAAATAGACATTTGAATACAGATCTATTAATGATGAAGTATTGGGTCACCTAGGGAAGGCAATTTTACTTCCTGACAGAGTGCTGCCTAAAATTGCACTTTCGATCAAAAAATTTCATTCGCTACAAATTTTGAAAGAACGGACATTAATGTCAAAGGTCAATGAATGCTCAAGAACTGAAAGAGATACCTAGAAATAGGACTGCGGTTCTCAAAACACGCCGGAACGTTATTGGAAACATATTTAGAATTTTTTCAGTGCGAGATATATGACAATTGACAAAGCAACCCTGTGAACTGTGGACGGTTGAAGACTGGGAAAAAAATAATTTTTAGAGATGGAAGTTAGTTTCACTTTATTAGAATTAAGAGTAGTGTATAAATAAGAAGTCTTCCTCGTGAGGAATCCAAGCTCATCAAACTCACATCAATGTCTTAAAATTGGTGTGAAACAAGGAGGAGATGCAAGAAATTCATGCCTGCTTTTCAAAATGCTAGTACAGGTAATATAGGCAAAATTTATTAAACTTATTTATATTTAATGCAGTTTTTAAGAAATTATTTAAAGGCATGTAAAACGAAGACGGAAATATTATATTGCTCTGGTAATCCAGTCTTTATACCTTTTTTCGGCTCGATTGCACCCACCTCCCTCGGTTTATTTCTACAGCCAGGCCAGGTGCGAAATATCC
Organism: Ryuthela nishihirai; assembly: GCA_038380435.1. Taxonomy (NCBI): domain Eukaryota; kingdom Metazoa; phylum Arthropoda; class Arachnida; order Araneae; family Heptathelidae; genus Ryuthela; species Ryuthela nishihirai. Next base: position 66,478,602 of record JAWZYU010000016.1, on the reverse strand, counting down.
AACCAAATAATTGTACGGGGTTACATGTTCTGTCGGATTGTTGGAAGATTAAATATTGTAAAAGAGCAGTTAAAGGTAAAAGTTGCATCGAAATACTGAAAGTGAAATTGTTACCAACAACCAGGATCTTTTTGGGGACATTTTTCAGGATGATAACGCTCTTACATTCGTCCAAGCGACTGTTTCGAATATCTATTTTGTGAAATAATAGACAAAATCTTTCAATTAAAATCTTTCTTCAGTCGTTGCATCTCTTGAATGGTTTGAAGTCCAACATCACAAACTGTAACCGTTCGTTGTTGATATTTGGCAACACCATCATAGGCATTTCGAGTTGCTATTTCTGCCGCCGCATCTCAGCGATTAAAATTTCTTACCAATGCATACTCATTCGCAACTCCGCCACCTTTTTCTCTGCTTATTATATAATAGGACGGGATTGGATCAGTCGGTAACGCCTCAGGATCGTGATCTGCAGTTCCTAGTCCCAACTGTGTCTGCGTTCAGAGTTTTCTCTGCTAACCTATGTTTCGCCATCGATGACAAAGGGACACCGATGGGGCATGAAAAGGACGCCTCCCCGTTCGATGAGAGTAAAGCCATGGCACCATGTGCAGGAGAGCTAAGCCCTGAGAACCTTAAACTCTAAACGGTTTTGATGGGAGGTTATCTACTCTGTACTAACAGATGTCCAGTGGGTCTCCTTCCCTGTCCTTCTCAGAGCCCTTGGATCCCTCGTTGTCTGGTCATTTAGGGTATTGTAAATGAAAAAAAAAACTCATTATTTAAAAAATATAAAATGTAGTAAAATTTGTGAAACGGAGAAAGGTTTGAATTATTACGCAGCATTATTCATTTTCTCAAAATTTCGCTACATATCTGGACGTTAGAAGAGAACTGCCTTTTAATTTTGCGGATTTTCTTGTTCTCTCTTGGTTAAAATATTTCTTCTTGTTCCTCTTTGCTTTAACCTTCAACAGTGAAGCTTTTTGGTATGGCAGATGCTATTTGTTCGTTTATAGTCCATGCTGATTTTCTTCTCTTTCTTGCCTATTCAACGATTGCAAAATTTATTCACACTATTATTTTGCGATCACTTTCATGTGGTCCAGTTTTTGAAAAATGATCCCAGCAGCAAAATGAAGCATGATTGACAAACATTAAATACTTCGTGGCAGCAGTCGTTGACTTCGCATTCTTGTATATATATATGTAGGGTCATCATCAGTATCGTCACCTAGTTTGAGATATCGCCTTCTGGCAAAATGTATTCATTTCGTTTAAACAAAGTTGAAATTTTCTTAGACAAACTGCTTTTTTTTTCATTTCAGTTTTTATGAACTGACAAAGAAATTTCGTCTTCACGTTCATAAGCTCCATTCTATACACTGTAAGGATACATTATTCTTATAATTAGCACAATGTTCACTTTAGAATGCGATTACTTTCCCAAAATACCATTTCCTTTGAGGTTTTCAGTATCTTGATTTTTTTTCATCTGATATGGCTGTTTCTTTTCCGAACATTTTATATCTGTTGAAGAGATCATATTTCGGCTGCCATCTTTCAATTCGATAAGAACATCGAGTTCATTCAGTCTATAGGAGTATGTGCAAATCAGTAAGATTTAAATGATTAATTGAGAAGGCCAACATTACAGAAAGTAATATGTATTGAAGTCCCAATCTGAAACTCAAGAAGATTCCTATACACTATTCTCAGAGGGCGCAACTGATCATTCTTCCGTAACAAAACAAAACGAACAGGCGTATATATATATTTACGTCAGTTCGTCTTTTTATAATGTGTTCTACAGTAAGATAGGTTTTCTATCTAATTCATTATAATTACATAACTGTAAGTCGAAGAGATACGCCAATTAGACTCTTCATATCACATGCTTTAGAAAGCATCTCTGATGGGCATAACTCTACTTCTCCATTTTTTCGAGTAAGGCCCCTTCGTCTTTTTAGCGACGAATTATGGTGTCGTGGAGTCAGGTTTAGAGGATTTTTTTGCTCCTATTACATCTACTCTTGCTGCATTTCTGGAACACATCTCGCCATAAATACGTGTAAAGAAAACAAAATGTAATATATATTAAATATATTACAAAAATGGTGTGAAGAGTCACCATTAGCATCAGAATAATAAAACCTAGCCAGATGCATCTTTTTAGAGTTTTAATATCTTTTTAGAATAAAATCATAGTAGCCAATTACCAAATATACGAAAAATAATGTTTTAATAATAATATGGTGAAATTAGACAAAAAAAACTACGTTTTGAGCACATTTATGGGGTAAGAGCAGAGGCAGCATCCTCTTCAAACCAATCGAAATTAAATTCACAAAGGAAAATTCCTACAGCTAATAACTTGATAGATGTAGACTCATTCAGATAGCATCCTCTCCTCTAACTCTGATTATAAGTCTTTGGACTGCAGATTCCATCTATATTTGAATCACTACTCGAATAAACGTTCCCTTTATTTCCACTAAAATAATGATCGCACCATAAGACGTTCTTTCACTTAATTAGTTTTCGAAGTTGTTAGATAACAAAATGCATAGTCGAACAAATTAGTTGGCTACTAGTGTTAATTTTTAAACAATTTAGGAATGAAAAAATCACATCCATTGCCTACTTAACAAATTAAATTTAGAATGATACATTTCTAAAATTTTGCAAAGATTTCGTTTGCAAATTACTGAAATTGGAAAAAAATAAAATCTAAAATTTAAAATATGCTGAAAAAAGCTGAATGATTAATGCGCTTCTTGGTGAATTTACCTTCTACAAGAATTCACCTGTTTCGTAATAATTTTCAATTTGTTTCTTAAGAAAAGCGAACAAAAGCGAACTTCAGAAAGTAACTCTGGGTTGTAAAATTCGTTTATTACAAATAACCACTATTAGCATCCACCAGATTTAAGACAAAGGGCATGATAAGCAACGGAAACGACTAAAAATGGGACAGATAATATATTAATACCCATTACACTTGCAGGAAAATCCCTATAAATATTTATAAGCGTAGATCAAAATGAGCCAAATACGTCTTTATTTTTTCATATTTAAAAAAAAAACTAGTAGTTTCAGCACATAAATGAGGCAAAACTTATTTTCACAAATCCCATCATGCATCGTTAATTATGAACGAGCCTAAAGAAAATTAGCATACATATTTTATGTCTTCTTCGTCGACACATGTTTTCTCGAACAGCTATCTTATTTTCTTTCCTAAAACATTTGTTTTGATTAGTAACATTTTTTCTCCTCTCTCTTTATGTTTGTTACGATTTTCATTGTTGCATCTTGTTACTACAATGGAACCAGGGGCGTAGCCATGGGGGGGATAGGGGGAAGGCTCCCCCCAAAGTAACTCGGAGTTGGAAAAATTCGGAGCGACTTCGTAAAATCTAGGTGAGTTGTTAAAATTTGTAATTTTTTTTTTGAAAATTTCACGGAGTTGTCAAAATCGAGGCAAGTTGGCAAATCTAAGGCAGTTTGGAAAATGGAGAGACGGCAAAATTTAGAGCAGTTGGCAAAATTCGAAGCCACTTAGTAAAATATAGGTGAGTTGGCAAAATCAGGACGACTTGGCAAAATTCGGAGTGACTTGGTAAAATCTTTAGGAGTTGACAAAATTCGGAGTAACTTGGCAAAATCGTGGGCAGTTTTGCAAAATTTAAGGGAATTGGCAAAAATTAAGGTGAGATGTAAATATTAGGATTTTTTCTGTAGAATTATGGCGAGTTGGCAAAACGTAGGGAGTTGGCATAATCTAAAGACAGTTGGCAAAATTCGGAATGACTTAGCAAAATCGTGGGGTGTTGGCAAAATTCAGGTGAAATGTGAAAATTTGGATTTTTTTTTGTAAAATTATGGCGAGTTGGCAAAATCTAGGAGAATTGGCAAAACGTAGGGAGTTGGCAAAATCTAGGGGCAGTTGGCAAAAACTAGAGGTTGTTGGCAAAATCTAGGAGTAGTTGGAAAAACTAGGGACAGTTGGCAAAATCATGGAGAGTTGACAAAATTCAGGTGAGATGTAAAAATTGCAATCTTTTTTCTGTAAAATTATGGCGTGTTGGAAAAATCGAGGCAACTTCGCAATATTTAGGAGAGTTGGCAAATCTTGGGGGAGCTGGCATAATTCAGAGTGACTTTGCAAAAATCAGGTGAGATGTAAAAAATTTTTTTCTGTAAAATTGTGGCGATATGGCAAAATCGAGGAAACTTGGTAAAATCTGGGGCAGTTGGCAAAATTCGAATCCACTTTCTAAAATACGGGCGATTTGTGAAAATTGGGATTGTTTTGGTAAAATTAAGGAGAGTTGACAAAATCGAGAAAATTTGTCAAAATATAGGGAAGTTTGCAAAACAGGAAAACACTTGGTAAAGTACAAGTGAGTTGTAAAAATTGGGATTGGTTTTTATGAAATTAAGGAAAGTTGGAAAAACCAAGAACTCTTGGCAAAATTCGAAGCCACTTGGTACAAAAATACATGGAGTTGTGAAAATGGTCCTTTCTTGTGCAATTAAGGAGAGTTGATAAAATTCGAAGTGACTTGGCCAATTCAGAGATGTTAAAATTGCGATTTTTTTGGTAAAATTATGGCGAGTTGTCAAAATCTAGAGTAGTTGGCAAAATTCGAATCCACTTGGCAAAATATAGGCGATTTGTGAAAACTGGGATTTGTTTTGCAAAATTAAGGAGTGTTGGACAAATTGAGGAAACTTAACAAAATGAAGGGCAGTTTGCTTGGCAAAATTCGAATCCACTTGGAAAATACGGGCGAGTTGTGATAATTGGGTTTGTGAAATTCTGGATAATTGACTGGAATTGAGAAAACTTTTCAAAATCTTTAGGAGTTTGAAAAATTTGAAGTGATTTGGCAAATTTAGGAGAGATGTAAAGATTGGGATTAGTTTCGTGAAATTAAGGAGAGTTGGTTAAATGAAGGGAAAATTCACACTGACTTGCTAAAATTCAGACGAGATGTAATTATTGGAATTATGCCTGTGAAATAATAATAGCTAGTTGGTAAAATTGGAAGTTAAATGTCAAAATACGGTTATCTGGCAAAATTGGAAGTTAAATGGTGGGAAAATGCAGGAGATTTGCGAAAATTGCCTACCTCACCCCCACGGAGCGAAAATCTAGTAAGTTTTTTCTCAGTTGGCAAAAATTTTAATTTAGAGTTGGAAAATTTTTGATTCCCCCCCCCCTAACCATAGTCCTTCGCTACGCCCCTAAATGGAACAAAAGAAAAATGAAAGAACATGTAGATCGTATTCAACATGCAGAATATAGGATGGCTAGGTTTACCAAACTTTCAATACTCATACGATAACAAAACCTAAAAACAATCTCTTTGTCCTTTGAAATAAAACAATGCATTCAGGGTCGAAGAACTGTACAGGGGTATTTTTGTAGTTTCTTTTAAAATCTATGAAATTATTTTTAAAATTTAAAAACATTATTTCCCATTCGAATTCCGGCTAATAAACTGTGATCTTAATCGTTAAAATATTTAAAAATATCTGTATTCTAGTTCCTACTTTTAAAAAAAATATATATTTAATAATTTTCAAAGAGCCATTTCTTTCTGAATAGTTGAAACCATCACTTTTTATTGTAAAACCAATTTAAATTTAATATCTCATATCGTAATAAGTTCACTACATTATGCTGCAAAATGCATTTTTGCAGTTCTTTAAGATTTCTGAAAAATTCTCTGTTACGGAAATTAACAATACGTAAGCAAATCAAATGATAATAAATGTTATATATAGTTAATGATATCCATATATCAAATTAAATATACTATAACATAGATGATGTATTATTATTAATAATTGCAAAAATATCCTGAAAGCTACTTAATATTTTGCTGTGACATAGTTGATTGAAGTCATCAATGTCTTCTACTGTAAAATTGCTGTTCAAGGATTTTACCAAAAGCGCAAAAATTTTTTTCTCTAAAAGTTCTTGCGATCTGCTTACTTTCTGTTACTTTCTGCTTGGTTTCCATTTTACTTTCTGTTTCTGGTATAATTATTCTCATAATGGAGCTCAACTTAACGCTTGATTGATGGACAACTTTAAAATCAACAACGTTGGTTCAGAGGTTGTGATGTTGCATAAAGTAAATCTTTCACTCAGGCAAATTCATTAGATATCTTTAAGTTTTGAAACCGAGTTACTAGCTTTATAGATTTCAAAAGATTTTGAAACTTTTGAACGGCACAATTTGTAGTTTATCACACTTGTATGCATAATTTGCAGTATATATTTGTAGTAAGGATGTATAGAAAACCTTAAATGTTAATTAACAAAATGATTACTATCTATAATGTAAATGAGTTGTGTATGAGATTTAATAGAACCAGCAATGATCGACTAGTGATTATAACTGGTATCACAGAAGGCTGCATTTTTGTAACCGTTTAGTTAATCGATTATTTTATAAGTAAGAATGTACCGGGTGATCCAAAAGTAACAGAAAAAGTAAAAAGGCAATAATTCGAAAAGTATAGACAGTAGCACGATGCGGTTTTCACAGAAATGCAGAGAAAGACATGTTTTTTTTTTTTAATAACAAAATATTTTATTGCCGGAGTAGTTACAGTTGCCACCGATAGGTGGCGCTTCAGTTGTGTCAGTAATTTGTACAGTGGCGCAGCACAGTTTGTAACGCAGCTAGGAATACAAATGTTCAATATGACGACCGTCATTCATGAGAATGGCCGTCAGACGTGGCACGACACTCTACACAGCATCAAAGAGGGTTTCAGCGGTAATTCCTGTCACATGATGGCGAAAAGCTTCTTTCAACATGGCCAATGACGTCGGCCGACCTCTGTACACCTGTGACTTCAAGTGGCCCCATAACCAAAAGTCACAAAGTGTAAGGTCTGGAGACCTTGGTGGCCATTCGTGTGGGAAAGAGCGATTGAGGACACGGTCATCGGCAAATGTCGAATGGACAAAACCTGTGATGTGCGGAGGCACTCCATCCTGCATGAATGTTACACTATGGAGCACTTGCCTCTCTTCCAAGTAGGGAATGATGCTGTCTCTTAAAAGCACTGCATAATGCTCGCCTGTGACAGTAACAGTTCGAAATGTACCGCTGTGGACTTCCTCAAAGAAAAATGGGCCTATAATGAATGATGCAGTGAATCCACAACACACTGTCACCTTTGGCTAATGCAAAGGGGTTTCCACAATCTCTCGCCCAAATGCAGCAGTTGTATGCATTGCACCTCGTCAGTCCACAGGACGTTTGACAGCCAGTCCGCATTCTTTTCCATCTGTTGAAAAGCTCAATTTGCAAATTCATGACGTCTCTCGAAATCTTTGGTTTCATTTCCTGTACGTGTTGGATTTTGTAAGGATACCTCTTGAGGATGATCCTGAGTGATCGCCACACAGTCCCATATGAAATGCCGGTTCGTCTTGAAATTTCTCGCGCACTGCATTCCCCATGTGCAGAAGCTGCCGATTGTGTGTCGGCCTCGTGTTCGACCTCGTGCACAAATGCAATAGTTTTTTGTGTCTCCCGCTTCTTGCACTTGCTTCCAAACTGCCAGTGTCCTCAAACCTTTTCATCACAGCTATCAGTGAGGAACAAGACATCAGTACCTTTCCACTTCTAATACCCCGCATTGAACGACAGGTGCGCAAGGCCGCACTTGCACATTCGGAGTTCTGATAATACAGCTTAACTAAAAGTGCTTTATCTCGTAACGATAATATGCCTCACCTTGACAAAACGTTTAACTTCGGTAATAAATGTTAAATGCTGAAAGTTTAACATCTGAAATTTACGTACCTAACGGCAAAGTCAGATTGATCAATTTTCGCAGTCTCGCACCGTTGAGGAGCGTCGGCCGGCGGATCTGTTTAGATAGCGACAGGCAGCAGCTCCGGGACCGCTACAGCGCCACCTGTCGGTGACAAATGTAACTATTCTGCCAATTAAATTTCAGCTATTAAAAAATTTCATGTCTTTCTGTGCATTTCTGTGAAAACCGCATCGTACTACTGTCTATACTTTTCGAAATATTGCATTTTTAATGCAGTGGTTCCCAATATGTAGTTAGCAGCCTTATATGGGTTTGCGAAATCTTTCAGGTGGTTCGTGCAAAAAATTCCATAAAGGCGTTCGCAATTGAAAATTAATAGTAAAAAACAACGAAATTTTGACAGATATTTCTATAAAACTATATTTGTGACCCATTTGAGAATTTTCTCTCGTAACTCTCTTCCTGTCTTCAGTGAGAAAGAGAACTTGGATGGACTTGGATGGCACATTATGCCGTGGCCTCCTGTGCGCTTAAAGAAGACGTTGTTTAGCCCAGACGGGAGACATCTGTCTCCTAACAGCTGGCCGTTGGATCCCTTTCCACAACCTTTTCTGAGCCCTTTGGGGTCCTTGCGACTTGGCCATATATCTCATTGTATAAAAAATTTCCGCTGAAAGTTGTAGCAATCCACAGTAAGTGAATAAAATTTCAATGAATATATCCGTACTTTATGATGTTCAAAAACGACAAAGATTTTGATATTAAATTGTGGAAAAGTCAATCTCGAGACAAAAGTTGCTCTACCACTAGGCATACCTGAACAACTGATACCATTAAAGATTGCGTAAGTTATATGCGATTCTTTTATTATTCTTATTAATAATAGCGAAAGCATAGTACTTTTTCTTACTTGATTAATACAATCTGAATTTTTAAACTGAATCGCCACGCAAACGATGCAATTCTGTTGTGCCTACCCAGCAAGCCCACCCGTCAAATGGCTCGCACGGTGACAAGCAAAAAAAAAAAATCCATATTTTTATGGTTTTCAAAGGAATAATATTAAGTTATTTACTGATCGAAATTGATAAAACTTTAATTGGTGTTTGTAATCAGTTGAAACGATTTCGAAAATTACAGCGCTGGAAAATGACATAATCACTTCAAAAAATATTTATAAGGGAGTTCGAGAGATTATGCTATATATGATTCGGAAAAACCTGGTGTAGAGCAATGTGATCGAAATTATGCCTATGATACTTGTGATTCCGCCCATCTGGTTGTTTGTGTTTGTTTTCTTATTCTACTACCTACCTAGCTACCTACCTACACACATACGAACATATTCGTTAAGCAGCCGTGGGTTGCTGAGATGCAATCGGACAGTGCAATTTAATTAACCAAACATGTCTATTCTGAGCTACAGCTGCTGCATTTGTCCACAGTAGACCAATTCTAAAGAAGTCCAGTTTAATATTGTTTGCCCACAGCATCTAGATCTCCATGTCTTTTTGAGGCCTTTAAGATCTCATTTTAAGAGCTCATTATTTTGATTGCTTCATTTACTGACCTGTACGTAAGCTTACGAGCAACATGGCCAAACCAATGCAGTATCTCTCTACAAAATATGCTGCTCAAAAGAAGTTGCCAAATTCTTCCCCTAATTTCATCATTACTTAAAACGTCAAATCACGTAATACCCAAGATACTGCGTAAATTTGTAGAATAAAAGGCATCAATAGTTTCCTGTTATCATCGTTGCAAAGGATCCATGTTTCGAAACTTTTACTTACTTTCGACAGGACCAAATTATTGCATAGCCTAATTTTATTCTTTAGTTGTGTACACTTATTTTTTCACATTCTCCATAGATTCTTAGAAGTCCCCGAAGCAATTCCTATTTTTCTGTTTATTTCCTGTTGTACATCACAATATCAGTTACAGAAACAGTTAAAAGGTTGAGAACTATCTATATAAGTAGTTCTCAACCTTTTATGCTTCACGTACCCCCTGGAAATGTGTATGTAACTGCAGTACCCCTTGTATAGATAGATAAAACTACAGGTATAGTATAATAATGGGAATAAAGAATGGGAATACAAATCTAGCGACTTTTGAGCTCTCACGGCGTACCCCATGTTGGGAACCCCTACTCCAGATAATAAAAAACGATACACTTGCTCAAGATTGGAGCCATTCAAGGTAACTAAACTATAAAATTTCTGGTCATTTTCATGAGGCGGGGATGGCGAAGTTGGTAGCGCACTAGATTCCTAAATGTAGATCCCAGGTTCGAATTCCATCTCCGACCAGCTTTAAGAATAATATCCGCTGAACTTCCACCCTTCGCATGGTCAAAAGGATGACACTGATGGGCTTGGAAAGACAGTTGTCCATCGGATGAGACATTCAGCAGTAGCGCCGTGTGCAGGAGAAACATATATGCACTTAAAAGAACACGCTAGATGCAGCCATCTATCCCCTAAGAGCTGTCAAGTGGGTCACCTTCCCCAACTTTCTAAGAGTCGACGGGGTTCTTGTTACCTAGACGTTTTACCTCAGCATCATCATCATCCTCAAGCACCCATGGATTACAGAGGTCCAACCACACCGTACAATTTAGTTCTCCAAGCAAGTCTATCCTGAGCTACATCTACTGTATCTGTCCACTGCACACCAATTCTAAGAAGGTACTGTTTGACATTGTCTGCCCACCGCATCCTAGGTCTCCCCTTCTTTTTGAGGCCTTTAGGCACACTGTTCATAACCCTATTCGCCAATCTATAATTATTCATACGGGCAACATGGCCAAACCAACGGAGTCTCTCTCTGCATAATATGCTGCTTAAAGGAGGTTGCAAACTCCTTTCCCTAACCTCATCATTAGTTACAAAGTTGAACCACCTTATGCCCAAGATACTGCGTAAGCATCTAGAATCAAAAGCATCTAGTTTTCTGTTATCTTGTTTACAGAATATCTAAGTCTCTCTACCATAACTAAACCTAGAAAAAAAATAAAACTATTATACAGTCTAATTTTAGTTTTTAGGTGTATACACCTGTTTCTCCACACTCTCCATAGATTCTTAAACGTTCCGGCAGCAATCCCTGTTCGTCTGTTAATCTCATGCCGCTCATCACCGGAATCTGCTACATAGCTCCCAAGATAATTAAACTGTGACACCTGCTCAAGACTGCAACCATTCAGATTAACAGAATCAGAGCCTACCTGACCAATTTTCATCACTATAGTTTTCTCTCTGTTTATAACCAAACCTACTCTACTATCAGTCTCATCAACAGCCCTAATGAAAGAGTTCATCTCATCAACATCATTTGCCAAAAGGGCTAAATCATCAGCATAATCTAAGTCATATATTTTGGTATCTCCAGCCCATTTAAGGCCAAAATCTTTCCCTTGAAGTGAATTTCGCATTACATAATCAATAACCAAACTAAACAGAAAAGGAGACAAAATGCACCCTTGTCGAACACCAGAAGTAATGCTAAACCAATTGCTGCAAGCCTTACCAATTCTCACATACAACTCAGTGATATTATAGAGAGGTTTCATTATGTTAACTAACTTGTCTGGTATACCATGTGATTTCACAATCAACCATGAATTATGACGATGAACAGAGTCGAAAGCCTTTTTGAAATCAACAAAACTAGCAACCAAAGGTTTCTGAAACTCTAAACATTTCTCAAGAATCTGCCAAAGTAAAAATATCTGATCCACACATCCCCTACCACTTCTGAATCCACATTGCTCATCACGCAATTGACTGTCAACCAGATTCTTAATTCTATTAAGCACAATGATGCAAAGAACTTTACCTGGAACAGAGAGTAGGCTGATACCCCTATAGTTATCACAAGAACTGCGATCACCATTTTTGAAAATAGGGATAATAATAGCTCTGGTAAAATCCTTAAGAACCATGCCTTTATCATAAAAGATATTAAAAATTTCAGTCATCCAAGTGGTAACCGAAACATTCCCAGCTCTAAGCATTTCCATAGTAATTTCATCTACCCTTGGGGATTTATGTATATAATAATCTTAAAATAACTTCAGTTGGTGTTATAGGGCCAACATTAAAACCACCAATGCATCTATCAGCATTGCAAACAATGGGAGTAGGACTAACCACATTGTTTAGAACATCACTGAAATGTTCAGCTCACCTAACCATGACAGAGTTCTCACCTTCTATAACCTTACCTTGTTTATCCTTCAATCCCTGTATACCTGTCCGTTTTCTACCAAACAAAACATTAACTAGCTGGCACAGCTGTCTGCTGTTGTGCTGTCTAACTGCTTCTTCGGCTTTGTCAGCCAAGATATCACGCCAAAGATTCTTATCAGCAGCTAACTGATCATTTACACGTTTATTAAGATGTCTGTAATGCTTTCTATTAGGACTAGTAGGGTTAAGGACATTCCTGCAGTTATTTCTTTGTGAAATAAGTTCAAGTGCCTTATCATTCAAATATTTCCGTCTCCTCTGCTCCTTTTTCCCTAAAAGATTACTGTTAGTTTCTAAAAAGCCTGTTTAAAATTTTATTAAAGTCCATTCTAGCTGAACTTCAGTAGTAAGCAAACCACGACTGTCATAATGACTAAGTAACCTATCATGGTAAGCTTCAGCTATAACTGGGTATTTCAGAGCTTCAGTATTAAAGGTGAATTTTTTAACCCTAGCACAATACTTTTTAAGTTTACGTTGCATGACATTTAACAAAGTAATGGTCAGATCCAATTTCATATCCCCTATATGACATTGTATTCCTAACAGAAGTGGCCCATTTGCTGTTAATTAATATATAATCAATCATATTCTTATGCAACATATCAGGTGAAACCCATGTGTGCTTATGTATGTGCGGTGTTTCTAATAAGTGTTAGTTATTCTGAAACCACTGAGTTTACTTACCCGTAGGAGATCAAGAACAAGGGTAATATCTCCTTTCCAAGACACCAAGTCACCAAGAACAAGGGTAATATCTCCTTTCCTGACAGAATTCAAAATATCCTGTAGTTGTCCATAAAACCTCTCCTTATCATTCTCATCGACATCCTAAGTGGGGGCATAACAGCAGACAACATTCGAATCTTTAATGCTTTAATAAAATTTTGCTGTAAGAAACCTTTCATTAATGCACTCATATCGTAGAAGAGCATCACTAACGTGTTTGCTAAGAAGCAGACCTACTCCTCGGAGATGCCTATTATCTTCCATTCCTGAAAAGAGAAATTTAAGATTATTTTTAAGAATCTGACCTTTATCTGTCCATCTGGTCTCTTGCAAGCCGAGAATATCAAAATTATAATGGTGGAATTCTTGTGTGAGGACATCAAGATAAAAAGCTCTGTGCAGAGTCCTCACATTCCAAATACCAATGGAGAGAAAATGGTTAGTGGGATGTTTATAGAAACTATGTTTATTGAGAGAGATAATGCCGACAATATCAAACAGCCCCCTAATCGCAGACATCGGGCAAAGATCCGTCCCCGCATTAAAGGCTGAAGCCATCTACACTGCAAGACTTCCTCCAATGTCGAATTTGACGATGCCAATAGAAGCAAAGAGTTCAGGTGTCGGCGATGACCTCTGCTCAGTGTTATCCACCAGCTGATAAACATATCCTGTGAATCTGTTCACTTGGGGCTGTCAACCCACAAACAAACAGAAAACACAGCGGAAGATTTTCCCTCCACAGAAGCCCACCAGTGCAGCAAAATCATCAGGATCCATAATCAAGCTCAGAGCCATATATCTGTCCAGTGGCTTTATATGGTCAGCACCAGGACCTTGTGTGGTTGACCACTCCTCAGTAGGGGAGAAAAAAAAGAAAAGTAGCTATTGTTGACCAGATCCGTAGGCCACACTACTCTGACAGCCCTCCACTTCCGTTCACTTCCACAAGAGAGTATCTCTTTTGAAAGGTACTAATGGTCTATACCACGAGAAGGCGGGGTCGGACATTAGGTGCTAGGCCTGGTCGGTTCTATGCATCATCACAGGGGATTGGTGCATAGCTCTCCTTCCAGTGACTAACTAGCTACCATTTACAGACCGAATAATGCATCTATCATTATTAAAACGATGGCAGCAGAACCAACTACATTGTTTAAAGCATCACTGAAATGCTCAACTTATTTTGCAGTGACAATCTTATCACATTCAGTAACTTACGATGTTTATCCCTTAATATCTGTGTCTGTGTACCTGCCTATTTCTTCCCATACAAAACATTATCTATGTGGTATAGTTTTCTGCTGTTGTGCTGTTTAGCTGCTTCCTGTGCTTTCCAGCCAAATATTTATACCAAAAATTTTTATCAAACTTCAACTTTATCTTCACTTTTATTAAGTTCTTTGTAATGTTTTTCTTTAGGACTAGTAGGATTCATATTATCCTTGCTATTACTTCTTTGAGAAATAAGCTCCACAGTCTTATCAGTCAGATTACTTTCTCCCTTGTGTTCCTTTTTATGCAAACGAGTACTATTAGTTTCAAAAAGCTTATGTAAAATGGGCCCATCAACCTGAACTTCAGTAGTAAGTACACAACAATTGTTCTAAGTGACCAGTCATGGTAAGCTTTGGCCATAGGGTTAAAGTTATTTTTTTTAATCTTGGCAAAACACTTTTTCAGTTGCATGAAACGTTATTCTTTTCGAAATATATTAATTAAATTATTTTAAGAACGGAATAGTGTGATACAGTTTCAGCTACCCTAGCTCATTTACTGTTAATTAATACATAATCAGTCATATTCTTATACAACTCATATGGCGAAACACAAGTGTATTTGCATATATCTTGGTGGTGGGTATAACTATAAGTTATTCTCAATCCATCAAATTTACTTACCTGTAGGAGAATTTTCCCATTGCCATTGCAACTAGCAATACCCAAATGACTTATCACCCCTTTCGAAAGAGTAGAGTCAGTACTAACTTTAGCACAGAAGTCTCCTAGTACAAGGTAATATTTCTTTTCTTGAGAGAATTCAAAATATCCCGAAATTGTCCACATAACTAAACTTTCTCATCCACATAACTAACATTTCTCAGTCCTAGGTGATGGCATAACAACAGAAAACATTCATTCTTTAATCACAGTTTTAAATTTAGCTGTAAGAAACTTTTTATTAATGCAGTCATATCCCAGAAAAGCATCACTGGCGTATCTGAGAAGCAAATCTATACCTTGGAGATACTTTCCATCCTCCTTCGGCGAAAAGAGAAATTTAAAATTATTTTTACGCATCTTGCATTAACCTATCCATGTGATCCCAGCATCCATGCAAGCCCAAAATATCAAAGCTACAAAGCTGGAATTCTGTGAGGATAGCAAGAAAATAATTTCTTTGCAAAGTCCTCACATTCCAAGTATGAACCTGTGGATAGAAAATGGTTCGTGGGATCGTTAAACGAAATTGTGCTCATTAAGAAAGGAAGTGACGACTATATCAATGAGGCCCCTAAGCAGGGCAAAGACCTGTTCTCCTCACCAATGAGGCTTAATCCCTCCTCTCTTATAGGGCTTCTTCAATGTAGGTTTGACAGTGACCATAAAAGCAAGGATTCGTTAGCAGGGGAGAAAAAATGTTAAAAATAGACATTATACCAGATCAATAGATTATACTGAGGAACCATCTCCTTCCATTTCCTTCTACAAGAGAAAATCTCTTTTGAAAGGTACTAACAACCTAACCACGAGACGGAGGGATCGGACTTCAAAACGCATTTCGGGTGTTTTTGTGCTGTTTAGTTTGGATACATCCTATGAAAATGGAATGTTTGTCTCACTATGGAAAGAAAGGTTCGCGTTATGTTGTTTTACTTCCACGCGGCACTTTTTTTTTTGCACACAAATGACTAAATTGCCAAGTCACAAGAACTAGCTGTGTAAGAAGAGGGACTGGACAGTTGATGTAATCAGTAATATGATGGAATCAGTAAATATCTAATATGTAATTCATTGCATATACGAACCATTGAAAACCTGCCTTCACCTTCCTGGTTTAAACAAATTTCATGAAAATTTAGCGACATATAGAGATTTTAATTTGAATACTAGATTTAAAATTAAGAATACTATATCCAAGGTTTAATTTAGCAACATACATATTTTTAAATATTTATATTACATCTAAAATTACAATAAATATATAATATGATTATTTTGCTGCCGATTTTACTATTGCACAACGCAGTGCATCTAATGGGTGATAAGTACACACACATAAAAGGGCAACACATTTCACCGTGAAGGAAGACAACCTCCTTGCAAATTAAGCTAGCAAAGAGAAAAGCATCGCGAGCTTTCTGTTGAAACAATAGATGATGAAAGAAAGGCAAAGTGTTGTTCAGAACTTACAGACGACGGTGATCCTAACAAAGGCTGACAGAGGTTTCCATCCAGCTGAGTTGTTGGCCTCGCAACGGTAGAAGGCTCCGTTATCACTGCGATGCACACGGATCACGAGCTCGCTTGAGACTCCACTGCCGGAGGTAATTACCGGAGTGCTGATCTGGAAGAGAGAAGCACAGCTTTCGAGTGAATCCAAAGAGAAAGCGCACGCACGTGCGTTCTGTCTCCGTTTGTCGTTCAGTCTGAATTATGCAAATGAAAGAAAAAAAAAAGGAAGGAAGCAAAGATTGAATATATATATATACATTTTTGCTCTTCTTTCTTATTTCAGACAGGGACAGTTCTTTATGGAATTCCATATGCACTTAACGGATGCGTCGTGAAACGTCAAAAAATAAGCAAAGCAATTTATGTTGTCCATCCGTCACGTGATGAAAGGGAGAAGTCAATAACGACAAAGAAATCGCAGAGCTAGCTTTGAAATTTCGCGAAACGGAACGAGGCGTGGAAAGGAGCACATGCAGAAATTGGTCCTCACTAATGTGCACTGCGTCACCCGAATGCTTTTGAACACTTGTGTCGATATATTTGAAATATTATTTCTTTCATCGGTGTTTCTTTAAAAAAATGACTTGGAGAGAGAGTGAAACGAATAGTATCAAGGGAATATTTATTTTTTCACTTACCTAACTTTCGTGTCGAAAATCGAATTTCCATAATTTTTTTTAATCATCGCCTTCTGTCAACCATCGGGTCTCTAATATGTACAGGATTCAACTATGTTAGTTATTGGCTCATGCCGAGGATGGGTTGGATTGTTTTACTTCTGAGCGGCACTTCTTTCCAAGTAGTGGGCTAAATTGTCAGGTTTGAAGGACTCCGAAGATTTAGGGAAAGTTGAGGGGAAGGGGATGCACTGGACAGCTGCTAGGAGCTAGATGGCCTCTCGTCAAGGCCACCCACCGTGATCTTTAACGTGCACAGGGTATGGCTCTCCCGCACACGGCACCACTCTTTACGTCCCATCCGACACACAGGGCCTTTCACAGCCTGTCGGTGTGTCGCCGAAGGAAGGGAGTTTTGTGCAGATAAATCTCAACCCTGGCCCAGCTGGGACTCGAACCTGGAAACTGCAGATTACAAGCCTGGCGAGCTACAGACTTAGTCACTCCACCCCATGAAAGTAAACGAAATAGGGTCTATGCATGTTTCCTGGTGAAAAACTATAGATTTTTCCACCCTATATTGTTTTACTTTTTTGTGTACTATACTTTTAGCCTATGTTTTTTCTGATGTGCTGTTTTAATACTGAATGAGTCTGTACTAAACAATTCCTGGTTTTTATCGACTTAATGATGTTTGTAGGTGATAAAAATGCAGGGCATCCAATGAACTGAATAAATGTAGATGAATTCGCCCTTTCATATAAAGTTACAATCATCTCTATACGTCACTGCAACAAATTATGAGAGTGGCGAAGAAGAGGAGATACCCAAAAATGATCAGTAGGGAGAAAAGCCTAGCATTGACCCTAAAACATAATTATTGTACTCGTAACAATAATGGGGGAATCGAATAAGAAGCTTGTATCACGTTCAGTCGTTTTTTTTTTTTCAATCAATATAAAGATTTAGAAATCTCCTATTGTCCTTGCTCTGTGATTCATTTGGCCATTGGGTTCTTCATTTATCGTCAGATCATGCGATGCTGTGCTCCTAAGTTCAAATAATTTAAATTTCAGACAGTAGCTGTAACCTTATGCGTCGCAATTACAGCATAATATAACATTGCATTATTAGCTTTCTGCATGACATGTATAGTCACAAAACTCACCCTGCCCACACTTGGAACGAAATGAGTTAAGACGGAACCTAAGAAGTTAAGAAAATTCACACATAAAAAAGTGAATTTAAAAAAATTTGTTCTCATAGTGACAATGAGACACAAAACCAGACATTGTATAGAAGAACTATTCATCAATGCATCTTCAATAAATTGACAAACTGGTTTTCTGATTCGAAGTTAAGTTCGTTTCGATTTTTTCTAATCCAGCAGATCTAGAAACAAAACATATCATGTCCAAATTATTTTTCGAAATATCTAAAAAAAAATCATTTTACCAGCTAAAATACAATGCAGATTTTTCATGCATTTTCTCAGATGTGATAATGTGGTCATAGAAAGTTTTCACATGTACCAAAACAATATTCGAATGAAATTTCTGTAATATATACATATATGCTAAAACATTAAACTCCGAATTGGAATAAATAGAAAAAAATAATATTATAACGCGAAATATTACGAGAAAGTTTTAAATCCCCCCAACCTAGAGGTAAATTCTCGATCTCTCCCCTGAGGTACATATATATATAATTTCTGTTCCAATCTAATCGATGTTCCTTTTCACACCGAGGACAGAATTGGGGCTAGCGGGTGGAAAATCGCCGACATTGCGCACTGCCATCTAAGGCATCACAGCCCCTGACTAGTTGGTTTCTCTGTATAAGTGCTATTCTGGCCCCACATATTTAGAAACTCACGAGTCGCCACAGTTCGCATGTGTTGTATTATTTTCGGCAAATAATGTCGCTTGAAACCCGTTTCGCGTGAATCGCATATTGCATTTTGTTGTAAAATTTTCGAAGCATTGTAAAATATTTCTTTTCTGAAAACACTAAATAGAATCATGAAAAATGACATCATTTCATTCTACATGCACTTGCTCAAATGTTTGCATTTTTAGTATTACATTCACCTGTTCCTTCTGTTGACAGTTTAAATGGTAAAGTCCTGCAACTTACATTATCTGTCTTCAGCTTCTATCGATTCATGGAAGAAAAATCTTCCATTTACAATAACTTTAAAGTATTGATTCTTACGCAGACATCTTAAACGTAAACCTTGGAATGGCAGAACTGAATAACACGTTTTTCGATATAAGCTTTATGTAAATTGTGAAAAAGGGAGAAAGGGTTTTCTGAAATAACATCATCGCTAAGTCACCTTTTTCTTGATCCTGGATTTCAGTCAACGTTGCCATGTGAACACCGGGTTGAAGAGAAATCTAATTTAGAACGTTTGAGAAAGAATTGATAGACTAATGAATAATAAAGCGATCCAGACGACATAGTGTATAGTAACATTAGAAAAGTACAAGTATGAATTTGAGACAGATTTTGGTTGAATGTGGAATATCTCAAAACGAGCAAGTCAGTGTACCACTATAAGAATTTGATAAAAATCCGTAAGGACAATTTCAAAAATTAATTTTTTTTGTTTAAAATAGTAGAAAAAACAGTATTTCCAGAATCACTCGGACGTGTCAAAATTATTTAATATTTTTTTATCTCTCTAACGTTCGGTTTATCACTTCTATGTGAATGTTTTTCAGATGAACTGTGGAAAAGGTCTTTAACAAATATATATATGTAATAGAGGCGGTGATAAATACACTATAGTGATGAAAATTGATTGGATTGTAGCTATTTCATTTTTTTTAAATGGTTGCACTATCGAGCAATTTCTCAGTTGGGTAACAATTTCTGTCGTTGTGAGACATGATAATAACATAGTAAATAGATATTGCTGCTGGGAATTTTAAGAATATGTCTGAAATGATAAAAATTGGCAGTTACACCAAATAATAAACTAAGTCTGTAAAATAGTTTTGTGTTCTCGAAAGTTAGAAAAGATTGTGAAACTTGGATTTTGGTTAACAAGATCGAGAAAGCTTAATTTTCATATCTTAACGCAACATTTATAGCGTAATTTGTCAGATTCTAACTTAAAAATTTATTTATTCCTGAAAATGAATTGAATACATTGGCCGTTGTTTCGACAAAACGCTTGAAAACTGATTTTAAGAGGAGTACCTAATCATTAGCGGAGATAAAAATGAAGCTTTAAATAAAAAAGAAAAACTAGAATAATAGTTAAATATAACTCGAATATTGAAATTTGATTCTGATTAGATGATCAAATTGTGCCTTTCAGAAACTGCACTAATTCATTTTAAATGACTTGTAATCTCATAAACGCTAAATTTTACTTAACTTTACTAATACGTTGTTTTGTTTGTTAAAAGTTAATCGTAAAGTTTTTTTGAAGTTAGACGTAGAGCTTCTTTTGACTGCCGTTTTAATAACATCGGCATCTGCAAAATAATTTCCTGATTTATATCATTTGCCAGATTTCCAGTTTATTTGGAATATAATGAAGATTTTAAAAACTATTAGACGTGCATTAGAAGCACACATCGTCGTTTAAATACATATATAAAACTGATTAGGAGATGAGATTTTTGGGGGAATTTTTTTGTGTAACGATTACGAATACACTGGTAAGGAGCCAATAGCTAACTTAGCCTCATAGAAAATGCTGTGGTAATTTCACAACGCTCGATTTAGAGAATATAATAAAAAATGCTGTTTGTATGTCCTAGATTTCGCATTAGTTTAAATTTATACGTTTAGAGGGCACTAAATTCGGAAAAATGGCAAAATATTTCTCTTTAAAACGAACTTTTCGAATATAGTATGTGTTTTTCAAGCCCTCAAATAAGGGCTATAACGCCATCCCTTTGAGATAGAAACAAAATTTCCAAAACTTACAGATCTATACAAATGAAAAATAGCATTATTTTTGTTTTGTGCTATTAGTTTAAAGAAATATAACAATTTAAAAAGGAATTGCTAAATTTAGTCTAGTAGGCATATTCCTGATCTATAACTACCGTTAAAGCAGAACAATTTATATATAAGCATCATTCATGTTTCGTGATGCGAAGGTTTGGAATGATTTAGATATTAATTAAATTTTTTTAATGTATTTTGCATTTAAACGAAATTTGTTTAAGGAATTATTTTTTGAATGCTGAAAATATTTGTATGTTGAAGATTTGAATTACTATTACTATACGTTTGTGATTTAGATTATCGATATAATTTAGTTTTATGCTACTCAGTCCTGTCAAATTCAATATTGTTCTTAATTGGGTGTTCCTTTTTCTATTTTACGTAAATTACATTACATTAACTAATATTACCTCTTTGTACTACAAAATATAATGAAAATCACAACTGACAAACACAACCTGAGAAGTAAAAATATGCAGAGAGTGAAATGACTGAACTGTAAGAATATAGTTAAGTTCTTAGGCACAGATGAAAAAAAATATATATCATTTGTTACGCGCAGAAATTTAATATTTTATACTAATAAATAAGTGATACGAAATATAACAAAACTTAAACTAAGATACACGAATAGGAAAATATAAAGATAAAGAAATGCCATAGGGGATATAATTCCAGAGAATTCTGAACAAACAAAAATGTTTCAGTTTTCGAGACAATAGAAGAAAAATGACATTAGAATGATAAACAACAAATGCAAACAGAACATGGTTGTGTCATACCTCTCTGTCTCCTTTGAACCATCGCAGTGAGGCTGGCGGGTTTCCTCCCAAAGCAACACAGTTGAACCTCTGAAGATCCCCAACTCTCAGAGGTGATCCTTCCTCATAGCCTAAGATAGATGGAGGATTTGGAGGATCTGAAAGATAGAGTCAACAAGATGCAGCCATATGATCCGCTTCGCAATTTTTCTTTAAATAATAAATATGTTATAAGTTGTACATATATATATGTATGCTGAATATGTAAACTACATATATATATACATTGAAACTAATCATCATTAGATAATCACTAAAAATATTTAACTATAAAAACAATTATTTGATTACGCTATAACTAGTGGCGGCTAGTCATTAGGGGCCAGAGGAGCCTGCTCCACCATCATTTCTGTAATATATATATAAAACATAAAAATAATATTTTATACGGATATTTGCTGTCTAAAATAATTTACCCGTTTTATTTCATTTCAATAAGTATTTAAATGAAGTAATACATTTGAAACTGTCTTGCGCGCCTTAATTAATAGCGCGAAATATTACGAGAAAACTTTAAATCCTACGCCCTACATCAGAGTCTAAATTCTCGAATCCACCCCTGAACTTAATTCTCGAACCCCCTCCCCCAGCCTGAAATTAAATCCTGAGCTACGTGCCTAATATAAGCCACTTCTATATATAATATATACATATATGGTAATTTTATTTCACGTGTATATATAAATATATCCTTTTACAATCCGATCGATGTTCCTTTTTTTCACTGAAGACAGAATTGGGGTTAGCGTAGAAATTAAATTTTTGTGCCTGCAAATCGCCTATGAGAATCTCGTTTCAAAGAGAATGAAGTTTTTCTTTTACCTACTCTTTCATTCTTTAAAAGTTTTAATTTGAGTTGGCGGATGATGGGAAATATGCAAATAATATTTTATCAGCAATTGTACAACATTAAAGTATTGGTCTTTTAATTGTTAAATCTAAACAGTTGCATTTCCCACACGTCTCTCAAAAGCTGGGAGATTATTACTATTAGAGGAATGCCTCTAAAACGCTACCATTATTTTTTCAAATTCCTGTACTATAGATGTTATTTGTAGAATTCGATTACAACCCATGGTAGGAGTCTCGGGGTCCACCCACGGGTGGTTTACGTTTCGTTTTACTCCTGCCACTTAGACATATATTCAGATGGAGATGGTCAAGGGTAAAGTTTTACTCGGTACATCGCATATCCTTTAACGATCTACGATCTACGATTACAGCTCATATGATCATCAGACCGGTGATTCTCTATGCTTCACCCATATGGGCGAATACTACACCCACCAATATTCGTAAGATTCAGGTCTTACAGGACAAAATTTTCAAAACTGCGGTCGATGTCCCCTGGTTTGTCACTAACAGAAAACTCCATAAAGACCTGGGCATCGACCATATATGTACACATATAAAACGCACCTCGAAAAGATTTTTTGAGGCTGTAAGCAATAATCCCAATGAGAGTATTTCTTCTCTGATTCTTTACGATCATACTGTTTTGAACAAGTACAAGAGGCCTAAAACGGTAGTGTTCTCTGAGGAGACCTACCCGTTTAAGGTTTCTTATACAATTTTACTGCGATTTTTAGCTTTTCTTATGTTTGTCCTTAGGGGCCCACCTAAGGGTGTTTTACTTATATATTTTGTTCTTACTCATGCCAAATAGGCATGTCTTTATGATGGAGATGGTTAGGGGTAAAATTATTACCCGGTACATCGAATATGATTATACGATCTACAATCTACGATTACAGCTCTGTCATTTCATATTTAATGAGCAAAGATATACACTCGAGTCGCTTTTTATGCATATCTTTTTAATGCGGTTTTGAAGTTATGCGGTGTGCATATTTCATGCATGTGTTTTTTCACCCAATACAACCAACATTATTCAGCCATTAGATCAAGGCATAATTGCTACTTTTAAAAAATATTACGTTAAGCGCACTTATTAATTTATATTGAATAAACTACAAAATGAGTCATTAACAGTAACTGACGTTTGGAAAAAAATTATTTTGGGCTGATTAAATCATGTTTCATCTGCTATCGCTGAAATAAGACCACAAACTTTAAATGCCTGCTGGAAAGCAGCTGGATGTGTTGAAAACAATGAAACTAATCAAACATCGACATTATCAAATGAAATCATTACTTTGGCACATGAAATTGGTAGCGAAGGTTTTTGATATCTTTAGCAATAATGGTATCGACTAATTGCTTGTGGATAATGCCTTAAGTGACGATGATATTATTGATAGGACTTTAGATATTGTCGAAGAACCAGAAAACGATAGTGAAGTGGAAGAAGAACTTGTCATAAGACATAACAGTATAGATCACGCAGTGCTGGAAATGACCACTACTGTTTTACATGGTATAAATAATTCTCAAAAAACTATGGTAATTTTTTAGACATTGCACAGGCATTTGATACTTTAAATCATGATATCTTATTGCAGAAACTTAATTACATTGGTGTTAGAGGAAATACGCTAAAATGGTTTAACTCATATATTACAGATAGAAAACGAATTGTAGACATAGATTTACTTGTGATAATAATATTACATGTGCAGAAATTAAACAAATTAAATATCATCTAAAGAAAATTGTAGGTACTTTCTTTCTAATAACTCTTTATTATTCATGGATTCCATCTACTTTACAATACTGTTTAATTAGTTGGGGAGGAACATATCTTAATTCTTTAAATAAATTAATAACATTACAAAACAGAATTCTGAAGGTTATTATGAATAACAAATTATTAATGAATTACGAATTTAAAAAATATGATTATTGAGAAAGAAATTTTGAATTTAAGACAATTATATATTTATAAAATCCTTATGTTTGTGTTTAAAAACCCAGATTTCTTAAAATTACAACATATAGAAATAAATCTTAGAAATAGAGAACTTTAATTATGTACCTTTTTCAAGAAAAGAAATTATCCATAAACATTTCATTATTCTAGCTCCACAAAATTTCAATTAATTACCGAAAAATATAAGGGACGAAAACAAATGAAAATATATTTAAAATAAATATTAAGCAAAGATTATTACACAAACAATATTGAGTCTTTATTTCATTGTTAAGTGACTTTCCTTATTTCATGTCATTAATGAATAAATCTAAAATTATTAATTTTTCCACTCTTAAACCTTTAATTCTGTATTATAAAAATGCATATCGTTAGAAACTAATAATTTAATTTGACAACCTATAAGAGCATAAAGCTCAATGGTTGTTCTTATATGGCTTCTATGTTATTGCATTTCATTTCACAATATATATTTTATATTACACGGGTTTATTTATATCAGATGTATATTTTGTTCAATTGTTCATACCGATTTGTGGATTTTATTTTAACTCAATATTTTTATAAGCATTATTTATTTATTATTAAGTGTATTATATGTTATATATAAGGTTTCTTACAGCAAAATTTCGGACAATCGTTAAAGACTTGAATGTTATCAGCTGTTATGCCCCCGCTGAAGATGCCGATGAGGAGGAGAAGAATAGGTTTTACGGACCACTTTAGGATATTTTGAATTCTGTCAAGAAAGGAGATATTACCCTTGTTCTAGGTGACTTCAATCCCGAAGTTGATACTGACTCTGACCTTTGGGGACGGGTGATAGGCCCTTTAGGTATTAGTAGCTGCAATGGCAATGAGCAACGTTTCCTACAGATAAGTAAACTCAATGGTTTCAAATAACTAGCACTTATTACAAACACCGCGACATACATAAGTACACATGGGTTTCACCTGGTGGGCTGCATAAGAATACGATTGATTATATATTAATTAACAACAAATGGGCTAGTTCTGTTAGGAATACCAGGTCATATAGGGGAGCTGAAATTTGATCTGACCATTATCTTCTTAAAAGTGTCTTCCAACTTAAACTTAAAAAGTGTTGTGCTAGGGTTAAGGTGCCAGTTTAATTACCTTGGGAGCTATGTAACAGATACTGATGATATGCGGCATGAGATTAACAAATGAATAAGGATTTCTGCAGGGGCTTTTAGGAATCTAAGGAGAGTGTGCAGAAATAGGTGTATACACCTAAAGACTAAAATTAGACTGTATAATGGTTTTATTCTTTCTAGGGTTTGTTATGGTAGAGGAACTTAGATACTCTGTAAACAAGATAACAGAAAACTAGATGCTTTTGATTTTAGATGCTTACGCAGTATCTTGGGTATTAGGCGATTCAACTTTGTAACTAATGATGAGCTGCAAAGGAGTCTGCAACCTCCTTTAAGCAGCATATTGTGCAGAGAGAGACTCCGTTGGTTTGGCCATGTTGCCCGTATGAGTAATTATAGATTGGCGAATAGGGTTATGGACAGTGTGCCTAAATGCCTCAGAGGGGGGGGGGAGACCTAGGATGCGGTGGGCTGACAATGTCAAACAGGACTTTATTAGAATTCGTGTGCAGTGGCCAGATGCAGTAGATGGAGCTAAGGACAGACTTGCTTGGAGAACTAAATTGCAGTGTCTGGTTGGACCTCCGTAGCCCATGGCTGCTTAAGGATGATGATGATGATGATAGTCAATAAATATTTATTATTATTATTATTATTATAGAAAGTCCACTGTGAAGGTGCATAATTGTTACAAGTATCGGTGTCTTAGTTTTCATTGTTAGAAAAGTTTAAAGGAAAAAATCGTTAGCAGCATTGAAAAAATAGTTAGCACTGTTTAATTTTTTTTTTAATTTCCATCGTTAACAACGTTTAGAAAAGAAAAAACGAAAGAAGTTATGATATTGAAATTCGTTAAATTTTCTTCATTACTCAAAAAAAAAAAAGATTAAAACTACCTAACCGGCCCAAGAAATATACGAAGTGGAAAATGAGGAGGCATCTCCATTCAGTTAAAAATAAGCTTTAAAAGTGGTGACAAGAGCCTCTAAAGTCGCTATCGGAGATGCCAATATCGGTAGATTGGAATATTTTGGGCTACGCTTTTGAAGCTCATCCATCGATAGCAGGCTCTCGTCTGAATTTGGTTGCTCACAAGCTACTATATTGCGGCGTCTGCAATGCAGAGGTAAAGTAGCCAAGAGTTGCCGAAGGTTCCACATGAACTGAGTACTGAACAAGAAAACAGTCGTATCGAGGTGTCCAAGAAACTCTTGCTAATTCACGTGACAACCGTTTCATCAAGTGAATTGTTGTATGCGACGAAAAATTTATCGCTTTGAACAAACCGAACACCCAAAAGCAGTGGCAAGTCCACATTTCCTGTTCCAAAGAAGCGATTATTCGAAACGAAGCAAAGTTTTGTGTTTGGCGCAATTTTGAGGGTTTAATGCACTTTGAATTGGTTCCCGATTGATGTGCTACATAATGCAGACCTTTATTCAGCACAACTGTACTGGTACACTCCGTAATGCTGCAAACTTTTCCACGATTAGTAAGCAGACATCAGATACTCCTCCAACAAGACAATGCAAAACTGCACACTGTACATCGGATCAAAGAAAAACTCTGAGAATTGACATCTGAGCTTCGTTCTTACCCAGAGTATAGTCCGGACCTAGCTCCTACAGACTACCATTTCTTCTACTCCATGGCTCAAGTTCTTCGAAGTAGGCGGACATTTTAGGAAATCGTAAACGGATATCGGATGTTTTTCATCTCCAAGCATGGTATGGAACAGGTAATCGAACAACTTGTCGACAGATGACTTACAAACTATTGAAAGTTATGTTTATATTTCGATCATTAAGGTTCGTTATTTATATTGTAATAATCAGTTCTCAAATACAAAATAAAATGCTCAGACATATGAATTACCTTAGTATTCCCTGAGTACAATGCTTATGAGTCAACATTTCGCTCTTGAAGGTGCTTCCGAACTAATCTTTATAAGCTTTCAAGTGACATGCTGAATTAAGCACGAATTTAGACTTCTGATGTATGGAACAAAAGTATCCTTTAAATTTCAACAGACTTAAGGAAATAATATTTAAAATTAGATTTGAAACTTAGTGTAGCACAATGCTTTTGCCACAAATACAATATGTCAACTTTCACCTAAAACAAATTAAAGAAAATCCTCTTAACTAAAATAAAATTTATGTCCAAGGTCTTTCGTTTCATTTCTGCTAGCGTCTTGAATAAAACGATGACGCAAGAGTGTAGATAGCTTTTTTCACTTTTACCAGAGTTCCGAGAAGAGTTATTCTCATCAGATGAGTAGTTGTTGAGAAATATAAACTTTTACCAACCTGAAAGAAGTTGTACCCAGTTCCTACGCTGCGAAAACATATTCTCTTTTCATTAGTGCAGCTGCACGAACTCTCAGGCTGGAGTGAATAGTAGCAAACGAGTTGCGTCCGGTACAGACAACTGCGAACTTGAGATTCCGCAGAAAATGACTGCAGATGTATTTGCCGATGCTCGAAGTTGCACGCAATGCATCTGCTGCAACATTGGCTGCCGGATGTTTTTGAAGTGACACACTTCAAAAGCGGAGAAGAGTCGGCAGTTTCAGCTGGTTACTGCGCTGATTCTTTGAAAGTGGAAGGAATCCAGTGTTGGGAACAAATACGCAAGAGTATGTAATTAACTATTGTCAAGTTCAGGATCTTAATTACGTTGAAGGGAAGAAACTCCACTATAATATTCTGATCGTTTTCTGTAAAACATAAATCTACGGAGTTTTCAAGTTTTGACATCAGTTTCCATAAATTCAAATGCAATGAATGAGGATTAATTTGATACTGCAACTTTTATGAGTGGTCTAAAGTTAAATAATCTTATAAATTGCATTGAATTGAATAACCAAAAATAAAAATGATATTTTTTAATTCTTTAACGAAGAAAGAAATTATGGTTTATGCGTTAAGAATGTTTCAGATCGAGGCTTCAGTTTTTCTAAACACAATTTTTTTTTTATTTAGGTTACAGGATTAAAG
Organism: Ryuthela nishihirai; assembly: GCA_038380435.1. Taxonomy (NCBI): domain Eukaryota; kingdom Metazoa; phylum Arthropoda; class Arachnida; order Araneae; family Heptathelidae; genus Ryuthela; species Ryuthela nishihirai. The sequence continues at coordinate 66,449,993 of JAWZYU010000016.1, read as the reverse complement.
TTTTGATGTAAATAAAAACTGAATTGTGCAACATATTTAAATGCAAACAGAACGAATTGTATAACAATTTTAGATATGAATAAAAGCCGACATGAAAAAAAAATATTTTTTTTTATCACATCCAAAAGATTTTGAGATATTGCAATAATATACGGATACAGAATTAAATATTAAAAATAGGGGAAAAAAAGGCTTGGGTTAGATAATAATATCAATGGAAATTAATGTATTTTTTTAAATGTGTTTTATCAAAACACTGTTTCCAGCAAAATCTACCTTTAGACTCATTATTTAAGATATATGTTTCGGATTGACACTATGGCATTCATGAAAAAGAATTACTGCAGTTTAAAAATGGTGTTTTAAAATCAAACACAAACTAAGCTAAATTAATATGCGCTAGTTAATTTATTTTGCCTAAAGAATTTAAGGAATCATTTTTTCTCTGCCACTTCTATGGGATCGTCAATGGTTTTTAATTATGTAACTTTCATGTTACATTTCATTATTCAGAAATCTTTCAATAGAGTTTCTTTTAACTCTTTCCCTGCTGAAGTTCGAATTCGAGTTTCTCTCACTTATCACAAAACCATTACAGACACAAAATATCCAGAAGATATCGAAGATCATAAAAGGGTATCCATTTGTCATTTTAATATATCGCGATGTTTTGCGGATGAAACCGTTTTCAGTGATGAGTATACCGTCGTATGCAGTGAAAAGGATAAACTTCGGGAAATATTTAAATTGTTTAAAATATATATATAATTTATTTTTGTGGGGTGCATTATGTAAGCTAGAGAGTCTTTCCAGCAGGGTGTTGAGCATATTCTGTAAATCTGTTAATTATTTGTTCCACATTCACATTTTAAGTATTAAATATTAGAGTTTAATAAAATTTGTATACCGTTATGTGCTTTAATAAAGTTTAGAAGAGGTTCATCTGATTACTGTGCTGATTTGCATACATAATACCTTACTCCTAGTGGCAGGCCCGGATCTAGAAAAAAATCAGGAGGGGAGGGGGGCAAGAACAAAGTCGAGCCGGAAAGGTGGAAAAGGCTAGAGACTGGATTTCCAACCAACTATACCCCCCACCGTTTTAGATGTTTTTTAAAAAAAGTTTTGAAAAATTCATGAAAAATAAATAAGTTTAACATATTTTGACTCATTAAATATTTTTAGCTTACTGAAAGGGGAGGCATGAGCCTCTTGCCTTCCCCTTCCCTAGATCCGACCCTTCTAGTGACTAAGAATGAGTCAGCAAATTATCTGTACTGCTGAGAGTAACCAGAAATTTTAACAAAATATAGAATAAAGAAAAGAAACCAAGTGTCAGTGTGTTGAGTCAAGTATAGCTTCTGGTCTCACTTCTGACGAGGTTCCTTGTTACTATATTTTTAGTCTGAACTGTTCACTAAGTCTCTAAAAATATCGTTATTGTTATTCGGATCACGAAAAATAGATTGTTATGTTGAATGAAAAATGAATTGTGTGTTAGCACTAGAGAGAATAAAGAGCAGGTCTTAGCGAAGGGAATATCGTTGGAGGGGGGGGGGGGGAGAACGAAATCTTTCCAACTGGGAAATCAGTTTTTGACAACCGAAAAATTCACTGTTTTACATTATTTTTATGCATCTGACAGGCACATCCGGGGGGGGGGGGGGTTATACCAAAGGTGTTGCCCATTACCTCAGTTGATTTTACGGAAAAACACAATATTTATAACTAATTTTAATTTTATTAAGTCACTTAGATTTTAGACAACTCCTAAACTCTTTGCCTAAATTCCTCGATTTCACTGACTATCCGTAAATTCATAAAACCAATCACAGTTGTCACAACTCATCTGTATTTTACCAAGTGGCTTTGAATTTTGCCAACTGCCCTAGACACCTAAACTCACCCAACTCACCTAAATTTTGTTTGCTTTCTTTGATTTACCCAACTCTCTTACATTATTCCAACTCACAGTCATTTTGAAAAAAAATCCCAATTATCACATTCCCCTGAATTTGTCAAATAAATTCGAATTTTGCCAACTCTCCAAGATTTTGCCACATTTTCTCGATTTCGTCATATTCCCTTAATTTCAAAAAACAAAACGCAATTTTCACAATTCACCTTTCTTTTACCAAGTGGTTTCGAATTCTGACAACTATCCTAGATTTTGCCCAGTTGCCTTAATTTTGCCAATTTCCCTATATTTTCCCAACTAGGTCGCAATTTTTAAGAAAAAATCACAATTTTTACATCTCCCCTGTATTTTCCAAGTTACCTCGAATTTAGACAACTTCCCTCGTCTTTGTCTATTCTCCTTAATCGCTCAAAAACAATCCCAATTTTCACAACTCGCCTTTCTTTTATCAAGTGGCTTGAAATTTTGCCAACTTCCATTGATTTAGCCGACTTCCCTCGATTTTTCCAACTAGCCACAATTTTGCAGAAAAAAAAATTGCAATTTTTACATCTTTTCTGAAGATGTAAAAATTGCAATTTTTTTTTCTGCAAAATTGCTGGCTAGTTGGAAAAATCGAGGGAAGTCGGCTAAATCAATGGAAGTTGGCAAAATTCCAAGCCACCTTGATAAAAGAAAGGCGAGTTGTGAAAATTGGATTCGTTTTTGAGCGATTAAGGAGAATAGACAAAGACGAGGGAAGTTGTCTAAATTCGAGGTAACTTGGAAAATACAGGGGAGATGTAAAATTGTGATTTTTTCTTAAAAAATTGCAGACCTAGTTGGGAAAATATAGGGAATTGGCAAAAATCTAAGGCAACTAGGGCAAAATCCTAGGATTAGTTGTCCAGGTCACTTTGAATTTTGCCAACTCTCCTTAATTTTATAGAACCAATCACAAATTTCACAACTCCTCCTGTATTTTACCAAGCGGATTTGAATTTCGAAACTGACTATATTTAGCCACGTTGCCTCAATTTTTGCCGACTTGCCATAATTTTACAGAAATTATATCATATTTTTTACATCTCACCTGAATTTTTGCGAAGTCACTTTGAATTTTGCCAACTCTCTTTAATTTCACAAACCAATCCCAATTTTTACAATTCGTCTATATTTTACCAAGTGGATTCGAATTTTTACAAGTTGCATCAATTTTGTCAACTACTCTAGTTTTGCTAACTCCCCTTAATTTTACAAAAAAAAAACAAATCACAATTTTTTTCAACTCACCTTGATTTTACAAAGTTGGTTAGAATTTTACCAACTCCGATTTGCTTTGTGGGGAGAGTCTTCCCCACCCCTCCCAAAGTTACGCCCCTGTCCACATGCAGGCACTCAAAGGACTGCTGATTGCCCACTACTGCCCTAGAATTCCCACGGATGTGATGTGACACAATTCTAAATAGAGTACTCCTAGAAATTTCACAACATGGCATAATTCGGATCTTGTTTTGTTGATTCAGGTTCAGAAATATTTCGGTTTAGGTCAGAGCCAATAAGAAGTTTAAGGGTTGTTCTCTGTTGTTAAATAAAATACTACTTCGATATTCTGCGCAAGCCTCATTTTGCATTCATATATTCACGATTAAACAAGCTTATATTTATATGAATATGAACACTTAGTATTATCCAAATAAATATACATACTCAACTTTAATATTAATAAACATAGGTTTTGCAGGAAAATAAGTACAGCACAATAGTAAAAATAAAAATCTGTACTAGTAAATTAAAAGTGTAAAGTTACATTAGTTTTTAAAGCTAAATGCTACAAAACTGTTGCATAAATTATCTAGTCATCTGAAACAAGTTAAATTAACAACTGAAATAATTGGCTAATTCTCCTCATAAAATGATTTAAACCTTTTCAATTTCTTCAACATATTCCTAAAGCTTTTTGAATGTTTTGTTTTTAATTTAACTGGCAAGAAGCAAATAATTTTGGAATAAAATAAAATTATTTTAGCAAATTTTCAAAACGTGATATTGTTCCCTTTTTGTCATCTTGTCCATCTGTGGATATTCATTTTAATTTGAGACAAATGAAACGTTTTCTTCGATCAGGTAGACATTAGTGAAACATTTAGAATTGAAAATTTTCAAATTTCTTAATAGTCTAATATCCACCGTTAGCGGGAGCTAAAGTTTGAAAATGGTCAAATTTTACATGAATATTTTAATAGCATCCTATTCATGCTAGAAATATGAAATTTGTGTGGTAGTGTACAGCGATTGAGGTGATTATTATGTTGGTAGCAAAGAATATCGGTTAAGCAAAACGCAACTAAATTTGTTTTATGACGTAATTAAAAAATGTTTTTTTCTATTGTATAAGTACTATTGTTGTATAATTATCTGTTTTTTCTAATTCCTCCACTAACTCCAATTTCCCCAGTTAGACGGTGTTCAAGCCAAACAAAATTTCAAACTTCATTCTCCTTCAAAACAATCATTTGATATTCACCAGGCGATATACGTTTTAATAGATTTTTATTAAAATTCTTATAATAGATTTCGACGTTATCAATTCCCTTATTATCATTATGCGTCTTACTATACAGCAATGTATTACAGAAAGATTTCTACATAGCTGAAATTCTTATGTCAAAGCAAGTTTTGAATTTCATAAAATTAGAAAGAACACTAAATTTGGGTTGAGAACAAAACAAATCTTTGCAATTCTTTTTATTTTATTTTCCAATATTATTACAAAGGAAAGAATAGTTATTTGAAAGCTAAAGTTGAATCAGATATTTTTTAATAACCAATAAAAATTGTATTGAACACAAAAAAACTTTCATTTGGTTGAATTTTTTAAAGCCCACTGATTTTTTTGTTTGTGGAAATAAAATATTTTAAACATTTTCTAAGTTTCGCAATAAGTTTAATAATTTAGTATGTTTCTTTAGATAGCCTAGCCAAACTAAATTGATAAAAACTGTTAGACCAAATACAACCGAATTCAAATATGTATTCTGCCAAATTCAAAATATAACTTGAAAAACTCTAAATGTAGTTTTTTGCTGCGAATATTAGAAGAGCTTGTCAATAATACATATTTGGTATTTGCGAATTCTGCTGTTGACTAATACTGCGCGAAGTGCAAAGCATGATGCAAATATAAACGCATGATAAATAGCGAGAATGGTTTCTTGATAGTAAACACATCGATTTTAAACGATATTTTGTAAACAGTAACGATATTTTGGAGCATGATTGAAGACATGATGATTTTTGGAGCCATGATGAATATATATCAAGAGAAGCAAAAATTTATATAACAAATGTGCACTTTTTCAAAATCCGGAAATATATAAAATATAAAAATTTATTAAAAAGTCTATGTAGTTATAAGACACAAAAGAAAAAAAAATATGAAAATATCATATCAAATGAAACTGTTCAGTGAAATCCGAAGGAAATCAAAAATTCACTTATAAACCATTCACAATAAACTGTATAGATAAAACAAATACGTAATAAACAAAATAATATGTAAGAGGGATGAACATTTTCTTACTGAAAAAGTTACCGCTAATTTATGTTTTGTGATTATACATGAATTTACAATTACTACCAGTTCAAAGGCAGTTAAAGCGTATAATAAAAGAGATTAAATAAAATGTGATTAAATTATATTGGGAATATCAGGATAAAACATATTTATGCAATTATTAAATTCCTCCATTGCATAAAAAAAGGTCTCATTGTATCAAAACGAAACCACTACCTACTGGAAAAACCGTTTCTGTCCACTTTATACCGTCTCTTGCTTCGCCTAGTAGCGGACATATTACAATGCACCTAATTCCACAACTAAGATAAAAGACATCTCCCTGTTTCATGACCCTAACTCCATGCTCTTCAACTTGAACCTAGAAATACTGAGCATGGGCTATCTCAAACTAAAGGGCGAAAGGTAAAAGCTATCAATAGATCACAGCTTATTTGTTGAGGCACACGAGATATTATCATATATTTTCCGAGATCTACATCTAACTATTTTTTTTGTAGCACAATAAGAATAGACTTCCGTGGTTATCCTATTTATCCTTATATTGAGATGGATTCGCAGCTATGAAGTTATTTGGAGACATGTTCAGGATGCTTAGTACATTTCACAGACCGACTGACTGAACCGTAATCAATAACAACGTCAAAAAAGTATATGAACCTGTTTTATCCTTTTTTTTTGTAGTTTGCTTACATAGTAGTCTTTACGTAATCGTCTTGAAACAAGATGTTCACTAATAATATTCGTCGTATTGCTACACACTGGCTCATTTAAGACACAGAAATGTTGATTGCTAAGTTTTCACAGAGCCTCTGCATAATCAGTCAAGATAAATATAAAATGACATCGGCGTTTGGTATACTATACTCTCCTACCAGACTCAGACATTATGAGCAGTGTTTTAAACACCTTTGACAGCTGGTTTATTAATGATCCGCATCCTGGACTTGCTGCACTGGTGGGCCTCTGTTGAAGGAGAGTCTGCCGCTGTGTTTTCTGTTAGCTTCTGGGTTGCCAGCTCTAAGTGAACAGAGGCATGGGATACCTTATATCAGCTGGTGGATAATCCTAATCAGAGGCCATCGCAGGTACCTGAACCTTACTTAGCTAGTTGGGCATCGTCAAGCCTAAACTGGAGTAATGCGTCTCAGGCAGGACATGTGGCTCTTGAAAAAGTCCACTTGAAAAGGTGGTGCCTGAAGTTCCTACCAGCATCGGTGACTTCAGCCTTTAGCGGAGGAGGAACGGGTCTTTGCCCCATGCCTGCGATCAGGGGGCTGTTTGATATTGTTGGCCATACCAATCTCAATAAACTTAATTTCTTTAAAAATCCTACTAATCATTTTCTTTCTGCAGGAACGTGGAACGTGAGGACATCACATAGAGATTATTCTCTTGATGTCCTCATGCAGGAATTACAGCGCTATAACCTAGATATTCTAGGCTTGCAAGAGACCAGATGGACAGGTAAAGGTGAGATACTTAAAAATAACTTTAAATTTCTCTTTACAGGGACGGAGGATGGAAAGCATCACCAAGGCGTGGGTCTGCTGCTCAGCAGACATGCTAGTGATGCTCTTCTAGGATATGAGTGCATTAATGAAAGGTTTCTTACAGCAAAATTTCAGACAAGCATTAAAAACTTGAATGTTATCTGCTGTTATGCCCCCACTGAGGATGCTGATGAGGATGAGAAGGATAGGTTTTACGGACAACTTCAGGACATTTTGAATTCTGTCAAGAAAGGAGATATTACCCTTGTTCTTGGTGACTTCAAGGCCAAAGTTGGTACCGACTCTGACCTTTGGGGAGGAGTAATAGGTCCTTTTGGTATTGGTAGCTGCAATGGCAATGGGCAACGTCTCCTACAGGTAAGTAAACTCAATGGTTTCAGAATAACTAACACATATTACAAACACCGCGACATACATAAATACACATGGGTTTCACCTGATGGGCTGCATAGGAATATGATTGATTATATATTAATTAACAGCAAATGGGCTAGTTCTGTTAGAAATACCAGGGCATATAGGGGAGCTGAAATTGGATCTGACCATTACCTTGTTAAAAGTGTCTTGCAACTTAAACTTAAAAAGTGTTGTGCTAGAGTTAAAAAATTTACCTTTAATACTGAAGCTCTGAACGACCCAGTTATAGCTAAAGCTTACCATGATAGGTTACTTAGTCATTATGACGGTCATGGTTTGCTTAATACTGAAGTTGAGGAAGAATGGGGCCATTTTAAACAGGCTTTTTTGGAAACTAACAGTACTCTTTTAGGAAAAAAGGAGCAGAGGAGGCAGAATTATTTAAGTGACAAGGCAATTGAGCTTATTAAAGAAAGAAGGAATTGCAGGAATGTCCTTAATCAGTACCCTACTAGTCCTAATAGAAAAGATTACAGAGAGCTTAATAAACGTGTAAAGGATCAGTTAGCTACTGATAAAAATCTTTGGCTTGATAGCTTGACTGACAAAGCTGAGGAAGCAGTTAGGTAGCACAACAGCAGAGAGCTGTACCAGATAGTTAATGTTTTATGTGGTAGAAAACGGACAGGCATACAGGGATTGAAGGATAAACAAGGTAAGGTTATAGAAGGTGAGGATTCTCTCATGGCTAGGTGGGCTGAGCATTTCAGTGATGTTCTAAACAATGTGTTAGTTCTACTCCCATTGTTTGTAATGATGATACATGCATTGGCAGCTTTAATGTTGGCCCTATAACACAATCTGAAGTTAGTTTGGCTATCTCTAAACTGAAACTTCATCAATCTCCAGGGGTAGATGAAATTACTACAGAAATGCTCAGAGCTGGGAATGTTTCGGTTAACACTTGGATGACTGAAATTCTGAATATCTTTTATGATAAAGGCATGGTTCCTAAGGATTTTACCAGAGCTATTGTTATCCCTATTTTCAAAAAAGGTGATCGCAGTTCTTGTGATAACTATAGGGGTATCAGTGTAGTCTCTGTTCCAGGTAAAGTTCTTTCCATGATTGTGCTTAATAGAATTAAGAATCTGGTTGACAGGCAATTGCGTGATGAGCAATGTGGATTCAGAAGAGGTAGGGGATGTGTGGATCAGATATTTTCACTTAGGCAGATTCTTGAGAAATGTTTAGAGTTTCAGAAACCTTTGGTAACTAATTTTGTTGATTTCAAAAAGGCTTTCGACTCTGTTAATCGTCATAATTCGTGGTTGATTGTGTGATCATATGGTATACCTGACAAGTTAGTTAACATAATGAAAGCTCTCTATAATAACACTGAGTCATGTGTGAGAGTTGGTAAGTCTTGTAGCAATTGGTTTAGCATTGCTTCTGGTGTTCGACAAGGGTGCATTTTGTCTCCTTTTCTCTTTAGTTTGGTTGTTGATTATGTTATGCGAAATTCACTTCGAGGGAAAGATTTTGGCCTTAAATGAGCTGGAGATACGAAAATGTCTGATTTAGATTATGCTGATGATTTAGCCCTTTTGGCAAATGATGTTGATGAGATGAACTCTTTCATTCGAGCTGTTGATGAGACTGGTAGTAGAGTAGGTTTGGTTATAAACAGAGAGAAAACTAAAGTGATGAAAATTGGTCAGGCAGGTTGTGATTCAGTTAATCTGAATGGTTGCAGTCTTGATCAGGTGTCACAGTTTAATTATCTTGGGAGCTATGTAACTGATACTGGTGATGTGCGGCATGAGATTAACAGACGAATAGGTATTGCTGCCGGGACTTTTAAGAATCTATGGAGATTGTGGAGAAATAGGCGTATACACCTAAAGACTAAAATTAGACTGTATAATAGTTTGGTTCTTTCTAGGGTTAGTTATGGTAGTGAAACTTGGACGCTTTGTAAACAAGATAACAGGAAACTAGATGCTTTTGATTCTAGATGCTTACGCATTATCTTGGGTATTAGGTGGTTTAACTTTGTAACTAATGATGAGGTTAGGCAAAGGAGTCTGCAACCTCCTTTAAGCAGCATATTGTGCAGAGAGAGACTCCGCTGGTTTGGCCATGTTGCCCGTATGGATAATTATAGATTGGCGAATAGCGTTATGAACAGTGTGCCTAGAGGCTTCAGAAGGAGGGGGAGACCTAGGATGCGGTGGGCAGACAATGTCAAACAGGACCTTGTTAGAATTGGTGTGCAGTGGCCGGATGCAGCAGATATAGCTCAGGACAGATATGCTTGGAGAATTAAACTGCGTGGTCTGGTTGGACCTCCGTAGCCCATGGCTGCTTGAGGATGATGATGATGATGATGATGATGATGAGATGCAACACATAGATTTCACTTAACAATATTGTTTATTACTGATTGTAACTGGACAATATTCACTTCTGTCAATATATAGCAATTGTTTACAAAGAGAATGCATGCTTAGTTGCTCTCTCTGTCTTAATAAATATTAGTTTTCCTATAACATTCATTCAATATTTAATGATTACATTTTTCTTCTGGTTCATTAAATTATGCGACATAGAAAGTCACAGTATTTTATAAATGAATCAGTGGAAACTTCTAGAATTTATCATAATTCACTTAATATATTATGGTTTTAGTTTACCTGCTGAAACGAAATGTGCACGCAGAACAATAGAAGCGTGTGTTACTACGAGATACGAGATACAGCACGTAGTGTGAATTACATCATGATCAGAATAGAACAGAGTTGACTTTCAAAATACAACAATTCAGACTTGGAGTTGTAGAAGTTGTAGAACAGATTTTATTTTGCGTAGTGTGCGATGACAACTTAAGGTTGTCGATGTTTGATCAGTAAAAGTTTTTATGAATAACACAGCATCTTTTGTAATTGTAGGGAGTGTGATTTCATAAAAACATATTGTATATTGAGTAGAGAAGATGATTAATAAGCTTTGCACCTATGATTTATATTATGATTAAGTTTTGGAATGTTGTATCCATTTATCATTTGGTATTTGATGAATGTCAAAAGTAATTAGTCATTAGTTAGCCTATTCGTATTTCAAGAAATTAATACGTAAATTTTCATGTTATTGAGGTAAATAAATTTCCTCGGTTATTAAATCAGTTCTTTTACTGTATGTCTGTTTATTACGAATTCACGCACGGTTGTTGTCAACTAAGAATATTGCTCAAAATGTGTAACAATGCAATACATTAGAAATGATTAGATTTCTGAACCAATATATTGTCGACATATACCGGTTTAAATGAAGAAATATTTCAGTTTTGATGCAAATTGACAATCCGTTAAATGCAATACGCTTTACATCATCATCATCATCATCCTTAAGCAGCCATGGGCTACGGAGGTCCAACCACACCGTGCAATTTAGTTCTCCAAGCATGTTTGTTCTGAGATACATCTGCTGCATTCGGCCACTGCACACCAATTCTAACAAGGTCCTGTTTGATATTGTCTGCCCACCGCATCCTAGGTCTCCCCCTCTTTCTGAGACCTTTAGGCACACTGTTCATAACCCTATTCGCCAACTATAATTATCGATACGGGCAACATGACCAAACCAACGTATTCTCTCTCTGCATAATATGCTGCTTAAAGGAGGTTGCAAACTCCTTTCCCTAACCTCATCATTAGTTACAAAGTTGAACCACCTTATGCCCAAGATACTGCGTAAGCAACTAGAATCAACTGCACCTAGTTTTCTGTTATCTTGTTTACAGAATATCTAAGTTTCTCTACCATAACTAAACCTAGAAAAAAAATAAAACTATTATACAGTCTAATTTTAGTTTTTAGGTGTATACACCTGTTTCTCCACACTCTCCATAGATTCTTAAAAGTACCGGCAGCAATCCGTCTGTTAATCTCATGCCGCACATCACCGGAATCTGTTACATAGCTCCCAAGATAATTAAACTGTGACACCTGTTCAAGATTGCAACCATTCAGATTAACAGAATTAGAGCCTACCTGACCAATTTTCATCACTATAGTTTTCTCTCTGTTTATAACCAAACCTACTCTACTATCAGTCTCATCAACAGCCCTAATGAAAGAGTTCATCTCATCAACATCATTTGCCAAAAGGGCTAAATCATCAGCATAATCTAAGTCAGAAATATTGGTATCTCCAGTCCATTTAAGGTCAAAATCTTTCTTTTGAAGTGAATTTCGCATTACATAATCAATAACCAAACTAAAGAGAAAAGGAGGCAAAATGCACCCTTGTCGAACACCAGACGTAATGCTAAACCAATTGCTACAAGACTTACCAACTCTCACACATGACTCAGTGTTATTATAGAGAGCTTTCATTATGTTAACTAACTTGTCTGGTATACCATATGATCTCACAATCACCCACCAATTATGACGATCAACAGAGTCGAAAGCCTTTTTGAAATCAACAAAGCTAGCAACCAAAGGTTTCTGAAACTCTAAACATTTCTCAAGAATCTGCCTAAGTGAAAATATCTGATCCACACATCACCTACCAATTGTGAATCCACATTGCTCATCACGCAATTAACTGTCAACCAGATTCTTAATTCTATTAAGCACAATCATGGAAATAACTTTACCTGGAACAGAGAGTAGGCTGATACCCCTATAGTTATCACAAGAATTGCTATCACTTTTTTTGAAAATAGGGATAACAATAGCTCTGGTAAAATCCTTAGGAACCATGCCTTTATCGTAAAAGATATTCAGAATTTTAGTCATCCAAGTGTTAACCGAAATATTCCCAGCTCTAAGCATTTCTGTAGTAATTTCATCTACCCCTGGGGGTTTTATGAAGTTTAAGTTTAGAAATAGCCAAAATGATTTGATTGATTTGATCCCAATTGGATTTATTATAAAATAAATCCATTTTTTTTAATATTAGAAGTAAGGTAAAATCTAATTACATGTTTTGATTGATTGATTTATTGATGCTTGCATCTCATATGTCAAATTGGCACATTTAAGATGAAGGAAGTGTGGGTGCAATGCACCCTGTACTCTGCTGGAATCAACTGTGATCTCTGATACCTCGTTCTGTAGCTTATAGTAAGGTATAAAAGTTTCGTCAAATAAGATGAAAGTTTAAAATAGCTGAAAACTATAATGACTTCATATACCAACTCATTAGGAAGAGTTCAACAGTTAAATATTTGGAAACTGACTTATACCTTTCATCATTAGAACAACAGATAAATTCTTTAAACTCCTAAGAAGAAATTGGGAGACAGTGAGTAAAAATACTGCACAAACACTACCAGTTATATCATCATTACTTATTTAAAATAAATATTCCAGAGTGAAAACTTCAGTCTACTGAAAAAAAATATTTTGAATTTGTAATAAGGTTTTATATTCTATTAGCATCTACGAAATGCCCCGCGCTTAGTTGCTTAATCTTACCACGAGTGTAAGCTTGTGATAATGAATGGATGGACTTGTGTTTTATGGTGATATTAGGCGAACGCTAGTTAGTGTCGACAGGTACATAAAGCGCGTAAATGTCACACGAAAAGCCATTAATTAAATCGTGACATTACGCCATGACTTTAAATATCCTATTCACAAAATACCTCCATTCAGCGAGAAGAAAAAAAAGCTACTTTCTTATACCATGAAGATTAACAGGTGACAGCAATTAAACCTCATTAAGCAGGATTACGTGCCTATAAGTGAAGTAGGCTATATTTGATTATTTAATATCTTAACTTACTTTTATCTAGGGTGTTTAGAAGTTAGAATTTATATTTTTTAATGCTATGTTAGTTTAACATTATTTTAAGGAATATTATACTTGTTTAATATCGATTTGAGATGGGAAAATATATTTACTTTCTCTTTTGAATTATGTATTACCTGAAAGTTAACGAAACAGAGGTTTTAATAATCAACTAAAAAATATAGGTTTTGTAAATGGTTAAAAATAATCAAATAAGTCAATTTTAAATGTCAGTGGCAACAAAGAAATTAATATCTTAAAGCGGATTTAGTAACATCTACGGATTTAGCACCATGTAATCCAAATATAAACTTGACGCTATGTTTTCTCCTGGTCTTCACATCCTGGAGAGAGCAGTTAAAATTTTGCAAATAAAATTTAAAACAATACAAGATATAATTTTTATTAAAGTTGTTCATTATTAATCAAATTTGTACGTTATGAATTTGTAGGTCCAATAAAATCATACGCAACAAAATATTTTATACCTCTATTTGAAATATTTATATTTTACTTAATGCTTAAATTTAGTTTAATGCAGTAAAAAAAATTAACTCCGGTTCCACTGTTGATACAATTTAAATTTCTAATGTCATATGGGGTGATTTGGAAGATACTCATATGTAAAATCTAGTATCGTGCGTTAAACTACTAGTTAGGAAAATACGGAGGGTCAAAAACTATTAAGGAAAAGTGCATTTTTTCCAGTTAAATGTCTCGATATGTGTAAGGTGATGCATTTCTGACACAGTCCAGTCATAAATACACTGCTGGGCATTAAAAGTGCAACACCAGGAGAACTCATCATATTGTCCCGAAATATGCAAGATGGGTTGCCCATTGGAGAACATGTACATGATTCAAAGCGCAGCACATACGCAAATCATGTGTGATAGTAACGCCCCCTGGAAGTGGTATAAGAGGAGATTACAAAGAGCCAGTGTAAAGCATTGGAATTGTGTTTGCTGCAGTATTTTCACACTAAAGGATCAAATATGCCCCGTCGAAGAACACCGCATCCATACGACCAGGTTTCCGACTTTGATCGAGAGAAAATTGTGGGATTATGGGAAGGCGGATTATCGTAATGAGACATCGGTGCTCGTGTTGGACGGAATGCTGCCACAGTGATGAGAATATGGCGTCAGTAGGTAGAGGAAGAACGAACTAACAGACGTGACGGATCTCAACAGCCCTGTGACACAAACGAACGAAATGACAGACATTTCGTGCGCATGGCTTTGAATGATCATACAGCTACAGAAAACACCTTAGCTCAACATTTAGGGTGGGTTGAACAACAACCCTAAACGTATGGTTCGACGTCGTCTGCAGCATCGGGGCATCTTTGCTAGGCGGCCATTGCTCAGCTATCATTGACTCTACAACACAGGCGTCTGCGACTGCAATGGTAACAAGAACGTCACGCATGGATATGTGAATAGCATTTCATCTCTTTTCAGACGAATTCCGCTTTAGTATGCAGCACCATGATGGACGAATCCGTATCTGGTGGTAACACAGTGAGACATAAGTGGCTCAGTGAGACATAAATGATACAGTGCCATACAGGTCCGGCGCTGGTGTTATGGTATAGGGTGCCATTGGACTACACTAACGAACGTGCCTCGTATATAGGTAACCTGTGGTCGTACCTTACCCTCAGGGGCTGTCTGGTGCCATTTACCAAAAATACAATGCCCGACCACATGTGGCATGCATTGTATGGGTATGTTGGATGCCTGGGTATCCAACATGTGAAACTTCTTCCTTGGCCTGCGCGTTCACCGGATCTGTCCCCAATTGAACATGTCTGGTCCATTATGACCAACGCGTCTTTATGGAAAGGGAAGAAACTGCAAGTAAATGACGGCGTGTGTGAAAGTCATGAAATATTATAAATATCACCTGATACTGAGCTCTGTTAATCAGTGTTATTCTTGCTCTTCAGATGGGAAAGGCAGCGGACATAAGTGAGTTTGACAAAGGCCATATTGTAATGACCAGACGATAGGGTCAGAGCATTCCCGAGATGGCAAAGCTTGTGGGGTGCTCACGGTTAGCAGTGGTTGGTACCTTAAAAAAGTGGTACGAGGATTGAAAAACCACCAACCGCCAGCAAGGTGTGGGTCAATCACGGGCTCATCGATGCTAGAGGTGGGCGAAGGCTATTATATGGTACGAGTCAACAGAAGGGATACTGTGGGTGTAACTCGCCCGCAATTTGAATGCTGGTGATGGGAGTAACGTGTCACAAAACAATATATCGAACCCTGCTCAAAATGGGGTTGCGTAGTCGCAGGCCAGTCTGAGTGCCCATGCTAATCTTGGTTCAACGTCAGAGCGCCTACAATGGGCACGAGATCATCAAAACTGGTCCTTGAATGATTGGAAGAAGGTCGTCTGGTCCGGTAAATCTCATTTCCTGTTGCACCATGTGGATGGCCAGGTACATGTGCGTCATTTACCTGAGAAAATGTTTGCACTAGGATGCACCATGGGACGAAAACAAGCCAGAGGAGGAAGTGTAATCATTTGGACAATGATCTGTTGGGAAAAACGAGTCTGGGTCCCGTCATTCATATACAGGAAACTATGACCTCTGCCACCTACCTAAATATCATAATAGATAGGTACATCCTTTCATGGTAATGGTATTCCCCTTTAGTAGTGCCTTCTTTCAACAGAAAAAAGCGCTATGCCACACTTTCCAGATTGTTCGATAATGGTTTGCGGAACATGAGGAAGACTTCCAGGTATTGCCCTGGCCTCCAACTTCCCCAGACATCAATCCAATCGAGCATTTGTGGTTTGTGTTTGAACAGCATATCCGATCTGCGGCGGCTCAACCATGTAACTTACAAGAGTTAAAGGATCTGCTGGTAAGGTGTTGATACCAGATACCACAAGACAATTTTAGAAATTATATAGCGTCTGGTAAATATATAGTCGTCCGGCTTTATATAGCTCGCCGGGTAAGAGCTGTTCTGGTGGCATGTGGAAGACCGTCATCATATTAGGCGGTGGTCATAATGTTTTGGATCATCGGTGTATAACTCGTGTTACTTGAGCCCAACTGACCAGAACTAGTGTTCTTTCATCATGGTGAAGGGACAGCGTTTTGTCATGGTAAGCGGCTATTGGTTCCTTTGGGGAGTATGTTTACCACCAACTAGTTCTTTACACTTTTGCGTAGGACATTCAAAAAGTGGTAGCTGTGAACACTTTACCTAAAAAAATGACTATAAATCTATAGAAACGTGACGATATAATCTGCAGACACGTGTCTACATAACTATATAATCTGTGTCTAATATAACTATATATACGTGTCTAAAATAAAAAAAAAAGGTAGTAGGTCTGTGAGGATAGCAGGACCTCAGCAGAAAAACAGCACACACAACCATGCCTTAACCCGGGGCTCGAACCCAGGTCCCATAGATCAGTAGCCAAGCATGCTAACCACTCGGCCATCTAATGACTATATAATTTGCAGACACATGTCAATAAACGTTTCTATAGATTTGCACGCGTTGATCTGAAGTTAACGAGCTACTACTTGTTTGAAAATGTGTATAAATTTGTCATTACGTGTTAAAAAAAAGGCGTATGATAATATTTCTCTTCCCTGGCGGCCGTAAAATTCGAACAGCGAAACCTGTGCATTGTTGCTATGGAGCCTATTAAAGATGGTGAAGATTTTAAATTTTCGCAAAGATGAAGCTTGGGGACAACGAGAAAAAAAAACATGTCGATTTACCAGAAGTATATGAGTATCATGTCTGTTCACATGGTACTGTTACAGGATGGATGCGCAAATTCAGTAATGGATGGCACAGCTTCGAAAACCTCTTTCAGGCAGAAAGAACAAAGTAGGCCGTGAACGAGAGAACAATCGCTTCTGACGTAAACTCGGTTAGGAAAACCTAAACATCACCGTTCAGGTAAAACGTTTAAAATGTCCAGACGACGACTGGTAGTGTGGAAACAATCATTGATCTATACTTAAAATTACGAAAGATCTGTGCCGAATGGATACATCACAAACTGTCAGAACAGCAAAAACAGGGCTAGAGTCGACTCGAACAGAGAGCTGTTGGCAATGTTTGAACCTAGAGACCCTAAACGATTAATGGACATTGTCACAGGTGATGAGACGTGATTTAATTACTATACAACTTCTAGAAAGATCGACAACTATGTTTAGGTTGTGGAAGATTACTCATGTCCCCAAATCCTCTGACAAGACTTTCGCTCAAGGGAGAAGATGTCCACATTTTTTTTTTCAATTTCCAAAGGACCAGTGGTAGCTGTGACCTGAAAAAAATGCTGTAAATTGCCAATACTGCTTTGCTCATAATGATTAAGGAGATTGAAGGGGACAGCATCCAACAACAAGAGTATCAAGGGTTCTCCTTCTTCATGACAATGCCATTGGATACAAACTCAGCAAGTTAGGGCCTTCTAGAGTACGAAAAATAAACAAAAACCCCATCCTTCATATTCACCCAATCTTGCACTAGGCAATGTTTGGTTGTTTCCAAAAAATAAAAAGCAACTTGCTGGGAAGCCTTTTTGTAGGGTCCAAGACTTACAAATTGGGTTCTTTCAGAGTTGCGGAGTATTCCCCAACAGGAATATCACCAAGTGTTACAGAATTGGCGTAGATATCTGCAACTTTGCAGAGATACTGGAGGAGAGTAAAAGGAAGGATAATAAAAGTTTTGTTACGGTAAGTGCAATGGTTTTTGTTCTACCTAGGCATGTCAAGAACTTTTTGAATGGCCCTCGTACAGTCATCTCTACCAAATAACCATTTATTTTGTGCCACATCTGAAAATTAAAATTGCAAACTAAACAGAAATCCCGATCACAAGTTGTACCACTGTTTGACGTAGTTTGCAAATTGAGTAAAATCCTTGTTGTTAACATATACGTTATCACATTAGGTCTTGTATCAGTTGAGATGCGATAGGACCTCGTCTGCAAGCCACCATATTCAACTGCACAATATGCCACAATTCTTAAGTTATCACCCAACAGTTCTCATGTTTGGCTTGAAGTCGGCGAAATTCTCAGATCATAAGTATAGAAATACTAAATATTTCTTAAGAAAATGTTTCAGTAAAAGTGATTTACACAAACACTTAAATTTCGAAATTTACTCCTAGAGATTGAAATTGTCCCACCCAGAAAGAGTGGACAGAATCTTCTGAAACTTATGACAGGCAGCGATGATCAAATGGGTATCATATGATTTCATTTACAGTTCAATGCAACACATTAAGCTATGACATACAATAATATATTCGTCCTTTAATATGTAAAAAAATCGCCGTGGTTCGCTAAACATTAAGCGACACGTCGAGGCATAAAGTTGCAGATAATTCTGATGGTGTCCTGAGGGATGTCTCACCACGCCAGTGCATATGGTTCAATAGCGCAGCTGTATTTTGGGTCAACTGAAGGATACTTACGATGACGCTTAATGGGAGACAATTTTGGAGGCATAAGTGACTGGGCGCCTTATATACATGCCTGGAGACAGTCTGGAAATAGTCTGGGTGCCTTAAGGAAGACCCAAACTATTTCCAGACAGCACTGCCTTATATACAAGCCCTGCAAATGACAATAATATGTGGGCGAACATTAGCTTGCTGGAAGATGGCATTAAAGATACCCATTAGAAAAGATACTGATTTTTGTTGCTGGGTCACCAGGGAGTTCTCATTACTTATTACACGTATCAAAGCTGACCAACTGTCGCAACCGATGGTCACCAAACGATAACAACCTATGAGGGAACATGTGGAGTTTGCAGTCGATGACTGGATTCACCCTCTGCCTATTTCGTCCTACAGCTGCTTTGGTGCGGAGCAATTTTGATGATGAGAAGTATTCATTGCAGATGATATTAATAAGTTTCAAATTAGCAAAAATGGCGAGTAAGATTTTTCAGACACTTTCCGTACAGTTAGAGAAAAGTTCTGAAAAAAGCTATGGAAGCTTAGTTCTGATAGTTAAAACATAAATGCATCTTCCTTCAAAAAGAGAACCTCGTCATTTCCCTGTAATTCTTGCAATAATATTTTGAAATTTTGGAACATTTATACTTCAAACAAACTCGTAACGGTATATAGGAAGACTAATAAAATTTATTAAAAGATATATGGCTGAAATTAGTAAAATCAGCGTATTTCAATAACTTCATGACGAAGCACTTTTACAATATTTCTACAACATTTAAAGAGGCATTTATTTGGATTGAGATTTTATATTAGCTTAATTTTCGATGTGACATTTTAATTATAAATCACTCAATAAGAAACTAATTGAAAGCTTTAAATCTAATAAGCGAACGCTCCCTCATCGCAAACATTCCCGGTCGATGGAAAGACAAAGGTCTTTCTACATATCTAAGAAGTCTTTGCAAAAACAAGCAAATTTTCTCTGCCTTTATTAAATTACAAACCTTTAGAACTTGAGATATCACAAGAGCAGCTGAGTCCATGTTCTACTAATTACCATTAATGAGATTCACCTATCGCTGATGTACAATATGTCGTTTCATATCACTCTTTTCGTTTAGAACTACTATTCACTTAAAAAAGACTATTTCTTCCTTATCTGAGGATTACGGACGCGGAATGCACTCTCTTTGCAGTTGAATGAGTTATTCGTTCAGAGATGTGACATAAAGCAAAAGTCGCTTCAACAGATAAGATTTCTGACCTAATGCAGCCAAAGAATGATCTATCGTGTCCTTCGTTTCAGAAATATTTCAGAAAATGTAATTTGCTTTTTAAACTTAACTCCATGAAATATTAAAACATTAGCTTGATAGAACTTCGATTCGTACTAAAGGTTGATGGCCATTTGTTTAAAGGAAGTACCATTACGAATATTATTGTACTAATTTCAAAATATTTATTTTCCTAAAAAAGGACATGATCATCTTCACAGTTGTCAAAATCACATAATTCTATTAAAATTAACTAGTTTTATAATAAGTTAATTTTCGCATTTTTACCTTTGTATTTCTTTTACTTACATATCACTCTTAGCTTGTATACATTCGAGACTTTTCCTGGAATTGCGGAGTTCTCAGCGAAACAAGAAAAAACTTTTGTGTCGGGCTCCTAAAGAGAAACAAGACCATTTGTCAAAGTGCTGAGAGAAAAGACGTGCACACAGTTATACGCAGAACTTCTAGAAGAAAGAAACACAGAAATCTCGGATAACTCCTAACACTGTCACTACAGTACACAGCTCTTTACCTTCAATAATTTATCTGCTTCAGACAAGATACTCCCATTCGCGTGATAACCCACTTAAGCTTTAAGTGTTTCTCTCCCCAACCTAAACGGAATAAATAAATCAACAGTTAAACTGGGTTTTCCGATATCTAAGCGTGAACTGAAGAATTTACCTGCCTGGTGAGAGTGATGGTAAGATTAGACGAGGTAATCCAGCCGTCCGCCGTTTTCTTGGTAACCTCCTCTACTGCTTCTATCAGGCTGCCGTCTACCACCCAAGAGATCTTCGACCGAGGGTTGCTGACGTCCGTTGTGCACTGCAGAGTGATTGTTCCGCCTCGTCGAGCTTCTGTGGGGCCACTTATCCTCACCTTAGAAGTCATGTCTGTCGGGATACGCAAGAGAGATGGGGCTTAGTAATTACCTTCGTTCACATGAAAGTTGAAATTAATGAGAATATACATAGCAACGTAACAATTTATTGCTAAGAAAGGAAAAAAGGAAACATCGAGGGCATAATAATGAAACGAACACATAAAGAATTACAGTATTTTCCCTCCATTTCCAATGGATCTTCATTTTTTCCTTCCACAAAGTTCTTCTAGCAAAGGCCTCCACAAAAGAAGCATCTTTATATATATATCTAGATAATTTACCATAACATAGAATGAATCTCAATTTACGCCAAAGGGCAAGTGCTATTAATGGTTTTTGGAAAACAATTTGAACCCTTGAAATTTTGTATGGAACCGAGATCATCCCCAGAACATCATCGGTTAGAATTAAGGCATGTTGCTTCAAAAGAATATCTCTAGGGTTAATTATGGTAGTGAAACTTGGACGCTAGGTAAACAAGATAACAGGAAACTAGATCTTTTGATTCTAGATGCTTACTCAGTACCTTGGGCATTAGGTGGTTCAACTTTGTAACTAATAATGAGGTTAGGCAAAGGAGTCAGTAACCTCCTTTTAAACAGCACATTGTGCAGAGAGAAACTCCATTGGTTTGGCCATGTTACCCGTATGTATAATTATACATTAGCGAATAGTGTTGTGAACAGTGTGTCTAAAGGCCTCAGAAAGAGGGAGAGACCTAGGATGCGGTGGGCAGACAATGTCAAATAGGACCTTGTTAGAATTGGTGTGCAGTGGCCAGATGCAGCAGATATAGTTCAGGACAGATATGTTTGGAGAACTAAATTGCGAAGTCTGGTTGGAACTCCGTAGCCCAAAGCTGCTTGATGATGATGATGATATAAGTCTTCAATTATGGAGAAACGTGCGGGCCTTCTTTGTCAGGAAACTGGGTTATCTAATTCCGGAATCTTCTGAAAAGTACTATTTGTTTTTTATCAACGCCAACATTTACTGAACTGATTATCTTTTGGTGCCATGCTAATTGATTCTTCCCCTAACTCATTTATAATATTCCAAGTACTATTCTATTTACTATAATTTTATTACAAAGAGAAATTTCATTATAACCAATTACAAATATACACAGTCGTATCAGAATAATATGACCACCTACCATGCATATATTAAGGTAAGTGGTTATATTATTCTGATACGACTGTGTACACACTTATGATAAGGACGTAACGCTTTCTAACTGTGAGTCCTATTCACTTATTACAGTATAAGAAGTAAAATATATCTTGAGAACCTAAACTGTTCTGAATGGTTTACCGCCTCTAGATTCATTTCTACAAAATATTATTATAACATTTTAGTTTGTTTCCTTTTTCTGTTTAACACCTGAGTGGTGAGGTCACGTGTAACAAAATACCAAAAATTTTAATCCATTTGAATATTTTAGGAAAACACTTTAACTTTTAAATGATATGTTAATTTCTTTTAAATCAATTGATTTTTATTATTAATCTGCTCCTTAGAAAAATTTTATTTTTGTGACAAAAATTAAATTAATCCAATTAACGATTTACTGAATGAAATTTACATAATGGAAATCACATCCAGATCTCACATATGTCATTGTTTCATCGAATGGAGAGAGAGATTATCTTCGGAGCTGTTTTTAGGGG
Organism: Ryuthela nishihirai; assembly: GCA_038380435.1. Classification (NCBI taxonomy): domain Eukaryota; kingdom Metazoa; phylum Arthropoda; class Arachnida; order Araneae; family Heptathelidae; genus Ryuthela; species Ryuthela nishihirai. The sequence continues at coordinate 66,427,545 of JAWZYU010000016.1, read as the reverse complement.
TCTAGTACTATTGTTTAATGCCAATTGGTCCAATGCGGATTGATCCAATGCCACTTCGTCTAATGGGAGCGATTGGTACAAATGTCCAATGGGTCAACTCGTCCCATTGGAACTTTATTACGATTCGTCCAATGGGACAACTCGTCCAAAGCCGATTCGTCCAATGAGACAATTCGTCCAAAAGTGCAATTGCCAATGACGATAATATAATGTTATTACAGCCGGATTCGGGGGGCGCCCCCATCTTTCCCCAGGAAAATTCTAGGAAGTGTAAGGTAGACGAAAAATTGATAAACTTATATATATATACAGTATATTACATTTTTCAAGAAATTTTTAAAGACCTCCAAAATGGAGGGGTAAATACTATTGTTAATCAAAAATTAATTTTTTTAATTTGTTTTTAACACATTTTCTTGAAAACAAAACTTGCTAATGATCGCCAGGTCCGACCATCTGTCCATCTGTCATCGAAAAGAGCTAGATCTGTTTCTACATTCAATATCTCTGGAACCAATCAATCGATTTCGATGGTTCCTCTTGCGTTGGATGGAGGAAAAGTCTCAGTTTATATGCAGATATTTTTATATACGTCTGTCTATGCATGCAATATTTCTGCAAAGTAATCACACGATTTCGATATATTTGCGTTCAAGAGAAGAAAGGATCTAGTTTTGCACGCACATATTTTTAGATCCCGATAATGAGGAGGAACACCTAAAAAAGCTGTTGTATCTTTGGTTTGAACTATTAGAAGTGAAATATATGATCCGCCTTGGGCGAATGGAAATTTCCCTTTTTTGTGTAAAGCATTTTTTCATTTCCTCATAAAATCGCAACAATTTTTTAATGTTTATTTATATATACCTAAAACTTTTAAATATTCATTGCAATGCAAATATGATAAACGAATGAATTAAAAAACACAGTGCATAGTTGAAAAACTACACAATTTTTGTTAATGTATTTCACGATATTATTATTTGTAATTTTGATAAGGAAACCAGAGATCATTACGATTAATATAGTTGGCGAATAAATTTATAGTTTCTTGATTGTGTGATTCCTTCATTTTTTATTTCACTTTTGATTTTATACAGGGTTAAAAAAGAGGTTTTGCAGTTCATTATTAAAAAGTATATGTTATGTTACCATACTTATAATATGAGCAACAACTAACAATTTTGTTTCAGAATAATCCTACCATGGTATTCCATTACCATGCTTTTTCCATTAATGAAAATAGACAATTTGTTTACGAGGTGTATACTTATTTTCAATTTCTTTTGAGCCATGGAATCTAGGTTGCATTAAAAATGAACGATGTAAATTAGGGTCTACGGAAAAGAGCTAGATAGGCAAAGAGAGCGGAGAGGGGGGAGGCAGTACCTGGTCAGCAGTCAAAGCAAACCTCATTACCTTCACATTCTACCATCAAATGTCAAATTTCTATCATAAACACTTCATGAGAAATATTCGATTTTTTTTTGCAATTTTAAGCTTTTTTCCACCCTTAGAGGGCACAATTTAAACGTTTGATTTAATCGTAATACTTCATCAATACCTATTTAACAGAAAAGGGATTTCTAATTTAGCTGTAATAACAAAAAAAAATTAATCAGCAGACAAAATTAGCTCGTTTTTTTTTAACGAGATAAGAAAAAATGAACCTGTTTTGTTTCTCAACTTCAACACCGTTTGATAATTATATGCAAAAAATGGCAAATGTATTATTTCTTATATATATATATATAAATTTCCCCTGTCAAGTGGCAAACATTTTAAAGAGTATATTTCGTCGAAAATATTTCTTTCATGTATGCGCTAAGTTTGTTCTTTCAACAAAGGAAGAAACTGTGAAAATATTTTCAGTATCTTCATTTCTCAGTTCATTTCTTGCTTTTGACTTGGAAGCTTACTGCACTTCCGGAGAGTGGGTTACTGAGATTAAAAGAAAGGGGAAATAAATAAGAGTAAATGAAGACTTTGCATGTACTTTTGCCATTGTTTTGAAATTTTTGCACAATGGACTGAAATTTTCGATGTGGATTATTGAAATAAAAACAGAGGAAAATAAAGGAAGGAAAATAAAGGAAGGAAAATTAACAGCAACAATGATTCCAGAGGCTGCTACTAAAAATTTTAAATATTACTATTATTATTCGTATCCATCATGCCTCGTTCTCTTAACTGTAGCGGGAAAACTTCAATTTGAATCCCATAAAATATTAATGATAACAAAATAAGGCAATGGTTTAAACTTCTAGTATGACTGTAAATTATAACTAATGGCGAGTAATATATGTATGATACATATATAAGAAAAAAGTGATATAAATTATCCTAAGCGGTATTTTACTAAATTATCGGTGAATCGTTCAAAATCTATCCTTGTGTTAATGAGATTAACCAGGCCGAGTTGTAGAAAAAAAAAATGAGGTAGGGAGGAGGGGAGCAACGCAAACGCGCTGGGGATAAGAGGAGATAAGATAAGATAAAGAGGAGGAAGCCAAGAGAAGGAAATGTGTTGCTATGTAACATTTTACTCTCCGTTTTCGAGGTCTTTTAAAAATTCCTTAAAAAATACGTGAAATATGCACAAATTAATAATTTTATGCCTCCATTACCCTCTTATTAGATTTTCAAACGGAACGATTCCCCCCTTGCCCCTCCCCCTAGATCCAGCGCTGAAGTAAAATAAAGGGGGAATTGGGGCTCAAACACCTTCCTAAAAGTTTTTATATATCTGACTGCATTAATCATAGGAATAATTTTGAGCTCCGCACGAAAATCGTAAAACCACCCTCGGAAACCCTTTCGTAGATAAAATTCTACTTGGTCTAATCCTTTTATCAATCATGACATTTTATGAATGAGTATTGGACAAAACGGTAATGGGCGAATCGTACCATTCGACGAATAGTCTATTGGACCAATCAGGATTGGACGAAATGCCCCCTTTGGACGAATTGGCATTGGACCAATCGGGATTGGACGAAATGTCCCCTTTAGACGAATCGGAATTGAACCAATTGGGATTGGACGAAATGTCCCCTTTGGATGAATCAGAATTGAACCAATTGGGATTGGACGAAATGTCCACTTTGGATGAATAGGAATTGAATCAATTGGGATTGGACGAAATGTCCCCTTTGGATGAATCGGCATTGGACAAAACGTCATTAGACGAATCGTCCGGGATCTGTCTTTAGTAAGTAATCTGATGTGAATGATTACCTTTAAAACTATTTGCACTCCTTCATCAATAGGGTGTTCTCGAGTGTCCGACATAAGATGGATAACATCTCTCATGGATATAAATGGGAGCCACTCTATTACTATCCATTTTGTTAAAAGTATTATATTTACAGTATATATTCCGATTTTTTGACCAAACATTCATAGGTGCATAACTAAAGGATTTTAACAATTCATATTACTCATTAACAATGTATGTTTCATTTTTTAAATCAACATTTTTTATTCCTTTAAAATATAGTTAGCTTTTTTTTTCCAATTCATTGCTCATTAGAAAGTTATACTTTTGTCTTTAATTGGCTCAGGGTCTTATTAAGAATAAAATTTCATTCCAAGTGGCTCTTCACTAAGTTTGAATTGGACAGGCCTAATCTAGAGCAAAGGGAGTTCACCATTGCTTCTCCTGGATTCGAAGTAAAATTTTAGATTTTTTTAATCATTTTGAATTTTTATCCTATAATTTTAACTGTTAATAATCTTAATTTATTGAAAAAGTCACCACCACGAACAATCAAAGAGCTCATTATTTCGTTAAACACTTTATGCTCTAATACAGATACACTCTGCTCCCCCCTTACGTAATTTATGTCTGTCCATGAATGGACACAGCAAGTAAAAAGAGCTGACTAATGTAACAGAGAATACGCAGGGTAATCTTCAAGATAAGTTTTAACATAATTCCCAACAGCAAATTAAACTGAATTCTGAACTGAATTAAACTTAATAAGCTAAACCGAATTCAACTAAGTAATCTGAAGTGATTCAGGCTTTTGTAATTTGTTCAAAAGACCATTCATTTAAATAAAACAGTTAAAATTTCTTATCAGACTATCTGTCTGAAGGATGCACTTCGATATTGTGAACTGTGCAGTATTTTTACTAGGTATCATTCTTCTTTTCTTTGATGGAGTTTCTTATCTTTAAGCTTCTTAAGCACTCTAGTGTTTTGAACTTCATGAGCAATCTTTTAGAATATAGATTTTAGGACGATGATTGATGTGATTGCAATTTTTTCTAAGCCGTTTCCTCCTTGCCACGTGTTGCTGTTTTGGATAAAGGCGAGTGTTTCCTGGTAAAACGTTTTATAATTTGCTTGATGCAACTGTTGACGACATGTTTCACAATGATATCGTTGCTTAAAACAAAACTGATGCCATTTGAAGATGCTATCACTGGAGGAGGACTTGGAACTCTTTGAGATGCTTTCAGAGATGGAGAGCGAAAGGTATGAAGTGGTTGCTTGATGTTTTACAGCATTTAAAAATTAAGGTTACTGTGGGCTAAAAAGAAATGCAATAGTGAAATAAGGCAGGTAAATTAAGACTAAACTAGAATCAGAATGTTAAAATGAAAAGTATGTAACGTGAACGTCAATATTTTCACGCTGCTGACGTAATCTTTACAGCAAAGCAAAAGGAAAACTTAATACGGCAGAGGGACCGCAATCAAAATCAGAATTACCACTGAAGAACGTAAAAGACTTTTGCTTAACATTACCGCAGTAGTTAGCTTCGAGACTAGGCATTTTCGCTTCCATCGATATCGATTGTGCTTCTCTTCAAATCATTTGAATCTAAAATTTTTGATATATGGCAGGTGCAAGATCAATCTTGAAAACTTCTCGTCTCAATATGCGACTGCACAAAACCATTTACTCTATTTTGAGTACATATATTTAGTATTAGACATTTGAAAAACTCTTCCATCTGAAATTGTATCATTCTCCGAGTAAGTTGTATCATTTTCCGGTTTCCCAATTTTTTTGGGTATAGTCTATAAAAAATGCATTTGGGGTTTGAAGTTTTTGCCTGGAATGTGACGGATTGGGTTGTTCGACAAAGCTATATCGTAAATTATTGTCAAGCATTTTAGGATTCCATGGTTTTTATAAAATGTTTATGATTTTTAGAAATTTTAATATAAAAAGTCTGGGCTTAAACCACTCTGTTTGCATCGCAATTTTCTAGGATTTAAGCTTTTTAAGCTGTTTCGGTGAGATGAGAACAAATGATGGCTTGAAAAAGTAAAGAAAACTTTTCGTTGGATAGAAGAACATTAAGCCATAACTTCGCCTGAAGCTGAGTTTTCATATGCTTCCAAACAGCTATCTAGTGCATCCCAACTCTGATCTTTTGGATTACTTATGACATTACCATGAATGAACGATGTGCACAAAAGTGCCTTTAGAGCTAAAACAATCTAACCCAACTAAGATTCGTATACTGTATGGTTAAACAATTAAAAATCTTATCTTAATATGGTGAAGATCACCACGTGCCTTCAGAACAGCTTAAAATTGGAGTGGTATAAATTCGATGAGTGTTTGGAGGGTGTCTGACGTGATATTAAGACATTCCTGTTGCAATGCAGCATGTAACAACATGCAATGCGTCATGTAGTTTCTTCGAGGCCGAGGGCAGTGGACGAGTGCATGTCTGTATGACATGTTCCATTACATGCCAGAAATTTTCACTGCTCTTCAGATCAGGCGATGGAGTGGTCAGGAAAGACGGCCGAATTCTACATCATGTTCCTTACACCTGTCACACAAGCATCATCAGGGAAGAAATGAAGCATAGCAGGATGCACCTAATCAAATACCTTTATTAAATATGCTGCGACGTTTTGCCAGTCTTTCAGATTTATTAGTTGACCCAGTCTCTGCCACGTGATCATTTCCCCACCATAATTACCCATATAACAGAATGTACAGTAGACGTGAGATATGAGCAATCGATTGTTCACATGCTTTTGTCGACATGCTCTAAGTCTTCAATTTGTATGTAAGAACAAGTATTGCGATTCATTTGATCACATAACATTTTGCAGTCCTTTCCAATCCACTCACACTTCTTTCGACATCATGCAAGCCTTGTCTTCCGATTTAAGGCGGTATTAAAGGTTTCCGAATAGAGTACTTATTTGAACAGCAAATATCTGAGTTTCCTGTGGATCGTTCGAGTTGATATGAGTTGACCTTGGAATAAGTTGAAAGGAACGATCATATCTTTAGGCTTCAATGTCGATTTGGAATCGCCTTCCAAGCGCAACGGTCTGTGTACAGTCGCTCAAAAAAGTATCCGAACACTATTGTTGATTAAAAAAATCAGAAAAAATATCTGGCAACGATTTTTTTAGAAATTAGTGATCTGGCAACCTTCGTGTTACGTGACACGAAGGTTGCCAGATCACTAATTTCTGAAAAAATCGTTGCCAGATATTTTTTCTGATTTCTTTTTAATCAACCATAGTGTTCGGATACTTTTTTGAGCGACTGTACCTATCATGTAGTATTGGATGTACGCCACAATTACTGTTACCAGATATTCAGACTCCGTCTACTAGCCATCTTGCATATTATTTAGAGATGGTAGTATTCGTCGGTCTTATGATATCAAATAGTTTTGTCTATGGTTGCAATAGATCTTCGAGCACCTGCAAAAAACTTCTTTTTGGAAGTTCATTTTACCCATATCGCGATCGATTGTTTCATGGTTCTGTTTGCTTGCCTTTCAAATAGCTCATGGATCATATGACCGTGGCATATCCTTTGTATTCTGTACTTTGCACTGGACTTATGACAAACAGCCAAAGATTCTGATTTTTTTGGCTGGGCAATATAGGTCTAACAACATTAACCTGCATTTTCCCCCTTAAACTTTAATAGTTGTTGCACAGAAGTTACATTAAATTATATCGAAAGAAAACATTTAATTTTCTCAGTCCTTCCCAGCTTTCGAAGTACACTGCAGTCAACAGTTTATACCATTATATACAATGTCCCAGTAGAATAACTTTAGTGTGTGCTAAGTATTCTGTTGCCGTTGGGAAAGCCGGATATTAGATTTATTACTTTTGTTCTAATTTTTTTTTGTCCACACTTCCTAATATGATGTACGAATACCTACAGCTTATATCTTACAAACAAATTCGTTTTACTCTTCTTGTTAATATGTTTTTCGATGCATAATAGGTATTCTGTATCTACCTTCAAGATGTGTCAATTGCAATTTTTTATTTAGCCTTTTATCTGAAGTAAGAGTACAGGGCCTTACGTTTTCTATTTCGAAATGTAACTATGGAAATATTTTTCAGTTTGGAAGTAGTAGTTTTTCCCCAATTTCAAAATTATTTTATATACAAATGTATGCATAGAAAATAACAAGGATCCAAAAAAGAGAAGTCAAATAACAATGCAAAAGCTCTTAACCACGTTCTGACGCCGTATGAAAAAATTCCTACGTTACCTTCTGACTACGAAGCATATTCTCAAGAGGAACAACTCACAAACTTAGCGAATTGTTTCGTAACTGGTCGATTCTGGCTTCAAAGAGGAATGCAAATGTTTGTTTGCTTGTAAATTACTTACAGTGCAACAACTGTGGAGCTTATTTCATTGAAATTTACCTCCCCATCAAATCCATAATGTGGATTTAAAAAAAGTTGATATTTAAAAAAAAGAGAGAATGGAAAAGGGATTGTTTGATCTAAATGGGTTGCCATTTATAATTTTGATGCTTTAAGATCCATTCGTTATTATAAAGGGATATTTTTATTTAACTGGAATTTCTTTACGCCAAATTCGGAAATTTTATGAATTGTAAGTAAATCTTTCAAAGTTAAGTTTAGATCGGTAGTCACCATACAGAGTGTTAAGCTACTTATTACGGTACAATAATGTTATATCATAAGAAAATTTGCAAATAGGGACATCCATATCGCAAGGTTGGAAAATACTACCAAATTCTCAAAGAAGTGAATCTTTCAGAGCGTTCAATGTGATGTGAATGTTGCAGAGCTTGAAAGATGTTTTTCACCTGTAGTTCACATTAATTTTTATCCACATCAGTGGTCCAAATTAGAATCCAACAAATATTTCGCGTTTAAATTGTGGTCAGTGATTCTGATAATACCCACTTAATTGTCAGGAACACTTGCGGGCCACTAATTCCCCAGTTAGGGTCTTCCAGATGCTGCTTTTAACTTCGAATGGCATTACAAGAAATTTTAGAGACTCTGAAATGAATGGTTGTAATCGTTCTTAACATCCATTAAGGATGAAAGGTCTAACCTAAAAAACGCTACTTCCGCCCATAAAATCTAAATAAACGTTTTATTACACATTCGTTTAAGAAATTACCTTGTAATATCGCTTAAGATAAGTTACCGATTTAATTATTTTAAAAATAACATACAAATTTTACGTTCTTTGTGTGTTTCTATGCCCAATAATTTTTACAGGAAAACATTAATTATATGTGGACAATTTGTTTTAAGAAATTGTTTTAACATATGAGTTATTTTTATTACTTTTATCTTCAAACTTAGAGGTGTTGGGCTTGATTTGTCGGATGAAGGTTGATTTTGGGAGAGAATTTGGCGAAGAAGGAGCTGGTGAGGTAGACCACGAGTGTGGTCATCTGTTGCCATCTCCTCATCCGCTCTTCGGGATGTCAGATAAAAATCGTAATGTTTGCCTCAGGTTCAGGATTTCCCATGACAGGTTGTATGTCTATCTAAGTGCAAAAGTAACACATCAGTTTTCCCTTAACATTCGGAAAATTATATGGAATTTTAAACCGAAAATTGAATAACATATGTGCCATTATGTGGTTAATGTGTAAATCAGCGGTAAAACCGCTTCAGATGCTCTTAATATGCAAATAACCCATGAGTTCTTTAGGTTATGATAATAGGAAACTGTAAACTGGATTTGATGGTTCTAGCTCTTACCATTGAGGAGAAGGTATTGATCAAAAACTCGGAAATGCATTATAATTAAGGAGTTAGGTGACCAATGCTAAAACCATTGGAAATTATTTTTAATGAACTCTAAATCTATCATTTGGAGATATTCGCATTTCTTTCTTCAGTAGAAAAATTGTTGCAAAATCATTATACTGTATGATATCAAAATTATATCTTGATATTACAGCTCCTAACATCAATAAATACCGTTCAATCATAAAGCATTTTGCCATAGAGAGTTTGTTCTGAATCTTTCTTAATAATCAGATGTTTAATTTTAAATTTCTTTCCAAGAGTTAAAAATTGGGTATGTGTTACAATCAATAGCAAACTGCATGTGTCAGAATATCATTGCTATATAGATGGAAATCTTTTCGTAGTTGTAATATACGATTTCCTTGTTCAACACTTCTTGTGTAATACTACAATAGTATTACACAAGTCAACCAGATTAAACAGTCGACCAGATTAACGTTACAATTAACGATAACGTTGCTGCAAGAAAGAGGCATTTAGATTTTACCCAAAGATAGATGCATAACTCTGATCTAAGAGCAATTCTTTGAAAAAAAAAAGAAAAAAAAAACTCATGCTTCACTGAGTCAGGAAAAAGAGTAGGTTAATGTTTACACTAATGTATTTTGCTATTTTGATAGTTCAAAAAGAAGCAGTAAAAAAAACAGTAGGCTTATGTTGATTCAAAGTTCTATCAGTAGCTGTAAAGTTTTCCTGTTCCAAGAGACTACTGGAAGGACCGAAATCGATAGAATGATTTAATAATTTGTGATAGTGCATAATTTATTCTCAATATTAAATACTTGCATTCTCATTTTGAGCGAAAGTCACTTTTGATTCAACTGCAATGATAACCAATATTGCTGGAAGCGTGAAATAATAAAATATTAATTAATCTATTCTCAGCAGTCGATTTCAATACTCTCAACAGTCTGAATAGATAAATAAGAGCGATACACCAGAAGGCTTCACTCGTTGTTTGATTATTATTAGGCATGAAATATCCAGCTAATAATTATAATTTAAAACTATAATTTGCAGAATAATACACTTAACTGCAAAAGTAGCAGACCGGTTTTTCTTAACATTTGGAAAAATATATGGAATTTTTTAAATCTAAAATTGAATAACATATGTGTTATAATGGGGTGAATATGTAAATCAGCGGTAAAACCGCTTCAGGGGCTCCTAACATGCAAATGAACCGTCAGTACAAAAGGCGCTCTTTAATTGGTCTGTGCATTGTTTATTGTTGATTTGAGAGTCATCCCATCAATTGCATGAATTTTTTATTATTCGTCAAGAATTGCAAATTTGAAGATCGTTAAAAATATCTCAAATACATCGTTTAGATCAATGTTTATGAAAGTGATTTTCTGCAGCGAGCTGCCTTGAAATAAATGTTTCTTGAAGCATAACCTTTGTTATGCCAGAGCTCCACAAATGATGAATGTTCATATGTTCCAACAATCCAAATGACCTCATGTCATGCAGGGTGGGAAAAGGTCATGTGCCAAGACATATCTTGTTGCTTGAGGCAACTCGTGCTCAGAAACTCCAGGCATATATACGCCAACGGATCTCAGAAGTCGAGTGCCCTATCGGTCAGCGACATCAGACCAATCGAAAAGCACTGGTTCAGATGACTCATTAACATAGCGTGCCATTAAAAGATTGGGGTGAACCAGACTCAACCCAATGGAGGCCAGAGGATTATTTTTACTCAAATGGTAGTCTTCAGTCTCAGGAAACACTTTCAGTTTAAAATTTGTATCGCTAAAAGATCGTCCAAGAGTCGAAAAACGTCGAGATATCCGGTATCTGGCTTTAACTACCAAGCGAAATAGAGCAATGACAGCTTCCTAAGTTTCTTCACCCAAAGGAATGAAAATTTCAAGATGGCCGGTTTCCAGAAAGCTTCAGGAGAGTGGGATCTATGCAAGATGACAAGTGGCATGTGTCCCCTTTACTCCCTCTAGAAAAGAGCCGGTCTAAATTGCTATCAATAACATGTGCAGAATACCCAGGAACAGTATGTGGCTATCTCACAGATTTGTCGAGAGTCAGCTAAAAGTCAATTTTAGCGTAAACATTCATCTGGAGAGAACATGGGACACAGAATCATCATCATCATCCAAATCTACAAATTGAATATTCTTGTGTTCTGGAAAACTCCCGAACACAAACTCATTCAGTGAAACTTTCTGTGACCATAATTAATTATATATATTTATTATTATTATTATTTTTAATTTTTTTTTAATTTTTTTCTATTTTCTTTCATTCATCATATTTTTTAATTATTGTTATCTTTTTCCATTTTTTCCCATATCATTTTTATATTTATATATAATTTTCTTATAGAGATTATTATTTTTTTTATAATGAGTCAAACAGACCAACAGATTTTAAAAAGGCCAACAGATAATTGTAACAAATTATTTTGTTTGCATTTTTGATTGGTTCAAGAATGTTTTTAAAGTCAAAAGTTGTAATATTTAATTGATTTAATTTTTAAAAGTATATATTCCTTTCTAATGTATATTTGTTACAATGATATAAAATGTGTTCTAAATTTTCATATATTGAGCATCTATCACAAACAGGATTAACAGATTTTTTCATCCTATAAAGCAGTGATTTAGTTAGAGCAGAGTTGGTTTTTATTTTTAAAATTAGGTTTATTTCTCTTTTTTTTTAAGCCATAATCATTAACCTTATTAATTTTATTAGATATTTTGTATCTGTGTGTATTGCTTGCCTTGGAATCATATCAATTTTGAAAATCATTTATTAACTGTTTTTTGCTTTGCTTTTTGTGAATGGATATGAGAAAGGGTGTTTCTAAATTTGGGTTGATATTGTTTCCTTTTTTGGGTAATTTATCTACAATTTCATTGTGTTTAATTCCAGAGTGTGATGGTAACCATTGTATATGTATAATGTTTTATTGTGTAATGTGTTGTTTTATTAATATTAAAATGTCACTAATAAAGATTTTAAAATTGCTTTTAAGAGGATTGTTACATAGAGCTTCAATTGACGCTTTGCTGTCAGTAAAAATAACTATATCTTTTTCTCAAATTTGAGGGCCCAATTGATGGCCAAAAGTATAGCTGATAGTTCTGCAATAATAATTGGATAGAGATTAGTAAATTAAAAAAGGTGTTCATAATTTTCAACAGGGCACCAAAAGGCACCAGAAAGAGCATTCTTTTCTAAGTTGAAGGACCCATCTGTGAATATATGAATAAAGTTTAAATATTTATCATTTATATAAATTTCAGCCAATGTTTTCAAAGTAAATGTATCAGTTAATTTTTTTGATTCAATTCCAGTAATTTAGTATTTAATATTGGAAATGTCGAGGTCCAGCAAGGAATTTGTATAATATAGTCTCCACTTAGGTTATTATTTATGATATTTATTAGTTTATTTTTGTTTGTTGATGAGTTTATGGAGATATCTGGATAATTTTCTATAATTTTATCAATTATAGGATGGTTTTTGTTTTTAACAACTATTATTTATAATAAATTATCTAATAAGTATTTATTTTTTATGTGTATGGGAGGTAATGCAGTTTCAGCATAGACATTCAATCCATTTGTGTTCTGAGGAAGTCCCAAACAGAATTTTAAAATTTTTATTGGGATTTGCTCTAATGATTTTAATTTAGTTTTAGAAATATTATTTATTAATTCTATACCATATAAAAATTTTTGGAAAAATGACAGAATTATATATCAATAGTAAATTTTTAGTTGAGCATCCCCATTTTCTACCTACAAGATATCTTAAAAAATTAAAAAGTTTATTTGCTTTATCTTTTGCTGTAATATTGCTGTAATATTATATTTGCTGTAATATTATATTTTGCTGTATATATTGTAACCATTTTAATTTTGAATCCATGTGTATACCTAAAAATTTGAAATTATCAGAGATATTTAAAATATTATTTTTATTGTAATGGTAGCTAGGTAGTCACTGGAAGGAGAGCTATGCACCAATCCCCTGTGATGATGCATAGAACCGGCCAGGCCTAGCACCTAATGTCCAACCCCGCCTTCTCGTGGTGCGGACCGTTAGTAACTTTCAAAAGAGATACTATCTTGTGGAAGTGAACGGAAGGGGAGGGCTGCCAGATTAGTGTAGCCTACTGATCTGGACAACTATGGCTACTTTTCTTTTTTTTCTACCCTGCTGAGGAGTGGTCAACCACACAGGGTCCTGGTGCTGACCATAGAAACCTACTGGACTGGACAGATATATGGCTCTGAGCTTGATTATGGATCCTGATTTTGCTGCACTGGTGGGCTTCTGTGGAGGGAAAATCTTCCGCTGTGTTTTCTTTTTGTTTGTGGGTTGACAGCCCCAAGTGAATAGATCCACAGGATATGTTTATCAGCTGGTGGATAATCCTGAGCAGAAGTCATCGCAGGCACCTGAACTCTTTGTTTCTATTGGCATCGTCAAATTCTACATTGGAGGAAGTCTTCCAGTGTAGATGGCTTCAGCCTTTAGTAGTGGGGGAACGGGTCTTTGCCCCATGTCTGCGATTAGGGGGCTGTTTGATATTGTCGGCATTCCCTCTCTCAATAAACATAGTTTCTTTAAACATCCCACTAACCATTTTCTCTCCATAGGTAGTTGGAATGTGAGGACTCTGCACAGAGCTTTTTCTCTTGATGTCCTCACACAAGAATTCCACCGTTATAATTTAGATATTCTCGGCTTGCAAGAGACCAGATGGACAGATAAAGGTCAGATTCTTAAAAATAATCTTAAATTTCTCTTTTCAGGGAGGGACGACAAAAAGCATCACCAAGGCGTGGGTCTGCTTCTCAGCAGACACGCTAGTGATGCTCTTCTAGGATATGAGTGCATTAATGAAAGGTTTCTTACAGCAAAATTTCAGACAAGCGTTAAAGACTTGAATGTTATCTGCTGTTATGCCCCCACTGAGGATGCCGATGAGGATCAGAAGGATAGGTTTTATGAACAACTTCAGGATATTTTGAATTCTGTCAAGAAAGGAGATATTACCCTTGTTCTTGGTGACTTCAATGCCAAAGTTGGTACTGACTCTGACCTTTGGGGAGGAGTAATAGGCCGTTTTGGTATTGGTAGCTGCAATAGCAATGGGCAACGTCTCCTACAGGTAAGTAAACTCAATGGATTCAGAATAACTAACACTTATTACAAACACCGCGACATACATAAGTACACATGGGTTTCACCTGATGGGCTGCATAAGAATATGATTGATTACATATTAATTAACAGCAAATGGACTAGTTCTGTTAGGAATACCAGGGCATATAGGGGAGCTGAAATTGGATCTGACCATTACCTTGTTAAAAGTGTGTTGCAACTTAAACTTAAAAAGTGTTGTGCTAGGGTTAAAAAATTTACTTTTAATACTGAAGCTCTGAAAGATCCAGTTATAGCCAAAGCTTACCATGATAGGTTACTTAGTCATTATGACAGTCATGGTTTGCTTACTACTGAAGTTGAGGAAGAATGGGATCATTTTAAACAGGCTTTTTTGGACACTAACAGTACTCTTTTAGGAAAAAAGGAGCAGAAGAGGCAAAATTATCTGAGTGATAAGGCACTTGAGCTTATTTCGGAAAGAAAGAACTGCAGGAATGCCCTTAATCAATACCCTACTAGTCCTAATAGAAAGCATTACAGAGACCTTAATAAACTTGTAAAGGATCAGTTAGCTGCTGATAAAAATTTTTGGCTTGATGGTTTGGCTGACAAAGCCGAGGAAGCAGTTAGACAGCACAACAGCAGAGAGCTGTACCAGATAGTTAATGTTTTGTGTGGTAGAAAACGAACAGGCATACAAGGATTGAAGGATAAACAAGGTAAGGTTATAGAAGGGGAGGATTCTGTCATGGCTAGGTGGGCTGAGCATTTCAGTGATGTTCTAAACAATGTGGTTAGTTCTACTCCCATTGTTTGCAATGATGATAGATGCATTGGTGGCTTTAATGTTGGCCCTATAACACAATCTGAAGTTAGTTTGGCTGTTTCTAAACTTAAACTTCATAAATCCCCAGGGGTAGATGAAATTACTACGGAAATGCTTAGAGCTGGTAATGTTTCGGTTACCATTTGGATGACTGAAATTCTGAATCTCTTTTATGATAAAGGCATGGTTCCTAAGGATTTTACCAGAGCTATTGTTATCCCTATTTTCAAAAAAGGTGATCGCAGTTCTTGTGATAACTATAGGGGTATCAGCCTACTCTCTGTTCCAGGTAAAGTTTTTTCCATGATTGTGCTTAATAGAATTAAGAATCTGGTTGACAGGCAATTGCGTGATGAGCAATGTGGATTCAGAAGTGGTAGGGGATGTGTAGATCAGATATTTTCACTTAGGCAGATTCTTGAGAAATGTTTAGAGTTTCAGAAACCTTTGGTTGCTAGCTTTGTTGATTTCAAAAAGGCTTTCGACTCTGTTGATCGTCATAATTTGTGGTTGATTGTGAGATCATATGGTATACCAGACAAGTTAGTTAACATTATGAAAGCTCTCTATAATAACACTGAGTCGTGTGTGAGAGTTGGTAAGGCTTGTAGCAATTGGTTTAGCATTACTTCTGGTGTTCGACAAGGGTGCATTTTGTCTCCTTTTCTCTTTAGCTTAGTTATTGATTATGTTATGCGAAATTCACTTCAAGGGAAAGATTTTGGCCTTAAATGGGCTGGAGATAGGAAAATTTCTGATTTAGATTATGCTGATGATTTAGCCCTTCTGGCAAATGATGTTGATGAGATGAACTCTTTCATTCGAGCCGTTGATGAGACTGGTAGTAGAGTAGGTTTGGTTATAAACAGAGAGAAAACTAAAGTGATGAAAATTGGTCAGGCAGGCTGTGATTCAGTTAATCTGAATGGTTGCAGTCTTGAGCAGGTGTCACAGTTTAATTATCTTGGGAGCTATGTAACAGATAATGGTGATGTGCGGCATGAGATTAACAGACGAATAGGGATTGCTGTTGGGACTTTTAAGAATCTATGGAGAGTGTGGAGAAATAGGCGTATACACCTAAAGACTAAAATTAGACTGTATAATAGTTTGGTTCTTTCTAGGATTAGTTATGGTAGTGAAACTTGGGCACTTTGTAAACAAGATAACAGGAAACTAGATGCTTTTGATTCCAGATGCTTACGCAGTATCTTGGGCATTAGGTGGTTCAACTTTGTAACTAATGATGAGATTAGGAAAAGGAGTTTGCAACCTCCTTTAAGCAGCATATTGTGCAGAGAGAGACTCCGTTGGTTTGGCCATGTTGCCCGTATGAATAATTATAGATTGGCGAATAGGGTTATGAACAGTGTGCCTAAAGGCCTCAGAAAGAAGGGGAGACCTAGGATGCGGTGGGCAGACAATGTCAAACAGGACCTTGTTAGAATTGGTGTGCAGTGGCCAGATGCAGTAGATGTAGCTCAGGATAGACTTGCTTGGAGAACTAAATTGCACGGTCTGGTTGGACCTCCGTAGCCCATGGCTGCTTGAGGATGATGATGATGATGATGAATTGAGAAATCTTCAGGTAATTTTTTATTTCTATGGAAGTAAGATATTACTCTTTTATTTATAGCTATATTCACCATTTATCACAGTATTTAATAAAATTATTCATTAATTTTTGCAATCTATTTTGTAAAATATATGGATTTTTATTTTAAGACCAGAAGATGATGTCATCTGCATAAGTTCCAAAAAATATAACATTGGTAATAAAATCTTGTAAATCATTTAAATTTAGGTTAAATAGTAATGGAGACAATATATCCCCCTGAACCAAGCCATTATTAAATTGATATGAAGAGGAGGTATTGTTTCCAATTTAAATTTTAAATTTTCTATTCTTGATGAAGTTTAAGAGAAAACTATAGAGATTTCCACAAAATTTTAATTTTTTTAATTTATGTAATAAACCATTATGTGACACAGGGTCAAAGGCTTTCTCAAGATCAATTATCATAACAATCATAAATAATTTATTTTTAATAGCATATTTAGCATCAGAGATTATATTTAAAACTAAATCTTGAGTGGATCTTCCAGGTCGAAGCCAAAACTGTTTTTATTAAGAATATTATTTTTTTCAAAATACCAGACTAATTTATTAAAAATCAATCTTTCAAACAACTTTAAAACGTTGGAACTAAGGCATATTGGCCGATAAGATTTTAATTCATCAGAAGTTTTATTTGATTTTTTTATAAACACCAAGAAACTTTGGCCGATAAGATTTTATATAGAATAGAATATTGGCCGATAAGATTTTAATTCATCAGAAGGTTTATTTGATTTTTTTATAAACACCAAGAAATTTTCATAGCAAGATTCAGGGTAATTTTTATAATGCCAAAATTTATTAAATTCATCTAATAAAACTTTTAACCATTTATATGGCAGATTTTTGAGTAGTCTATTAGAAATGCCATCAGGGCCAGGTGTAGTTTTTGTTTTCAATGATTTAATAGCAAATTTAAGTTAAAAAAATGCAAAAGGAGCATTTAAAAATTCTGTAGGTTTGCAATGAAAGGTCTGATGAAATATATTATAACTATTATATAATTTATCAATTTTGTTATTTGGCTTATAGTGTAAGTCAATAAAATATTTAGCAATTGTTTCTGTGGTTTCTTGTATATCTTCATTATTTTTTAATGCTAGAGAATGTAAAGGATTTGTAGGTGTTATTTCATTATATAGTTTCTTATGTATTCTCCATAAATTTGTAGTTGAAGTTAAAGGCGATAGTTGTTCAGTTAATAGTCTCCAATTCTGTTTTAAAATATTTTTAATTTTTTTTTTTTGAAATTGCATTTTCTAATCTTTTATTATTATTTTATTTGTTCATATTTTTTTCGGCCTTACGCCGAATAGCTATTAGTTTATTTATAATTATTTATTTCTATTTCTAGATCATTTAATTCCTTATTAAAATTATTCCAGTTTGTAAATGTAACATATGGTTTTGATTTATTATGATTTATAATTTTAATGAATATACGATAATGGTCACTACCATAACTATCTGAGGAAATATCCCATTCTAAGTCTTTATTTATTTTGTTTGTACATAGTGTTAGGTCAATTATAGAGTTTATTTGATTTTTATTTATTCTAATGGCATGATTGTTATTTAAAATAATTAATTTACTGATTTCTATGAATTTTTAATAAATGAATACTTTTATAGTCATTTTTGTATGAGTTCCAGGCTTTATTGTGAGAGTTAAAATCCCCACATACTATTAATTTTCCTACTAAATAATCTATTAATTTAAATATTGGTTAGTATTGAATAAAATGCTGTGGTTGTAAATGTTCACTATATTCAGTATGTTATTATTAATATTTTTTTGAATTATTAAGCACTCTAGTTTATCGTTAAGTATAGGTACATCAATTTTTCGCTGAGGAATATTTTTGTTAACATATGTTGCAATAACTTTAGAAAGAATACTATTTTTCTGTACATGTGAAATAAATTTATTAAATTTTGGAATATTATTAGTTGTAACTTCCTGTAAAACACATGACTTGAATGTTTTTAGTATTAATTAAGTGTTTAATTATGTGCTTTTTATTTTCTAATCCTCTGCTATTCCACTGACATATTATAAAGTTTTGCTTCATGATCCATTGTTCAATATAGTTATTAATAGATCGTTAATCAAGTTTGCCTCTGGGCAACTTGGTACAAAAAGTCAAACTGTTTAATCAGCAATTCAATGATTTGACTTTTAGCATGATGTGACATTGAATGCTGGGCATGAAAATCATTTTCTGTGTAGTTCTTTTGTTTTCTTTCATAATTATCATGAGTGTTCATTTGTCTACTTTCAGGAATTTTGGTTGACTTACTTACTGTGATATGATTTTTAACAGTTTTAGCATAGTCAATATTCTTCACTTTTTCCAGTTTGTGCAAAAACTTCGTTTCAGATTCATTAGAAGTTGACGGAAGCGATGGAAAGTCTTTTCGGTGGTCCGCAACACTTTTATAGCGACCGCTTTCTTCCAGGTCCGCATGAATGGTAGTTTGAATCCTATCTTGTGAAAATGCATTTATTGTTCCGATTTCTTGAGAATTACTGTGATTAAAGTCCTTGAAATTTCTAATATTATTTTCTTCTGTGACTCTAGCTTTATTATAAGCTTGTATCCAAGTTAGCTTTTCATTTATTTGAATATTTCTGGCTTTACAAGCCAGTATTCTAACTGGACACCCAGCGAAAGTCGCTGGATGATCGCCGGCGCAGTTCCAGCAATGAAAGGATTTAGATATACACTGTTTTAGACTGTCACTTTTTACATGTGATTTTCAATATATACAAGTATATATTAAATGCCCAAACTTATAACATCTAAGGCAGATATGTGGAGGCAAATTATAATTCTTAACTCGATGTCGTGTAAAGCCCAGGAATACATGTGTGGGAAGTTTATTGCCTTCGAATTCAAGCACAATCATGTGTGTTGGACTGCAGTTTACGTTTCCCTTGAAATCCGGAGATTTATCGTAGTGTAGCATTCTTCTCATGCTAATAACGTTTTGATTAGCCAGAATTTCTAAGATATAGTCATCATCATAATATGTAGGGACTCCTATAATAGTTCCTAAGACAGATTGTTTGAATTCTGGAAATTCTACAATGACTTTTTCATCAAGAATTTCCCTAATATTCAAAATTTTTCTTGTTGTACAATGTTTTTTCAAAATACCAGGAGTCTTCCCGAGGAAATAAATTTATCCCCGATATGATCGTCAAGTAATTTTTAAAAATAAGAGGATACTTTTTGAATGTCAAGTTTACTGATATCAAAATCAAAACCTGTAATTACAAGTGAAAGAATATCTTTTGAGTTTATCGACCTTTCTATGATATCTGAAAATCTGGTATTTTCTGAATCTATTTTTGTAATAACAGTGTAATTTCTATCTTTATTAGATGTTTGAACTGTTTTATCTTTATTATCCATTAATACGATTTTAGGATCTTTGCTTTGAGCATTAATATTGTCGTTTACCTGTAGTTCTTGAAGAGGGATTTTATCCAGTTCTGTTTTAGGATCACAGTTATTTTCATCTGATTTAGTTGGTGAAATGTCCGAGTCTGACTATAATTTCAGGTCCTCAGAAAGAACATTATAATTCTTATTTATGGGTATTTCTTTTTTTTTTTTTTATCTGTACTTGTCACATCTTGGTATTTATTTCTTTTCACCTTTATCTTCATTGAAGACGGCGATTTTTTTTTCCGGTTTCTACCGTTTGCTTTATTTGTTAAATTCAAACAAAAGTTTGCATACTTCTCGAATGAATAAATTCTTATATTGTAGTAGATTATGCTTATGCACAGATCTCACTTAATTTTAGTCTTAAATATTTAAAATAAATCACTAAAATTACACAACTATCTGCTTCGAACGCGCACAATTCAAATTCATAACCGCCACTCTTGGTGGCTAACGGCTTTTTTCAGGACACAGAATCATAGCTCTAACATCCTTGAATGGGACCAGTATGGAGGTGATGATTTGATGATCTGGGGGTGGCATCATTTTAAATGACTACGCCTACCTCAATATATTTTATAGAAGATCATTGACTAGCCGGAGGTTACGGGATGCAATCCTCGAAGCTTGTGTTCGTCCAATTGCTTGTACAATGGATTCGAGGTTCATTTTAATCGACGATAATGCAAGCGTACAAAGAGCTCACCTGGTGTATTAATATCTTGAGCATATTGAACATAATGCGAGGCATGCAAGTTCCCCCAAACCTCGACATTATTCAGCATGCGTGGTATGACTTGGGTAGAAGTGTCAGTCTCAAACCTAATGCCAGAACCCTCCGTGATCTTAAAACAATCATTTTTGCACAAGTGATTTTTACAACTTTAATTAGGGGTTTGATCGATCTGAAAGCAATGCAAAACTCGCAAAGCTCCTCATCACGAATGTTTCCAATTGATCAGTTGATATTTACAATCATCTGCATTGATCCAGCATCAGAATTGATTGCGGTCATTGTTAGCTTATGAGGAAGTGTTATGCGACCTGCATTGCTCTCTGATCAACAAAACCCTTTATTAACATGCATTTTCCTTCATCTGTTTGCATTCACTTTATCTTATTGTAAACATAATTGATCGTGAAATAACCGGTTTGTACAGTAGTTTTTTCAATGAAAAGAGTAAACTCACCAAATCTCATTAAAATGAAAAACAATCATGCAGAAAAGGACCCTTTTCTGTGTTGATTTGACATGAAATGATTTAAATGCAAGTGTCCTGGTTCGGTTCGTGCAGGTGTCCGATTTAGTGTGATAGTTTGTTCTGTTATTACCTGCAGATAAGCTGGTAGATTTGAGTGGTGGGGGAATGGAACAATAACAGAAAACTCAAAAAATTTGTTTTCTTTATATGTTCTCCGAATGACCATTACAAACTTCTTTCTCTTCTCTAAACGAAAGGTTTTCATTAAATCAATGTTTTAATCAATGCCATTATATTAATATATATGTTTATAAAGTTAGCCATTTCTTTTCTATTTGAAATTCTAAAGCAGTGGTTCTCAACCTTTTATGTTTCACGTACACCCTGGAAATGCGTATGCAATTGGCGTACCCCTTATATATAAACATAAAATAAATACCCCCCTCCCCCAAGCAACTACTTGCCACAGAGGTCTGACAGGAGCCTGTCAGTTTATATGCCACAGTAGAAGATCTGAGAGGGTGGCAGGACCTCAGCAGAAAACAACACGAACATCCATGCCTTACCCGGGGCTCGAACCCAGGTCCCGTAGATCAGTAGCCAAGCGCGCTAACCACTCGGCTACGGGACGCTACCCCTTATATAGATAGATAAAACTATAGTTATAGTAAACACACACACATATATATATACGCATATATAAATAAAACACACACGTATATATATACGCACACATTCAATTTTTAATTCATAAATTACATATATCGATAAACACAAAATATGACATTTTTGCACAGCAGTGTTGCCAAATTAGAGACTTTTTTCTAGATCTAGCGACTTTGAGCTCTCACGGCGTACCCCAAAACATTTTCCGTAGTACCCCACGTTGAGAATTCCTATTCTAAAGTATAAATCAGATTGTTGAATTCCTTATTTTTCGGCAAAATATGTCACCTGCAACAGATTCAAAATATTTTATCCAATCGATCAGAAAATTGATATAAAATCATTACCTAAAGACAATCCTGATTGAAATACCTTTCCATATACCTTTAAAACGCTACTGAAATAAACTCGAGCTGAAACTGTAACGAATAATTTAAAAATAAATTTCACGCATTACAACATAACTTAAACAAATTGAATTAATATGACCATTAGAGGACAGTAAAAGAACTTAATTTATCCTTTAACAATCACCCATTGAACTCCAAGATAAAATGAGAAAGCCTTACTATTTGGCATTAAATGATGAACTAAGCAAATACACTGGGAATTGTACATATTTAATCTATTTAAATACGGATTTAGGATTTCAAAACTGTAATACAGCGTATTCTCATCTTAGAAACTCTAAACTAAAAGTCAAATGAAGGAAAGTACATGATTTACCAAGAATACTAGTGGTCGATACATAAACAAAATTTTTAAGAGTAAATACTTAATTTAAGCCAAATTCTAACAAGCTCCTCTTTGACACTGTCCACCCATTGCATTCTACTTCTTATGCATCTGATGTCCTTAGGCACACTTTTCTTAACTTTATTTCCTAATCTATAGTACTCTGCCCTAGGAACATGGCCAAACCAACTCATCTTCTGCATAATAAGTCTTCCTGCATAAGATCAGATTCTTAGGATGAATTCACATTCATGACTTCTTAGTCAACTTCATTATTACTTACATAGTTAAACCACCTAATGCCACAGACGCTGCGTAAGCATCTAGAATCATAGGTAAAGAGTTTTCTACATTACCTTGCTTAAAAATGGTCTATTATGCAGTCTAATTTTAGTCTCCCGATACATACAGCTATTTTTCCGCAATCTCCACAAATCCTTAAAGATCCAAACAGCAATCTCTATTATTCTATGTATACAAAATCTGTTACCATTGGTATGTGCCTATTTTCCTGTTAGCTCGTACCACATATTACCAGTATCTGTCATAAAACTCCAAATATAATTCAATTGAAAAACTTGCTTGATTGAAATGATAAAGAGCGCAACAATTCGGGAAAAAAAAACGTGGAGTCCATCTGCTAATTTCCATTACTTTAGTTCACTACTATTTGTCGAATATTTCTGTACTATTTACTATTAGAGTGGTAACAAATCCTCTTACCAGTCCCATTAATAACTTGAATGAAAATATTCGTCTTGCCAATATCATTTGCAAAAAGGGTCATATCGTCGCCATAATATAAATATAAGTTTTCCTAATTCTACATCATATTTCTATTTCTATACCAGTCTGTAAATGGTAGCTAGATAGCCACTGGAAGAAGAGCTATACACTAATCCCCTGTGATGATGCATAGAACCGGCCAGGCCTAGAACCTAATGTCCGACCCCGCCTTCTCGTGGTGCAGGCCGTTAGTACCTTTCAAAAGAGATACTCTCTTGTGAAAGTGAACGGAAGAAGAGCGCTGCCAGATTAGCATGGCCTACTGATCTGGACAACTATGGCTACTTTTTTTCTACCCTGCTGAGGAGTTTTCAACCACACAGGGTCCTGGTGCTGACCACATAAACCGACTGGACTGAAATAAGGCTCTCAGCTTGATTATGGATCCTGAATATGCTGCAATGGTGGGCTTCTGTGGAGGGAAATCTTCCGCTGTGTTTTCTGTTTGTTTGTGGGTTGACAGCCTCGAATGAATAGATTAAATGGATATGTTTATCAGCTGGTGGATAATCCTGAGCAGAGGTCATCGCAGACACCTGAACTCTTTGCTTCTATTGGCATCGTCAAATTCTATATTGGAGGAAGTCTTCCAAAGTAGATGGCTTCAGCCTTTAGTGGTGGGGGAAGGGATCTTTGCCGTATGCCTGAGATATGGGGGCTGTTTGATATTGTCGACATTCCCTCGCTCAATAAACATAATTCTTTAAACATTCCACTAACCATTTTCTCTCCTTAGGTAGTTGGAATGTGAGGACTCTGCACAGAGCTTTTTCTCTTGATGTCCTCACACAAGAATTCCGCCATTATAATTTAGATATTCTCGGCTTGCAAGAGACCAGATGGACAGATAAAGGTCAGATTTTTAGAAATAATCTTAATTTTTTCTTTTCAGGGAGGAACGATAATAAGCATCACCAAGACGTGGGTCTGCTGCAATGGCAATGGACAACGTCTCTTACAGGTAAGTAAAGTCAAAGGTTTCAGAATAACTAACACTTGTTTACAAACACCTCTACATACATAAATACACATGGGTTTCACCAGATGGGTTGCACAAGAATATGACTGATTATATATTAATTAACAACAAAGGGGCTAATTCTTTTAGAAATACCAGGTCACATAGGGGAGATGAAATTGGATCTGACCATTACCTTGTTAAAAGTGTCTTGCAACTTAAACTTAAAAAGTGTTGTGCTAGGGTTAAAAAATTTACTTTTAATACTGAATCTCTGAAAGACCCAGTTGTAGCCAAAGCTTACCCTGATAGGTTACTTAATCATTTCGTCAGTCATGGTATGCTTACTACTGAAGTTGAGGAAGAATGGGACCATTTTAAGCAGGCTTTTTTTGGAAACTAACAGTACTAGTTTAGGGGAAAAGGAGCAGAGGAGACAGAATTATTTGAGTGATAAAGTACTTGAGCTTATTTCAGACAGAAAGAACTGTAGGAATTTCCTTAATCAATATCCTACTAGTCCTAATAAAAAGCATGACAGAGACCTTAATAAACGTGTAAACGATCAGTTAGCTGCTGATAAGAATCTTTGGCTTGATGGATTGTCTGACAAAGCCAAGGAAGCAGTTAGACAGCACAACAGCAGAGAGCTGTACCAGATAGTTAATGTTTTGTATGGTACAAACTGACAGGTATACAGGGATTGAAGGATTACAGAAGGTGAGGCTTCTGTCATTGCTAAGTGGACTGAGCATTTCAGTGATGTTCTAAACAATGTGTATTAGTTCTACTCCCATTGTTTCTAATGATGATAGATGCATTGGTGGCTTTAATGTTGGCTCTATAACATAATCTGAAGTTATTTTGGCTGTTTCTAAACTTAAACTTCATAAATTCCCAGGTGTAGATGAAATTATTACGGAAATGCTTAGAGCTGGAAATGTTTCGGTTACCACTTGGATGACTAAAATTTTGAATAACCTTTATGATAAATTCATTGTTCCTACGGATTTTACCAGAGCTATTATTATCCTTATTTTCAAAAAAGGTGATGGCAGTTCTTGTGATAACTATAGGGGTATCAGCCTACTCTCTGTTCCAGGTAAAGTTCTTTCCATGATTGTGCTTAATATAATTAAGGATCTGGTTGACAGGCAATTGCGTGATGAGCAATGTGGATTCAGAAATGGTAGGGGATGTGTGGATCAGATATTTTCACTTAGGTAGATACTTGAGAAATGTTTAGAGTTTCAGAAACCTTTGGTTGCTAGCTTTGTTGATTTCAAAAAGGCTTTCGACTCTGTTGATCGTCATAATTTGTGGTTGATTGTGGGATCATATGGTATACCAGACAAGTTAGTTAACATAATGAAACCTCTCCATAATAACACTGAGTCATGTGTGAGAGTTGTTAAGGCTTGTAGCAATTGGTTTAGCATTACTTCTGGTGTTCGACAAGGGTGCATTTTGTCTCATTTTCTCTTTAGTTTGGTTATTGATTATGTTATGCGAAATTTGCAAGGGAAAGATTTTGGCTTTAAATGGTCTGGAGATCCGAAAATTTCTTATTTAGATTATGCTGATGATATAGCCCTTTTGGCAAATGATGTTAATGGGATGAACTCTTTCATTCGAGCTGTTGATGAGACTGGTATTAGAGTAGGTTTGATTATTAACAGAGAGAAAACTGAAATGTTGAAAATCGGTCAGCCAGGCTGTGATTCAATTAATTGTGAGGAGTTAATAAAGTAATTAGAGGAACAAAAAGTAAAGGTAATGTATTTCACTTAAAAAGTTCATTTCTGAATGGTTGCAGTCTTGAGCAGGTGTCACAGTTTAATTTCTGTGGGAGCTATGTAACAGATACTGGTGATGTGCGGCATGAGATTAACAGACAGATAGGGATTACTGTCGTGACTTTTAAGAATCTATGGAGAGTGAGAAGAAATAGGCGTATACACTTAAAGACTAAAATTAGACTGTATAATAGTTTGGTACTTTTTTGGGTTAGTTTTGGTAGTGAAACCTGGACGTTTTGTAAACATGATAACAGGAAACTAGATGCTTTTGATTCTAGATGCTTACGCAGTATCTTGGATATTAGGTGGTTCAACTTTGTAACTAGTGATGAGGTTAGGCAACGGAGTCGGCAACCTCCTTTAAGCAGCATATTGTGCAGAGAGAGAGACTCCTTTGATTTGGCCATGTTGCCTGTATGGATAATTATAGATTGGCAAATAGGGTTATGAACAGTGTGCCTGAAGGCCTCAGAAAGAGGAGGAGACCTAGGATGCGGTGGGCAGACAGTGTCAAACAGGATCTTGTTAGAATTGGTGTGCAGTGGCCAGATGCAGAAGATGTAGCTCAGGACAGATATGCTTGGAGAATTAAATTGCACGGTCTGGTTGGACCTCCGTAGCCCATGGCTGCTTGAGAATGATGATGATGATATCATCTAATACCTCAGTCCTTGACTTGCAATGAATTCTTCATAACATAGTCAATAACTAAGCTGAAAAGCAAAGGTAACAAAATAGCGTCTTGTTTAAATCTGGTAGTAATGTTAAACCAATCGTTGAAGGCTTTACCAACTCTAACACATGACTATGTAATTATATAAAGCCATCACTATATTGATTAATTTATCAGAAATGCCATTTTATCTCACAATCAACCAAAAATTATGACGATCAACAGAATCAAATTCCTTTTTGAAAGCTACAAAAGATGTAAGCATAGATTTTTTTTTTCTTAAGAATATGTCCAAGTGAAATTTAAGTATGATCAGAAATTAATAAACAATTCAAAAGAAGTGTTTGAGGTAAATAGGTTAAGATTTTTTCAATAAAGTAATAAAATATTAAAACATTTAAATTGATTTATCTATTACTATGAGAGTGTTTAAACCATTGATTATATTTTGCTTATTTGAACAAAGGTTTCTGAAATCAACAGAAACAATTTTTAGAACTTTTCATCTTTAAAATGTGGTTTTAGATCAGGTAGAAATGGAATTTATATTTAGTTTGTTGATGTATATATGGATTTTTATGTATTTGAATGCTAATAGACTTTAACGTCATCCGTAAAACGTTTAATTTGTTGAATTCTGCATTGATATTTTGCTTATAACCGTTGGATAAGGGCAATATCGGGTTACATTTCAGTCAGGCTGTTCTGAAAATATAGTATCGTCTTGAGATACATTTTTGAAATATCAACAATACCTATTCCAAAGGTGCAGCGCAATAGAAATGAAAAAGGGATCACCCCTCTTTTTAAGTAACTGATGCGTTTGCACCTAGGTGGGAATTCAAGACAGCGAACACTTACAGTAAACACTGAGCTTGACGGAGGTCACTGGAGGCTCCCTAGTGACACCATTAGAAGCTTCGCAATGGTAGACTCCACCGTTGTCCGCCGCGCTCACGGTGAACGTGAGGTTGTTCCTGGTCCCCTGGCCCCTGGTTCTGTAATACGTGGCGTCGATCTGAGCGTTTCCTCGGTACCAGATGAGTTCCGGCGCAGGATTGCCTCCTCGGGTAATACACATCAGAGTGAGGGCCTCCCCGGCCTTCACTATGCTGCCTTCCTCATAGCCTTCTATATGGGGCTGCCCAGGAGGATCTAAAGAAGAACAGTATTAGATTAGCTAACTAAAAAAAATATTTCCTGAAATCTTAGGTCATGGTACAAATAAGTTAAATGTTGGACAAGTTTCTTTTATATAAATGAATTTAGCTCTTTTTATTACTTTACCTTTGTCACTACGTTTTGTTAACCCAGCATTAAAACTTCTTGACTGAGTGAGTCTATATTTCATTTTAATTTGTACAGAAAGCAGTAATTCTTCATTGACGACAGTAAATTTAAGGATTTATTTTATTTAGATGCTTACATTTAAAATACGGTGTTAATATCATGGGTTAAGAAATTCTTTTTTAAGATTCATTATATTATGAACTAATCTAAATATTATTTGCATTTTAAAAAATAATTTTAATATATCTTTAGTTATTAAATTATTATAATAACTTAATTTAAAGAGTTTAATAAATTAAATTAATTTTAAAATAAATAATTTATCATGATTCGTATATACTCCATAAGGTACAATTTAACGTAGATATAACTAATCTGATAATGAACACCATTTATTATTCAATTATTTTAGCTGGGTATATTTCATAAATTTTTGTATTGATACATACCTATGTTGAATGAAAATTGAATTGAATTGAAATTGAATTGAATTGAATTATTTGTAGTTATTCCCCAGCGTTTATACAAATGATATAATGTACCTGTTTTGATCATAATTTAGTTTAAGTTCCAACTGTGTCACCCTTGGCATTTAAATCCATTATCCGTCTTTCGGCGAAAGAGAGGACATCGAAAGCTTAGAAATGCCGCCGCCCATACGATGGGATATGAATGAGTGGTCCGTATACAAGAGAGTCGTACCCTGTGCACTTAAAGAATACTCAAGATGACCTTGACGAGAGACTTCAATCTGCTTTCTAACAACTGTCCAGTGGGTACCCTTCCCCTACACAGCTCTCAGCCTTTAGTATCTTTGTGACCTGACCGTTAGCCCATTGTGCGCACCAAAGAACTCGTAGCTGTAATAAAACAAACAACCAATTTAAAAACTTATAAACTTAGGAATGAGAGTTAACGATTTCCAATTGCAATAACTCTTCAATTTATTTATAGTTGGAAAATACTTCTCATTTCAATACCTCGAAAGGAACGTGGGTTGATTCAGTCATTAGCACACCAAACTCGTAATTTGTAGTTCTCAGCAATGTTGAGATTTATCTCCGCCAAACAAAATCTATCTTGCCTTCGGTCAAAAAGGGGATACGGATGAGTTTCGAAAGTCGCCGTCATTCGGATGGCACATCAAGTCGTGACTCCGTGTATATGAGAGTGCTTTAATCGTGTTCTTTACTGTACGCGAAGTACACGACTGGATGGACTTGACGGGGATCATCCTAGCAGCTGTCCAGTGAGTTCCCTTCCTCCCAACTTTCTCTGAGCTATTTAGTCCATTGTGTGCAAAAGAAGTGCCTTTCAGAGGTAAAACAACCCAATATATCGAAAATTCTCGAAATGCAATAATTTTGCTTTCCCATATAAAATAAAATTCTCATTATACGTTTCTTAATTACTCTTATACGTTTTTTGATTAATCGACAAATTTCTTAAAAGACAATCAAATGAAGATGAAACAAAAGCAATTCAGCTACAAACTTTTACGAAACATTTTTCTTTACATTTTATGGAAATGCATAGACCTCAAAAACTGCTAATGGAACGTTGCGCAAAATAACGATTCGCCAACGAAAAAGAACCCAGGTTGCGATGTTCGAAAACTTCACGGAAGAGTTCGGAAGCAAAAAGCAAAATATCAACTGAATCCCGCTGGAAAGCGTTTTTGTTGGCCCCAGGTGGCAAACCTTCCGAAAACGAACACTTATTTCAAAATCGCTAAAGCTGTTGTCGTTTCGAAAGGAAGTTGGCTTGCTAAATTTTTTAGATCTTACAGTCGATCCAGGAATTTTTATCGTTGAGAAGAATCATTTTGACATTTTGAGTTAGGAAAGTTCAATATACGAAACCTTAGATGGATATTTTTCTAGGTTTTCACAATTTTCTGTCAGTTTACTTCGCGAAAAAAAAACTTTTTTTGAGCAAAATGTTCACTGCTGATGACATAAACCCACTAGGTTTCTTTTTAAATTTCATAAATATTTGTTTTATTAAATTTTGTTTTTCTTTTGTAAATATAATTTACCATTTATGTCCTTCTCATATATACAAATAATATAATTTTAATAGCCTTATATGTTATGTCAGATTTAGTTGAGTTATTTTAGCTCCGAGTGACACTTTTGGGTACACGATGTGTAAATGGCCAGGTCACAGGGCTTCCAAGGAATTGGAGTTGAATAACGAAAAAGGATCACTGAACACTGAATTAAAATGGTAACCTCCTGTTAAGGACATCCATCATTTATTTAACGTGGTTGTAAATCAGGTATTAATTAAATATAAAAAAAAACATGTCCTATTTAGGAGACTCGAACTCAGGATTTTCTATGTAAGCCCAAGATAATCTGTCAATTAAACTAAGAACAACCATCTAGTATGCTGCATAGATAGGGCGATGTTCTTAACCTTTGGAGATGGCTGTCTTGGCAAGTTTCTAACATAAAAGGACGGCGGATTCCCGTCGAATTCCACTCCACTACTACTGTTGTTTTGCAGTCTCAAGGTTCAAGGTGTTGTAAGTTTTCTGATCAAATTAGCCTCCAGTAAGGGGCTCCCTTACATCAGTCACAACAGAAGGGCGAGAGAGCAGAAGCAGGAGAAACTGTCTCTCAGCTATCTCTTGAAACTAATAAGAGTACTAATCAGTATAAAAAAGGAAACATTAGACCTTGCAGAGGAGGCCAATGTTCTGAAAGAAATCAATGACAAGTCGGAAGCGCGTTCGCTGCAGCTTCACATTGTGGTGGTGATGGAAGGTGATGGAATGAAGGAGGGAGGTGACGGAGTAGTCGGTGGTTCCGATAGCATGAAGCTCCCGGAACAAAGCTTCTCTTTCGGCATTGTAGCGGGAGCAGTTGAGCAGAACGTGGGATACAGTCTGAGGTGTGCTGCAAGTGACACACTTTGGACTGTAATCTCTGCTGAGAGTGTGAAGCGTAGAGTTGCTGTAGATGACATCAACCCGGAGACGATAAAGGAGGGTCTCCTCAGATCTGCGGAGATTACCGAGATTAGGAGCAGTAAGAGAATGGTCAACCAGGTACCAGAAGGAGGAACAGCTGCTGTCCTTCTGCCACTGGGCAAGACGATACTGGCTCATCAGTTGTGAGACAGAACTCTGGCAGTCGCTGAGAGAGAGAGGGGGTAATTAGCTACACACCTCTGACTCTCAAGTGTCTCCTTCGCGGTGTGATCAGCGTGTTCATTGCCAGGTATACCTACATGGGAAGGGATCCACTGGAACAGTGATTCTGGCAGAAGTGACCTTGGAGCAAGTCTCCATGATCTTCTGGATGAGGAAGGGTTTGCAGCTCTTGCTGTTTCGCTTCTAAAGTGCTTCTAAGGCTGACGTCGAGTCACAGAGGATGACAAAGTTGCTACCCTCGAGTCTCCACTCACCACGGGTGGCGATCTGGAAAGAATCGACAGGCCTGCGACGCTTTCTCTCCCCACCTACAACTAATTTCGTAATAGTCAGTCATGTGCAGAGGCTCGTCAAAATAACTTAAGATTTCGAATTTTTCTGAATGGAAAGTTCAAAGTCTCGTGAGTGTTAAAATAAATTAAACATTAATATAGCAGTTTGGGTCAAAGAATTTTGATAAGACGTATAGTTTTAGTTTTTGCAATTTTTAAGTCCATGAAATTCAGATTCTTAAATATTCAAAAACCATGCAAATGAAAACATTGCAGAAAAACTGATGTTAGAGTTTAGAGATAATTAACTTCTATAATATTTTCCATAAAAAGCTTATTAAATTAAAAGTTAATTAATTAAACTTCTGAATTTGGAACAGCCCTGCAACTAGAAAAAATCGAGGGTGGACAAGAAACGCTACCAAGCAGAACAAATGCAAGGGGGAGGGCGCAAGGGACTGGATTTTCAATGCATTATAACATTACGCCCACCACCTTTTTACAGGTCTTTAAAATTTTCTTGAAAAATGCACGAAATATCAATAAGTTTCATCATTTTTGGCCTTATTTTAAAATCATTATTAGTATTCTGAAGGGGGAGGGATGGCTCCCTCCTCCCCCTCCTGCTAGATCCACCCTTGCTTCTGATGAACATACATTTTCGATTATTTTATCCATCTAATATAATGTCAGAAACACGACAGGGACATCCATGTCTTATCTGGGGCTCGAACCAAGATCCTTTAATGACTTTCAAATAGAATCGCGTCACTGAAATAAGATGCAACTTTTAACTAAGTATAAATACGTTTGTGTGTGTGTATGAGGAGGTGGGGGGGGGATATTATCGAGCAGAGTCTGGGAAGAGCAGAATACCTTCTGGCACATCATTTATCCTATTTTTCAGTTTTCCATAATTTCTCTATATCGGAAAAACACTTTCTCACAAATATGTGTACATAAAATATACATATTAGACCTTTTCTTTTGCCTCCATCCTTCAAGGCCGATTTTTGCTAAAACGAATATCTGGGAATTACAGGGGAAAAGGTCTTCTGACATATTACAGGGGAAAAGACCTTCTACAGGGGGAAAGGTTTTCATCTGAGAATTATGTGATAGCAGGGATGCTCAGATATTACATTTATAACTTGTGCATGACTCAGATATAGAAGAAAAATAAAGGGGTATGGGGGGAAGAGACTGGATTTCCATTGCAGTGTAACCATTTCCCCTCCTTTTTAGATCTTTAAAGCATTTCTTGAAAAATGCACGAAATGCACACAACTTTAAAATTTTTTATCCTCCATTACCCTTAGTAATATTCACAAAGGGACCGGGGAGATATGATATCCCCCCTTAAATAGGTCGTAAACATATGATTGAAAATACTATAATTCAGTGATTTACATTAGACGACCCATAAAACTTTGAATATGAAATTACAGTTCAGAATAAATAATTTTAATTATTTCAATAAAATAATGCTCCTGTTTTTTATCATTAAAAACAAATTTTAAACCTTATTAGTTTCGCTGATTGCAACATTTATAACATAATGAACATTGACATTTGTAACTAAAATAATCAAATTTTAGAATTATAGCTACAGAATGAAAATATGTAAATTTTCGTCAAGTTCGCAATCAGAATCGGAATCAACAAATATTTAATTTCTCTGCAACTGCCTTAAGATTTTTTCATCGATAAGAAATTTCTCATTATTTCGCCATTTTGAAAACGATAAATTTATACAGATAGAAAAAAAAAATTATTTCTTGTAGTCGAATAAGCAACTGACCTCGAGGATAGCAATTAGTATGACCTTTACCTCCTCCTCTCAGCTCCGACCCACACTCCCTCTGTACTTGCGAAGAGACACCACTCCCTGTCATTATCGGCTTAGCTGCCTTCCAACCCCGGACCTTGGGGGACAGAAGTCGCTGGTACAACTGCTGTACCCAGAGCCGTGTTTGCCACGTTTTCTTACTGGTACAACTGCTGTACCAGCCGTCTTCAAAAGGTTAATGTATTGTCGAAGTTCTCGCTCTGTGCCATTGCAGTCGTAAATGAGATGTAGCAGTTCTGATGTCTGCATCTTCAATAATTCTCATTATGATAACATATTCCTCTTACCAGAGTTCTGCCCCAGTGAAGAAGGATGCCTTTACAAAACATTAACATGTGACGAATGAGCTTATTATGACGAAGAATCACGTGCAAAAGAGTCATATCATCTATAAATATATTGAATATCTTTTTTGGCATGATGCGAATTGTTCACAACTTTCCCTACACCTTATTCTCGGTATTTGCTTGCTTTTTATGCAAAAATAATTAAATACTACTCAGAATGTTTTTTTGCGTTTTGTCACAGGTTTAAATTTAACGGTTCCACATTATAAACATGGGATCATTAATTACTCTCTTTATTCTTAGTAGTGACAAGGTTAGAAAACTTCAACAGTTTAGATACATTTTTGTCCAAAACCAATCTTCTTTAACTAAGATAGCGGTAACAGAAGTACTTTTCCAAGTGTATACTTTATTTATGAGGCAGCGATTGGCAAATTGTACTTCTTCTCAATGTTCATGCTCATGTATTATAGAAGCTTGTGTAATAACACCGTATCCTCTGTGAGAGCTGGTAAGGCTTGCAGAAATTAGTTTAGAATATCTACTGGAGTATGATGATGGTACAATGTTCAATTTAGTTTGGTTATTGTGTTATACTGTAAGTAATTCACTGAAAGGAAAAACAAAATGCCTTAAATATTCTAGATCTTTGAACATATTATGCTGTTGACTTGGCTCTTTTCGCAAATGCTGTTATTGAGATGAATTCCTTAATTAGAGCTGTTGATGAGAATGACAATAGAGTAAGTTTGCTGATTCAAAGGGCGTTCAAAAAATCTTGACACGTGTCTGTAGATTTGCACTAGGTCCTTCGAAACTAACGAGCTACGACTTGTTTGAAATCTTGTCTAAACTTGTCATTACGTGTCAGAAACAAATTTTAATCATTTCTCTCTTCGCTGGCGGCGCGCAAAGTTCGGAGTGCGAAATCTGTGCATTGTTGCTATGGAGCCTACTAAAGATGAGGAAAGATTATACATTTTCACAAACATGCAGCTTACGGACAACGCTAAACAGATCCATGCGATATTTACCGGTATATGGAGACTATGCTTGTTCATATGGCACTGTTACAGGATGGATGTGCAAATTCGGAGAACTTCGAAACCTCCCTCATCAGGAAGACCGAAGTAGTCCGTGAACGAGAGAACCATCGCTGTTGATGAACTCATTACAGAAAACCCACACATCAACGCTCAGGTGAAAAGATTAAATGTCAGTTTATGGATTGGAGTGTGGAAAAATTATTCATAATATTTAAAGCAATCTGGGCCAAACGGGTATCCCACAAACTGACAGAACAGCAAAATAGGACTAGAGTCGACTCGCAGAAGGAGAAGATGGCAATGTTTGAATCTAGTGGCCCCAAGCGGCTAAAAGATATTGTAATAGGTGATAAGACGTCGTGTTATTACTATACAACTCACAGAAAGATCGACAATATGTTTGGGTTGCAGAAGATGAACCTCGTCCCCAAATCCTCCAACAAGACTTTCGCTCAAGGAAGAGTATGTTCACAATTCGCTTCAATTCCCAAGGAGTGGTAACTGTGAACAGCATAACTGAAAAATAACTATAAATGTCAGTATATGGATTGGAGTGTGGAAAAATGTAAGACCAATACTGACTACACCAATATTTTTTTGCCCAAAATGGGTAAGGATATGAAAGAGGCTTCCAACAACAGGCATGTCAAGGATTCTCCTTCTTCGTGACAATGACAGTTCATGACAATGTAGCTTATGGTTTATCTGGAGCAGTTAAAAATCAAGGATCTATCCCATGTTGCATATGCACCCGATTTTGCACCATGCGATTTTTGTTTCCAAATATTAAAAAGGAATTTTTCGGGAAGCCTTTTTCAAGTAAAATGCGTTAATTCGGAGCTGTGCGGAGTATTCCTCAACAGGAGTATAATCAAGAATTACAGTATTGGCTTAGGCGTTTGTAACTTTGCATAGACGCTGGAGGTGAATACTTTAAACTACAATAAAATTGTGTTAAGGGAAGTGCAATGGTTTTTGTTCTGCAGATGCATGTCAAAAACTTTTTAATGCCACTCGTAAACACAGTAAGGAATAAAGCAATGAGAAGTCAGGGTTGTGCTCATTTATTAAGAATGGTTGCACCCTTCAGCAAGTGTCTCAGTCAAATTATCTCGGGAGCTATGTAAAAAATACAGGTATGTGTGACGTGAGATAAACGAATAATGGTGATTGTTACTGAGACTTTTAAGAACCTATGGTGAGTGTTCAAAAAATAGGTGTACATATATATATATAAGCACCAAAATTAATTTATGTAATGGTGTAATTTTATTGGTAATGTTGAGGTTAGGCGAAAGAATTGGCAACCTCCTTTGAGCCATTTTGTGCAGAGAGAGAAACTGCGTTGGTTTGGCCATTTCGACATTATAGATTAGAGAACAGAGTTATGAAAGTGTGTGCGTAAAGGCCTTAGCAAAAGAGAGAGATCTAAGATGCAGTAGGCAGACATTTTCAAAAAGGGCCTCTTTTGATTTGGACTATAGCAGCCAAATGCATCACCTGTATCTAAGAAAAAGGACTAAATTAAACGTCTGCTTGAGGACTATGTATGTATGCAGGGCCGCCGACAGGGGGGGGCAAGGGGGGACTAGTGCATAGGGATACGTCAACAATAAGGGCCCGTCAGATTAAGTGACTCTTTACTTTTTCTTACAAAAATTATTCTTAGTTAGGCTATATATCGATCCTATAAAATTCCATAAGAACATTATTTGTTATAATATGCTTTTAAAAAGAAACACTAGTTGGATTATGACATATTAACTCATTAATAGTAGTTGAACGAACCATTTCTTAACATCTTCTTTTGTCCGCGTTAACTTACAGCATTTGCTTGTATTTTCCCTGTTAACCACCCCACCCCTGAAGCAGTAGCAACAGTTGGACTCTCCCAAACCCAACCCGTGAGATCAGGTATATTACATTGTTCATGTTTCGAGTTCCAGTAACATCGTCTGTGGTCTGTGTGTCAGTGTTACAAATTATAACAGTTTAAAAGTCTCTTGTCGGCACATTTGTTTCACCATTTCTTTGTCATTTGTTTAGTAAAATAATATATTCATTGGTGCTATAGTCTAACTGAACAATGGAGAAATATAAGCATAAGTCAGGAGCTAGAAGCGCAAGGAGAGAAATAAAAAATTAAAAGTTATTAAGAAAGGGAGTAGAACTTTGAAGTCGGTGTAAAAGTGAATGTGGACAGTGAAGGTGCAAAAAAATGAACTAATCCCAATCTCAAGCTCGTCTGTTCCCGCTTTCAAAAATAAAGAAATATCAAGTTCAGAGGGGAATGATGATGGTTCTTAATTTTTTTTTAATTATGACGACAGCAGTATTGAAATGAAAAAACCAAACAGCAGTGAAAATGATGCGCGTTCTATAAACTATGAAAGTGAAGCGAACTTATCCGCTCCAGTTCCGAAATCTGAGTCATGGCAAGTATCGTGTGATCTTGGAAAATTAAAAAGTGGCAGCCCAAGTGTAAGTGTAATGGAAGGTATAGTTCGAAAAGGCTCCCCTTTTATGCCTAATAACCTTCCAAGTGACGGAACAAGAGCCTTTCCGAAAACAGTTTTATTTTCAAAACTCAAGAATGGAGAATGTGTTCCTAGACTGGTTAGTGTGGAGTGAAACATATCAGTCGTTATAATGTTTTCCTTGCATATTATTTGGTCGTAACCCTGAATCCCACAAATCCGTTTTAGTTAGTGATGAAGGCTGGAAAAAAGATTATTCTTGGCGTAAACTATATAACAAATTGCCAGTTCATGAAATGAGTGCTAATCACAATATCAGTTCAATATCAGTTTAATAAATTCAATATCAGTTTAATAAATAGGTGTTTATTCTCAAATGAACTCTGAAATTGCCACTAAAGTGAAATATTTGCGGGATTTATTTCACAGGATTCTGTCTGTTACATTATTTCTTGGTGAGAGGGGTCTCGCATTTAGAGGTTCTTCCAGCAAAATAGGGTCATCGATAATGATAACTTCCTCGGGATTATTGAGTTACTCGCTCAATATGATCCGCTGTTGAGAGAACATGTGACTAAAGTTCAAGAGTCACAACAAGAAGGGAAGAGACTTCAAGCTCACTACCTTTCAGCGGATTCTCAAAACGAGTTCATTAAGGCTTGCAGCAACAAGGTTCTTCAAGCTGTACTCTTAGAAAGAGAAAAATCAAAGTATTTTTCTATACTAGCTGATGCTACTCCAGATACATCTCATAACGAGCAAATGACATTAATTTTAAGATACGTTCTAGACCGTGATTCTTCATTTAAAGTAATGGAGAGGTTCATAAGTTTTGTAAAGTACAATAAGAAAACTGGACAAGAAATTGCAAATGTACTCACTGAAGAATTAGAGAAGCATAAGATCCCTTTAAAAGATTGCAGGGGGGCAGGGATATGACAATGGAGCGAATATGGCTGGTGCATAAGCCATTATAAGTGCGCTAAATCCATTTTGCCATATTTTCTAACTGTAGTGCACATAGTCTAAATTTGTGTGGTGTGAACGCTGCTGAATGCTGTCAAGATGCTATTATGTTTTTTGGTATGGTTCAAAAAGTGTATAACTTCTTTTTAAAGAGCCCTCAGAGTTGGGAGATACTAGAGAATACAATAGGTTGTTCCTTGCATAGTCTATCAAAAACAAGATGGTCTGCTCGTGTTGACAGTGTTAAACCATTTCCAAACACCTATCACTCATCAAACATGCATTAAATCAATGCAAAAATTTTAATCTCTCAGCTGAGTATAACACGGAATTGATGGTAATAAAACGATACCTTGAATCATTTAAGTGCACTTTGATGGCAACAATCTGGTTCAAAATTCTCTCGGCAATTGACATTCGCAACAAGGTTCTACAAGCTCGTGATGCAACATTTGATGTAGAGATAGATAATATTCGCGATCTGCTCCAGTAACTGAAACAACTCCGTGATAAATAGGAGAACTTATTAAATGAAGCAAAAGTAGTGGCCACCTCATTAGCAAGTGATCTTCCTGCAGAGACAGAACTTCCGAAGACGAGAGTGAAAAGAAGGAAAACTTTCTTGGACGAAATAAATGAAGATGTTCCAGAATTTCGAGGGAAAGAGGGGGAAACTAATGAAGAATGGGAGTTCAGAGTAAATGTGTTTTATAGGGTAATTGATTCTGTTGTTTGTGGACTTACTAATCGTTTCACTTTGGCGGAAAAGTTAAATGATAGATTTAAGTGCTTATGGCTATATCCAGATTATTGAAGAACGTGACATTGAAAATATGGGTGTTACTTTGCATGAACAATATTATGAAGACATTAATAGAGAGATCAGTGATGAGCTGAAATATCTAAATCAATTCATTCTTCTAATTTAGGGACAGGCCCATTGAAACCACTGGAGCTCTTAAACCGTCTGAGAGAATTGAAACTTGACAGTTTATTTCCAAATATTTGTATAGCCATTAGAATATTCTGTACAATTCCTGTGACAGTTGCTGATGCTGAAAGATCCTTCAGCAAAATGAAGGAAATAAAAAAATGTATTCAGATCAACAATGTGTCAAGAAAGACTGAGTAACTTTGGTTTGCTTAATCTGGAGAGCGATCTTGCTAGGTTTTTAAATTATGATGACATAATTGATGATTTTGCATCAACGAAGTCAAGGAGAGTTATTTGTTGACATTGATCTACTGTATAAGTTAGAAGTTACAACTCTTTGGGAATAATATGTTATATTATATTTAGTGTTGAATCTGCTATTATGCTAATGTGAAGTTTAACAAATACTGTTGCCTATTTTTCAGTACTGACAATTAAAAATGAAGACTCGCAGAATTGCATAGTTTTTCTCCATGATATGCTATGTAGCCTATATTAAATTTACTCAAAATTCCTAAATCTTGCTGTGAGCTTTGCAAAATATGTTCCCTAAAATAAATGCTAAAAAGTTTTATATAACACAAACTGTGTAGGCCTATGTTTTTGAATGCCTGACTGCGCAACAGACTTTTTTTTCCTCTGAATGTCATCATTGTGTCCAGAATGATTGCTAATAATGATTTGTAAAGATAAAAGGTTTTCAAGGGGGGGGGGGGGGCGAGCATAATATTACATAGGGGCCCATAAATTCTCTCGGCGGCCCTGTATGTATGTATGTATGTATGTATGTATGTATGTATGTGTGTGTGTAAACTAGAATTATTTCTAGGCGTCTCTGTCCGATGAGAGGAATATTAAATCATAACCTATCAATGTACCATAAAATAGTTGACGATATATAAATATATCATCAATAGGATTAAATTCAACAAATAACATATTCGATGCCGGAATTGGGGAGTGGGTAATCGTGGACGGACATAGTTCCCTTAGCTACCGAGTAGCTTTTTTTTTATCCCGTATATTTAACTGCAGAAAATAGATCCATTGCATGTATATCTACTCCTTTATAATATTTGTGGTGAAAACTGTTGGCGTTTTAAACAATTTTTTTATGTATAGCTTAACGTCATCATGTCAGCTATGGAGTCTCTTTTCAACTGATTCTGCAGCATCCACCTGGTTCTGAAAACCATTTCTATCCCTAATCATATTTGTTCAATTACTATTTTAACCTATATTCACTCTTTTTTGTAGCATATCGGACAAAGAAGAATCTTAGAAACAACTCCTAGTTTATACAGTCCTTCTCATACAAGAACGTGTACCATTAAATCGAATTAATTGCTGCCCACTGCCTCAATTAGAGCTAACACAACACAAAGTTTGCCCTCCTAAGGCAGAGGAGGAGTTCTTCCTAACCATTATGCCAATTAAGGTCTGTCAAGCACTTCATAATCTTCTACATAAGCTACCCGATAAGATATATTGCACTATAAAACAAATAGTTTTCGTTTGTCGCAGTATGTGTGATTAAAAAGTTTCCAGAAATAATTTTATAAAGAATCTGTTATATTTTTTATCATATTAAGAGTTCTTTGAATTTTAGCTATTATAAAATATCCCACGGACAAGGATGTTCTTTTATTGGTCCAGTTAGTGCAATTGGTATGAGGTCCTTGTTTTCATTCATAAAATCCCTAAAATTCCCATCGATTCATGAAAATATGTTCATTAATGTTCTAGGTAAGATTCTGATTTTAACAAGATTCGTTTCCTAACTAAGGTCAAAATGTTGTGACAACTGACCTCGAACTAACTAATGTTACAAAAGAGCGACCTACTAAAGGAGCGAGTGAGTAAGTGTGACTGACTGATTGAGAGAGGGAGGGTGAATTAAAGCAATTCTAGTTACGAGACAGAAGGTTGGCAGCTTTCATAATTTGGGCATAACGATAATTAAGGTAGCAGATCTCCGAAAAATAAAGAAATTTGAGTTCCGATGTGCCTTTCAAGGTCACGTAAAGATTAAATTTTGATCCATGTGCTAGAAATGTGAAAATTGATGCCAAATGTATTCGAGTCATATATATTCCTACATTTCAGATACATCTTTTAAGAACAAATAGGGACAAAATTCGATGTAAGTATGGTCAACGGAGGCGAGAAACGTGGAAATTGGTTCCTAGGAGTATTTCGGGTTTTACATTTGAGAAAAGATACGAAATTTGAGACTGACGTAGTGTCCAAGTCACAGTGACACAGTGGCGTAGTGTCCAAATCACAGCGACAGTAGAGAAATTAGTGGCACTATAGGTGGCCACTGATCTCTTCTTCGTATGTCTTTTTCAACACTGCAGTTGACAGCCAAAGGATGACAGGTATTTCTGTTTATATATAACATGGATAATCTGTCCCGTGCTTAGTCCAGCACGTCTCCACCCATATTCTTCTTCTTCTTCATCTATATACATTCCTGGTAAGTTTGCCATCGAGTGATAACGGATAATTCTTCCATCTAATGATATATCCACAGTATCCCAATTTCATTTTTCGAATAATCTGCACCATTTTCCTCTTCCCATTAAATCTCTTTAGAATCGCAGCATTGTCATTCGGTATTTACATCCAATTTTTTCCATTCTTTTCAGATACCAGATCTCGAATGCTTCGATTCTTTTTTTGGGAGCGGTAGATTTTTAAATGATCGAAGTCCCACAGCCATGCAACAATAGTGGCCATACATAGCACTTTATTATTCTTAATCTCAGCTGTCAAATTAATTTTCTCTCATATAAAGTGCTTTTCGTAATGCAGAATGGCGGTTTTACCTGCCAAATTCGATTCTTTTTTTTGCCATCGTCAGAATAAAGTGTTTAACTAGGTAGCAATAGTTTTTCACCTGATCTGAGTTGTAGTTATTGCATCTTATTCTGCAAATGGTATTTTCACCACTAGACTGGACCGGTTTTCAGCTTTGACCTTGATTATGGATCCTGCATTTGCTGCACTGGTGGGCCTCTGTTGAGGGTAAATCTG
The DNA here is from genome assembly GCA_038380435.1 of Ryuthela nishihirai. Lineage (NCBI taxonomy): Eukaryota > Metazoa > Arthropoda > Arachnida > Araneae > Heptathelidae > Ryuthela > Ryuthela nishihirai. Next base: position 66,385,326 of record JAWZYU010000016.1, on the reverse strand, counting down.
CAGCTGTGTTTTCTGTCTGTTTATAGGTTGCCAGTCCTAACTGAACAGAGGCACGAAATACTTAATATCAGCAGGTGGATAATCCTGATCAGAGGCCATCACAGGTACATGGACCCTCACTTAGCTAGATGGGCATCACCAATCCTACACTGGAGTAATGTGTCTCAGGCAAATCAGTTTCTTTCTAGATTCTGGTTCTTGGAACGTGTGTGCGTGTCCAGCCGCCATATGTGATGCAATCCCTCACCATTGTACCACAGTGGGAAGACGTATGGCAGCTAATGGAATAGGCTTCCTCATGTTGTTGCCAGCGTCATGCGTACCAACGGCCGTCTAGTAAGCCGAAACAGAATCGGGACTCGTCTATGAACAACATTCTCCTCCATTCTGTAGTCCGATTTGCCACTCTCGACACCAGTGGAGACAACGTAACAGGTGATGTCTCTGCAACGGCTGGAAACGGACTGGACGTCTCGTTCTCATTTCTGCGTCAATGCAAACATTTCTAATGACCACGGTACCCCAATAAAGATCAATATTACGCAAATATACAATCCTAATAACTGAGGTTGATGAATAAGGGTTAGAAGAAATGAAGAAATAGAAGAAATTCTGAAAGCATCACAACACATGAGATAACAGCCATTCTCGTAGATTTAAATGATAATGCGAAAGAGAAAATGAGGGAGCTGTAATAGACCCCTTTGTCTTGGAAGAAAGAACTAAGAGGAGTGAAAAAATGGCATTATCTGCAACAAAAACAAATTGTTAATGATAAATACAAGAAGTGACCAACGAAAAAGAATACCTTACACCTGGAAGCTCCCGTGAGGCAATTAAAACAAAGTAATAAGAAACCAAATAGATTACATATTAATAAAACATAGCTACGAAAGGATGATTACTCAGATTAAAACACATCCTGGAGCATATTGTGGATCGGAAAATAATCATTTGGTCTGAAAATAGTCACTCGATATTTTTTAAATTTTTATTTTTCACGGTTAAGGGGCTGTGAATAAGACTCTACATTGACTTAGCATTGAGAGTATCTTTTGCTTGTTTGCTCTTTCTACAAGGTAGGATATGTATTGCACGATAAAGGTTTTATATAAATGTTTTGATTCTTTACCTCTCTCTTACTTTTCTTTGCATGTCATAATTAAAAATATGGCCGACCGGATGACCTGGTAATACATGGAGATTGTTTACAATATTGGATTTTCCCCATACTCTTTTCTATTTGCTTCCCACTTCGGATTCCTCCAATTGTTTCCTATTTTAGAGATATTTGCACTGCCTCCAAACTTATATCTTACCCTGTATATTGCCTGCTTTTTAAACATTTATAGGCGTATTTTTTAATATCGATCTATAATTTGGTAAGATTTGCTATAGATACGTGAAAAATTATTTTTGGATTAAATTGATTTTACATATTCGCATTCTGTCAAATATTTAATAGCATTGCAAATGTAATATAATGATTTGTACTTTCTCCTAACATATCAAATTGTTTCTATACTTTTTGCAAATGCCTGGGAGATTTTAGCAGAATCCAATCTGTTTTTATGACAGTCAGTCCATAATTCTTCTCACAAGATAATTTTCCTGGAACGAGCTTATCGCATTGAATTCGACTACCATACCGAAAAACTTATTGCGTTTCATTAGAGGCAGAGACCTCTCACGCCTCCTGGAGGTTCAGAACTAAGCATCTTTAATTTATTTCCGTGTGATCCTTGCCCGAATTCATCAGCATCGGAACGAAATTTCTGCCCAAAGCAGACATGTGCATATATGTAGTTTGGCATCCTCTTGTTGCACTTCTTCCTAAAAAGTATCTGGAAACGGGGATAGCAGACAGACTACATTAGGCTTTGCCATGGGAACGAATCAGACAAGAAACGATTTCATTCGGCTGCATTTTAAGAAGTTGAAGTAAAGACATCTGAAAGAATAGAAATGTCAATCCGCTTAATATGAAAAGAAGATGATTGAATATATGGACTTTTCAAATGAAATCATTGTGAAAAATACTTCCGAGGTTCAACAAAAAAGATACATACGTATAATTATCTTAATTGTTGTGATGCACAATAATATCTTATTATTAAACTGTATTATACACTTAATTTCAGACATTTCATCTGAATAAACGATAATTCTCGATGAGCACAGACGTATCAGAGACTTTTGTACTAGCAATAGCTAATTAATACACTGATTAGGAGCATCGGTTAGCTAATAAGTAATTGATTGTAAATTGGGGCTAAATGATCATTGATGATCTTGATCATTCATCAGCGTACTTTGGAAAAGCTAAAATCTTGAGATCGTATCTTGTTATTTTTTTAATAATTACACCTAGGATCGGATCTAGAACAAAATCGAAGGCGGGTGGGTGCAAGAAACAGAATCGAACCGAAAAAATGCGAGAGAGGAGTTGGGAATGAGACTGGATTTCCAATGCAGCATAACATCTCCCCCTAAGTTTTACAAGTCTTTAAAAAATGTCTTGAAAAATGAATGAAATGTACATAAGTTTCATTTTTTGCCTCATTTACCTTTATTAGCATTCTGAAAGGGAGGGGCGGCATATTCCCTTTGCCCTCACCCTAGATCCGGTCCTGATTACACCTAATATATTTGCACTTCAGTGGATTTAGTTTTGAAAATTAATATATTTCTATTTTATAAATAATAGTTGATATATTATAGAGGTAATTCTTCACTGCACACTTTTTTGCTTGCTTACCAAATCGACAAATAAATATTCCTGAGTAAAAGCAATTACACAGAATCATTCAGACAATTGCTTTATCTCATCAATATTACTTTTTTCTTTTTACCTTTTCAGACATATTTTTTTATTTTATATATATATTATATATTTTATAATTCATGACTCATCAATCATATTTATATTTTTTAAATATGATATTAAGATTTATGAAAAATTTGTTTTAAAGACTATTTAGGAGGTTCTAATATATTTTTTTAAAATTGAAGGTATTGATTTTATTTTTTTATTTCTGAAAATATAGATTTATTTTATTGTATAACTTTTACAATGAAAAATTATATGATCAAGTGTATCTGGAATGTGATAATGTGAACTGTTAGTTGTATCCATTTTTTCATTTTATATAATGTAGATTTAGTGAGTGCCCAGTTTGCTTTAATTCTTAGAATAATGTTTATCTCCTTTTTGCTTAATCCAAAATCATTAAATTTTGTCATCTTTTGTGAAAAATTATATGTTTGTTCATTATTATTGTTTGTTCATTATTATTGTTTGTTCATTATATGTTTATTCATCATTATTGTTCATTTGTATTATACCATTCTTGTGTTTCATGTAAAATTTTGATTTTATTTTGTTTTTGGCGCAGAAAAATATGGTAAGGAAATCCATTGATGTAGTTAGTGTTTTGCCTGTTTTGCTAAAATATCAGCCCTATCATTGAATTTTAATCCCACATGAGATGGAACCCATTGTATATAAAAATATTATTTTGCTTCTTATGTTTCTTAATTAGAATTAGAATATCACTGATATATATATATATAGTGAAGTTACTTTTGGCTGGGTTATGGAAAATTATATCCAATGGAGACTTACTGTCTGAAAGTATTACAATTTTTTCCCCAATAAATTTCAAGGCCCAATTTATAGCTAAAATTATAGCTCTTATTTCAACGTTGATAACAGAATTAGGAGTTTTAAATTTAAACTGGAATTCAAAAGTGTCTGAAGGACAGCAAAATGTTCCTGAAGTGATGGTTTTATCAGCATTTAGTGATCCGTCAGTATATATATGTATGTAATTTTCATAATTAATATTTATATGGATTTCTGTTAATATTTTTTAATTATTTTTGTCTATTCAATTTTTTGATTGAATTCCTGGGATTTTACTTTCAATAATAGGAAATGTTGAGGTCCAGTATGGTATTTGAGTTAGGAAATCTCCACTAATATTATTTTTTAATATGTTTGTTAAATAATTGCTTCCAGGAAAATTATTTAATGTGATATCTTGAAAATTGTCTAACTTTTGTGTTATTATTATATATATTAAGTTTGAAAGTAAATATTTCTTTTTTGTTTATATGGGTGGAAAGGGAGTGTCAGCATAATTATTCAGGTTATTTGTATACTTTGATTGAATCCCAGACAGCATTATAGAATTTTTGTTTGCGTTTATTCTAATTCGTTGATTTAGTTTTAGTTATGCTGTTTATTATTTCAATTCCATATGTGAATTTTGTTAAAATAATAGAATTATACAGTAATATTAAATATTTATTGGTACAACCCCCATTTAGAGCTTCCTAGATATCTCATGTAGTTATAAAGTTTATTTGCCTTGCCTTTAGCATTGTCTATATAAAAGTTCCACATTAATTTTGAGTCTATATTTAGACCTAAAAATTTAAATTTATTAACTATTTTTAAATTTTGATTATTCATTTTAATTGTTAAATCAGTAGGAATTATTTTATTTTTAAGAAAGTATGTAACTTTTTTTCAGTAGATATTTTTAATTTCCATTGAACACAATAGTTTTTTGATTTATTCAATGTATCCTGAATTCGTTTTTTTTAATAATATTTAGCTCTTTATGATATGTCCAAAAATTATATCATCTGCATATGCTCCAAATTTTATTTAGGTGTAAAAATGTCTGCTATATCGTTTAAATAAATGTTAAATAAACTCGGAGATAGTGAATCTCCTTGAATAAAACCATTCAAGAATTTATACGAGTTCGATAAATTATTACCAATTTTCACGCTAAAAATCTTATTCTGAATAAATTGCAGAAGAAAACTGTAAAAATTTCCATAAAATTTTAAGTTGTCTAATTTGATATAATATTGCATTAGGAGAGATTGAATCGAAAGTCTTTTCTAAGTCTTTTACTGTAGCAATCATGCATAATTTATTATTAATGGCAAATTCCACATCAGAAATTGTGTTTAAGAGGAGATCACTGCGCGCAGTTGCCCATTGATTTACTAACAATGCATGTTGAAGTGGAACTCGCCAGTCATCACAAGAGAGGCGCACCCCGCTCAATCCAATGTTGTGATATTATTTTTTAAAAATTATGTAATGTCCAAAAAAATTATTATCCATCCAGCAAATCTTTCGCACATGGGATTTCCCTGTGCCATCCAGTGTAGGAATGAATGTTTCTGGAAAGGTTTTAGGAAAATCACAGTTCATATATCTAAATAATCTTTTTTTATTTCCTTCATTTATTTGTTCTTTTATTTTTATTTATTTTTTATTCAATACATTCAATTCCTTTTCTTCGAGTTTTTTAGAGAAAAATTAAAAATTATTTTTGAGTTGGATAAGTATTGGCGAAATATTAGGATTTGCACTTTAAAAATTTAACAACAGTTTTAATTGTTAAATCAGTAGGAATTAGCGCCATCTTCGAGGTTGAAAAAAATCGAAAATGACCAAATTTAAAACGAATATTTCAATTGATCTCTTTAATCCATTAATTTGAAAGGTTGGTGGTGGAGTGTGACGGAGAAGAGGTTACACTAATAGCAATGATTTGCCCTTTAATCGCAGTTGGTTTGGAAAACACAAATTTTCGCTATAAGTGATATATGAAAAATTATTTTCGATTTTTATAGTTGCTAATAAAATAATCTGTATTTTACCTATCCTCAATTAGTTTCGAATTTTCACGGTTAGAGGATACAAAAGCCAGAAATTTTCATTCAATTTTTTTCAACAGCTCCTCCCCAGTAACTGCTCAAATACGTGATCTCTGAGTCTTACATTTCTGCTATGGATTTCCGCCTGGGCGTCTCTTGTTTCTGATAAACATTTCAGCTTCTACCTATGATAGATCTCGAGTTCGAGTTTAAAATCACACTTTTTTCCGATTTAAAGGTCTCATTGTATTTCAATGTGAAATTTCCTAGTTATTTTCTAGACAATAGCCAAGTTGATGTTAATTGGAAAATTGTTTACTCCAGGTTATTAACATGAAATTCTCGATTTCAGTTGTCAGATTATTAAGATTACCTGTCCCAGATTGTTTTCTACCCTTAATTATAAAAGGGAAACTTGTGGGACTGATATATTGTTATTCCTATATTCCTTCCTCAAATCGGAGGTTAAAAATGACCAGATATTGTAGATCTATTATTGCACATGTTCAAAAACTGACTCGAAAGATCTTGAAACGAAATCCCCAACTTCCCCTCACAGCTGTCCACTTTGTCACATCTACCAAATCTATCTTGAGAACTGGAATCCTTACGGACAAGTTATACGACATCTGCCGCATACTCAGAGACATGAAAAATGTTTCAGCAGAAACGAACAGAGAAGTAGACTTTTATGGGTTAGTTTCTTTGAGACACTGCTGTATAAAATATATTCAGATACCTGACCAATTGCTCATTTAGTAACTGAAGGATAAAACAAGTGATAAATTCTCGTTACTAGAATTTCCACATTGCAACTGATTCAAGATAGAAAAAAAATATTCAAGGGACTATATTTGAAAATATTTAAATTAAACTTGAGACATTTTGTTGAACTGCATTTCGCACAGTATCAAATATTTATTTCCGATGTTCAATACTCAAGTTTAGAAGGAAAATTTTTTTTTGAAACATGTAATTTTAGAATTTTTATTTCGTACATATTTCATTCAAGAAGCAAGAAGGAAAACAAATGTTTGTGAAGAAAAGAATAATAATTTATCGAAAAATGAATTGTGATTAAACAATGGCTATTAGATTTTGGACCTGTAAATGGTACTAGGCGTAAACTGGAAGGAGAGCTGTACACCAATCCCTAGTGATGATGCACAGAACCGGCCAGGTCTAGCACCTAATGTCCGAGCCCGCCTTCTCGTGGTGCAGGCCGTTAGTACCTTTCAAAGGAGCTATTCTCTTTTGGAAGGGAACGGAAGGGGAGGGCTTCCAGTTCAGTATGGCCTACTGATCTGGTCATCTATGGCCACTTTTTTCTTTTTTTTCAACCCTGCTGAGGAGTGGTCAACTTCACAGGGTCCTGGTGCTGACCATTTATACCTACTAGACTGGACTTGTTTATGGATTTGAGCTTGATTATTGATCCTGGACTTGCTGCACTGGTGGGCCTCTGTTGAGTGACAGTCTGCCGCTGTGTTTTCTGTTTGCTTCTGGGTTGCCAGCTCTAAGTGAACAGAGACATGGGATACCTTATATCAGCAGGTGGATAATCCTAATCAGAGGCCATCGCAGGTACCTGAACCTTACTTAGCTAGTTGGACATCGTCAAGCCTAAACTGGAGTAATGTGTCTCAGGCAGGCCTGTGGCTCTTGAAAAAGTCCACTTGAAAAGATGGTGCCTGAAGTTCCTACCAGCATCGGTGACTTCAGCCTTTAGCAGAGGCGGAACAGGTCTTTGCCACATGCATGAGATCAGGGGGCTGTTTGATATTGTTGGCCCTACCAGCTCAATAAACCTAATTTATTTAAAAATCCTACTAATCATTTTCTCTCTGCAGGAACGTGGAACGTGAGGACATTACACAGAGATTATTCTCTTGATGTCCTCATGCAGGAATTCCAGAGCTATAACCAAGATATTCTAGGCTTGCAAGAGACCAGATGGACAGGTAAAGGAGAAATACTTAAAAATAACTTTAAATTTCTCTTTACAGGGAGGGAGGATGGAAAGCATCACCAAGGCGTGGGTCTGCTGCTCAGCAGACATGCTAGTGATGCTCTTCTAGGATATGAGTGCATTAATGAAAGGTTTCTTACAGCAAAATTTCAGACAAGCATTAAAGACTTGAATGTTATCTGCTGTTATGCCCCCACTGAGGATTCTGATGAGGAATGAGAAGGATAGGTTTTACGGACAACTTCAGGATATTTTGAATTCTGTTCAAGAAAGGAGATATTACCCTCGTTCTAGGTGACTTCAATGCCAAAGTTGGTACTGACTCTGACCTTTGGGGAGGAGTAATAAGCCCTTTTGGTATTGGTAGCTGCAATGGCAATGGGCAACGTCTCATACAGGTAAATAAATTCAATGGATTCAGAATAACTAACACTTATTACAAACACCGCGACATACATAAGTACACATGGGTTTCACCTGATGGGCTACATAAGAATATGATTGATTATATATTAATTAATAGCAAATGGGCTAGTTCTGTTAGAAATACCAGGGCATATAGGGGAGCTGAAATTTGATCTGACCATTACCTTGTTAAAAGTGTTTTGCAACTTAAACTTAAAAAGTGTTGTACTAGGGTTAAAAAATTTACCTTTAATCCCGAAGCTCTGAAAGACCCACTTATAGCTAAAGCTTACCATGATAGGTTACTTAGTCATTATGACAGTCATGGTTTGCTTAATCCTGAAGTTGAGGAAGAATGGTGTCATTTTAAACAGGCTTTTTTGGACACTAACAGTACTCTTTTAGGAATAAAGGAGCAGAGGAGACAGAATTATTTAAGTGATAAGGCACTTGAGCTTATTTCAGAAAGAAGGAACTGCAGGAATGTCCTTAATCAGTACCCTACTAGTCCTAATAGAAAGGATTACAGAGAGCTTAATAAACGTGCAAAGGATCAGTTAGCTACTGATAAGAATCTTTGGTTTGATGGTTTGGCTGACAAAGACGAGGAAGCAGTTAGACAGCACAACAGCAGAGAGCTGTACCAGATAGTTAATGTTTGTGTGGTAGAAAACGGACAGTTATGCAAGGATTGAAGGATAAAAAAGGTAAGGTTATAGAAGGGGAGGTTCTGTCATGACTAGGTGGGCTGAGCATTTCATTGATGTTCTAAACAATGTGTCAGTTCTACTCCCATTGTTTGTAATGATGATAGATGCATTGGCAGCTTTAATGTTGGCCCTATAACACAATATGAAGTTATTTTGGCTGTTTCTAAACTTAAACTTCATAAATCCCCAAGGGTAGATGAAATTACTACAGAAATGCTCAGAGCTGGGAATGTTTCGGTTACCACTTGGATGAGTGAAATTTTGAATAACTTTTATGATAAAGGCAATGGTTCCTAAAGATTTTACCAGAGCTATTATTATCCCTATTTAAAAAAAGGTGATCGCAGTTCTTGTGATAACTATAGGGGTATCAGTCTACTTTCTGTTCCAGGTAAAGTTCTTTGCATGATTGTGCTTAATAGAATTAAGAATCTGGTTGACAGGCAATTGCGTGATGAGCAATGTGGATTCAGAAGTTATAGGGGATGTGTGGATCAGATATTTTCACTTAGGCAGATTCTTGAGAAATGTTTAGAGTTTCAGAAACCTTTGGTTGCTAGCTTTGTTGATTTCAAAAAGGCTTTCGACTCTGTTAATCGTCATAATTTGTGGTTGATTGTGTGATCATATGGTATACCAGACAAGTTAGTTAACATAATGAAAGCTCTCTATAATAACACTGAGTCATGTGTGAGAGTTGGTAAGTCTTGTAGCAATTGGTTTAGCATTACGTCTGGTGTTCGACAAGGGTGCATCTTGTCTCCTTTTCTCTTTAGTTTGGTTGTTGATTATGTTATGCGAAATTCACTTCAATGGAAAGATTTTGGCCTTAAATGGGCTGGAGATACGAAAATTTCTGATTTAGATTATGCTGATGATTTAGCCCTTTTGGCAAATGATGTTGATGAGATGAACTCTTTCATTCGAGCTGTTGATGAGACTGGTAATAGAGTAGGTTTGGTTATAAACAGAGAGAAAACTAAAGTGATGAAAATTGGTCAGGCAGGTTGTGATTCAGTTAATCTGAATGGTTGCAGTCTTGAGAAGGTGTCACAGTTTAATTACCTTGGGAGCTATGTAATTGATACTGGTGATGTGCGGCATGAGATTAACAGACGAATAGGTATTGCTGCCGGGACTTTTAAGAATCTATGTAGAGTGTGGAGAAATAGGCGTATACACCTAAAGACTAAAATTAGACTATATAATAGTTTGGTTCTTTCTAGGGTTAGTTATGGTAGTGAAACTTGGACGCTATGTAAACAAGATAACAGGAAACTAGATGCTTTTGATTATAGATGCTTAGGCAGTATCTTGGGTATTAGGTCGTTTAACTTTGTAACTAATGATGAGGTTAGGCAAAGGAGTCTGCAACGTCCTTTAAGCAGCATATTGTGCAGAGAGAGACTCCGCTGGTTTGGCTATGTTGCCCGTATGGATAATTATAGATTGGCGAATAAAGTTATGAACAGTGTGCCTAGAGGCCTCAGAAGTAGGGGGAGACCTAGGATGCGGTGGGCAGACAATGTCAAACAGGACCTTGTTAGAATTGGTGTGCAGTGGCCGGATGCAGCAGATGTAGCTCAGGACAGATATGCTTGGAGAATTAAACTGCACGGTCTCGTTGGACCTCCGTAGCCCATGGCTGCTTGAGGATGATGATGATGATTAGATTTTGTTCTATTACTTTATACTGCCGAGGTATGTACGTTTCCAAAATGTTCGCTAAGTATTGTGTCATGATTAAATTCTATTTACAAGGATACTGCGAAATATTAGCAAGTATATACCATAGGGAAGTAAGAGAGTTATGGAAAATTATTCATTTTTAGCTCTTGAATATATTAAAAATACAAGTTTCAACCCCCTTTTTTTGTATTTCCCAAAGATAAACTAAATTTCTTTAGTGTTTTTATTTATTTTTGCGTTATTTCATAGACAGAAAGACCTCAAAACCATTCAGAACTGATACAAGCGAGATAGAGAGAACATTGATTTGGAGTAAAGAAAAAGTGAGAATTTCCCTCTCAGCAAATGGAGAATTTCAGAGTATTCTAAGTTTTGATTGTGGAAAACATAGATTGCACAAATAATTTTCTTGAAAATTCAGGTACTAAATGGTATCAGTAATAATTTATCGGTCTAAATTGTCTAGAATTGTTTTTTGTGTTTCATGAGTGAATTTGCTGGTTGATAATATGCTGTTAAATTTAGATAGTAGGATCTTAATTTCATTATATGCTCACCAGCACCTATTAGAAACCACTGTGTACTGGAAATCTAAACAAACTTTGTGCTCCCTTATTCTGCAAACTCATAGCAAGAAAAACATGTCGCATTCTAAGCACTATTTCATATATACTATGCCACTTTTAGAACAAAAAATAAAACTACACAAGGAGAGCTATCAGTACAGGCCATAAACACATATTTATTCCTCAAAAATATCCAGAACAGAGTAAAGTTGAAGCTAGAAGGAAATCGACAATCAACAATAGCACAAGAAACTCCGTGCAAATATATTACTGCACATCCCTTTATTCCCAATACATATACATACAGGCATAAAGGATATTATGACAGAATACAGCTGTAATGTGTCACATACAGTGGATAAGGCAGTGTCTAACAACGTAAGAATAAACCACGCCATCAGGTAAATCTACTCCATCCACTAACATCGCCATCACCATGCAATCAAACAGCAATGAACGTTTTCCATTGCGAATACGTAAGTTGGGAGTATAAATTTTCAATATTGGTTAAAATAACATCGGCACTAAACTATCAGCGAAGCACCGAATTCTCAGCTAAGATTACTAATGGAGGATACTTTCACGATTCCGGGAGTGCTGTTGCAGCCCCTGATTTTCGCCAATTTGATATTATGGGAAATATATAGAATTTCATTACAAGCAAAAAAAAAAACACATATTATGAGAATATCGCAACATTTATGAGAATATGAAAAATTTTGCTAACGAAATATTCTACACTGTCAAGGTTACAAGTTCGGGAGGATAAACATATATCCCTGTTATTAAATCTTCGGAGCCGTAGTAGTCTTTGAAGCCAAGCCACGCACACTGTGCAAAGTATCGTTGACGACATTTACCGATAAATATATGCTGATCCTCTGAAGACCCGTACACTTTAGCAGACACGTACTTTTTGCACATTTTGGCAGACGCTGCAAAATGGTTAGTATCCAGTGTGCTGATCGTTTAATGTTGTACAATTTAAACTTTTAATATTTTTGAAATTATATTTGATGTCTTGAAGGTCATTAGTATTTCTGCCTAAAACACTCGATTATAATTTAAAATATGCAAGGGCAATGATTGTACAACTTCCCATTGCATCTGCTACATAAATATTGGAGAAAAGCTGGTGTTCAAGGACAAATTTTAGGAGTGCAGGAATGTTATGTTAAGTTTAAAGTGCAAAGCTCTCGGTTTAAGTAAAATTCAAAACGAGCACTGTGTAAAAATTTGAACTAAAATTTACGTCAGAATCTTGACTCTGAGCATACACCGACAGTCTTATACGTAATAATTGGTAACGCACACCCAAACACTATCACGCAACCAACAGAGATAGCGCGAATAAGGCACCCAAACGGCACTTGACTTTATTATGTACTTTTTAGAGTTCCTAGTATGTCTTCGAGTCTCAAGAGAGAAGGCCGAATATGAGGATGATCTTTGCTGATGTCTGAGAATCATCAAGATCGAATGGAAGAAGTAGTCTTTGATAAAAATTATCTAGCAGAGATGTCTTGATTAAAGACGAAGCTATTAGTTACTAAACTTTAATTAGAAGACGAGAGAAATTCCCATTTTCCTACATTTGAAAAGTCTATCGATATCCACATATATATGCACGTGGGATCAAACTCTTTAATTTTCAAGTATTCCATGCAAATAATTGATTTAAGTTACTCAGTTGTTTCCATAGTGCATCTTTTCTGATTAAAGTTCACGTCACTTTGCACAGAGCATTTCCGTGATTTAGAAGATTTTTTTCTCTGATTTTCAAGATGGAATGAACAGAGCGCGAAGAGATTTTATTTTCCAAAAACTTACTAGTTGCCAGATGCTGAGAATTATCACTTGATGTGCAAAGGATAAAGTTTTCAATCTTCTATGTTTTGTTATTAAGGGATATTTCATTATTCATGTGTGTAGTAAACATTTAAATCTGCTCTTAAAATTTAGAAGACAAGAAGTCTTCTAAATTTTAAGATCAACTTTTCGATTTTTAAATCAACTTTTCGATTAGAGATTATAATAGTAAATTTACCAGCACCATAGATGGAGAAAGAGAAGTCGATTTTGAAGTTGCAGTGATGTTAGCCGTTGTTAGTGAAAAATATGTGGTTTTCCAAGCTTAGATCCTTTTAATAACGCATATTACTTTATTTTTATAGATAGAGTATATCTTTTTTAATGCATCGTATTCAGCATATTTCACCTGTAGCTTGGGACAAAGAGTTACAAGGGCAGAATACTTACAGAGGTACATAAGGATATGTGATTGTTCCCATCAAATTAAAACATCGATTTTACTCTTGCTCTATATTTGTCTTCGCATATGGTTGGGAGGGTGGGAGTTGGGGGGTCGGTCGGTTGCGCACAGGGATCGCAATCATATGCTCCTAGTGGGTTGAGTTGCAACTTTCCAATCGTTTAGATTTATCTCCGCTCAGTCCCCTCCCACGGTCCGATGAAAGGGTTGGGAAGAAAAGTGATACCGATGAGCTTGGAAAGGCCAGTCCATCAGATGGAACGTTAAAGCTTTCCTTCAAGGGAGACTTCCATCTGTCTCCTAACAGTAGTCTCTTTCCCAAACTCCTCTGAGCCCTCGGGATCTATGAGACTTCTGCATTTAATCCACTGGGTGCCGGAAAGGGCCACTCGGCAGTAAAACATCAAAAAATAATATATATGTTTCGAAAATATCGCATTAAGCGATTGCTGAATTGATCGAAAAGAAAATATGTTTGCCACTATATTAGTAACCGAAAATAGTCTCTTTTTTTTAAAAGCTTTCTTATCCACGAATATTTGATGATTCAATGCTCTGTTAAACAGTTTTTAAATGTGTCGCTCAGAATGCAAGTGGTATAAGTCAGCGAAAATCGAGTTTTGGCTTATACAACGATATATACAGCTCTTGATGGTATCTTTTATGTGGCAAAGTAGCATCAGACAGTTTCAACCAGATTTCGCGAGAGAGCAGCACTTTGTTCTTCCCCAATAACGAGCCCTTTAAGAGCAGAAAATGCAAAACTACTTGTTTTGAAAAAAATTGGTTTCGCTGACTTATACCACTTTCATTCTGAGCAACACAAATGTTAAAGAAAAGGGAGCAATGATGCAATTTTTCTAGTAATTAGTAGTGTGTCATTTTGGTGCGGCGAACTGATTTAATTGCTTGCAGTTCTCTTACTTCAGTTGCTGTTTATGAGTACATTTCACTCTGCATGAGAGAAGAGAGGTAAGATCTTTTGAAGAAAGGTTGAAAGCAGTGCCACTGTGTTGTTCTGCTGCTAGTAATAGAGTTGAGCCATGCATGGAGAGCTGTGAAATTTGTGAATTATTCGGTTGCAATAGAGGTTCATAAAAGAGTCAAGTGGGCTGTTAGTTCTTCCAATTAGGTAGATCCCCCATAATGAACTCGAATAAAGCATTGGAAAGTGACGAAGAAACTGTTCAAGTCATGCAAAGCTGCAGCCAATGAACGAAGTTAAAGGTTTACTTAACATATTAAAAATTAGGCTGAAATTAAAGTTACAGATATTTATTGCATTTAACAACAATAACTCTGATAGATAAAAAAATCGAAAATACTATTACTGATTCGTAATATATAAAAATATAATGAAAAGTTTTCAGAGTGGAAAATCGGACCAACAACTGTTTCGTAAGGGTGTTGTCATATACCTGCAGCGTTCAGATAAAGTTGGCTTCTTTTCATCAGGTAGTGTTTGCGGTACCAGACAATGTATTGTGTTTCATATTACATCGCTCATTTTTTTTTTCAGAGGAAGACGAAAATCATGCTATTCCGGATCCTCGCAATCTTTTGGCGCTTACTGGTCAGGAACTATTTAGTAGCGTTGGTACAAATGGTATGAGTAAGAACATTAAAATAGCAGAATGAGGAAAGATAACAATTTATCAATGATGGTGTGATTCGTGTTATGTTTAGAAAATAATTATATTCCCATGATGTCTATGTGCTGGGAAGAAACATTGATTGATTCTGTATATAAACTTGCAGTTAACTAAAGGAAAAACTAATCACATTTAAAATCAGAATGGTATAGTTTGCCAGGGAGTAAAGTTAAAACTAATAAAAGAAACTGGACTTAGGACTCCATCTCTGAGAGTGAATTAGAGTATTAAGCAATTACAGAATTCTAATACCTTTTGTGACTACTTTTGTTCAATATGTTTATGAATTCTTCAATTGGAAATTAAATTAATTGCAAGAAAATTGAAATGTGTTATGAATGAATATACAACAATATAAACCTTTGGTACAATATTTTGGTAAATTTTAAATTATTTACCGCTAAGGAATTTTTCTAAAAATGGATAAGCTTTTTTATATCACTTATGATAGAATACTAGAGGTCTATTAGAGAACAGGTGCAGAATGCGAAAATCTAGAGTTAATAGAAATCACATTAAAAGTTCAGGAAGCTATTATATTATAATTTTAAAAACGTGTTGACATATATTTCATCAGCGTTCAAGAATATTGTGATTCCATAGTTTGGTCCTATCAAGCAGAATGAGATGAAAGAAAGCAACGCTTTTGACAGCTATTGCACATGCATCTTTCGGGAATTCCATGGTTACTCTCGGTGTGATGAGTATTATCAAAGGAGTCATTAACTCTCTCTAAGGAGTACTAAAAAGAGGGCATTACGTTCAGTTTGGAATATGATGTGCATGTGGAGTGATTGATTATGAAAAGAGAGTGTACTACAAATTTTAGAAAGAAGAGCATCAACTTTGATTAAAGTAAAATTAAAAAATCTGGAAGGAAATTACATTCAAATTGCTTAGAATTTTTTGCAAGTTAGTCATAATTGGGAAACGCTGAAAACTTTGGTCAAATGTCTACAGAAACTCAAGAATTATGCACATATTTGAAGGCATGTTTATAAATGGAAAAATATAATTTTGTTTTCAGATTTAAATGCATTTTCATATGCCTTGTTAGACACTCAGTTTACTAGAAAATATGTGATAATTAGGAAAACGGTTTGATATACAGGAAGTAACAATTAAATTTTATTCTCGATCCACAATTTTTACGTCAGCACAGTACATATAACATATGGATGATTTTCATATTCAAAAGTAACATTATCATATTTTCCAAAGTCAAATTATAGCCTATTTCTATACTCGTGAAAAGTCTAGAAATATTCGCTATGGGTAACATGGGACACGTTAAACGCACATCATATAATCGATTTCATCCCATATTCTGCGTAGTGTGACAGATGTAAATGAACGACATATGTAGGTTATTCTTCATCTCATTAACAGTTTATGAGACTGATGGCATATAAACTTGATACTTGATGTATCCTACAAGAAAACATACAATGAAGATAATTCAGGTAGTCTAAGAAACCATGACTTTTGACGATGTTGCAAAGTCAGTCGTACTTGAGATCCTTACAGTACAATGAAAGTGCAAATGGCTTCTGATTTTACTGAACACATCCATCACATTTTGGCATGAGTCCTATCCGTAACATACCCAGGTATATATTCTTATTGCAGTTTAAACAAACGATACACAATAGGAAAAGGATACATAATCTTCGAAAGAGCACAACACACTCTAAAAATATCTATAACAATTCCTGAAAATTATAGTTTTTTTACCCTTCCAGATTCTAGAACCAGGAATATTGTCTTTGCTACTGATTGAAACACAACTTCATGAAAAAGATTAACTTTATAGAATGATTTGCATCGTTCTCGAATAAAAACTTAGAAGCCGTAAGGTTTTTCATTCATTTGCATTTTTCAGTTTTTGTTGCCTTTTATTTCTATTCATTCTGCGCTTTTCTAACTTTAGCTGTCAGTCTTTCGCTCTTAAAATACTTTAACGACGTATTAGTTAAAATCAAGCAGATAAAAAACAATAGTTCTTTAAATCATTTCAATTGTGAAGAATAATTGCGAATCAAACTTCTAAAAATGATCATGAGGTCATCTCTAATAAGATGGATAGAAATACACGAAAAAGTAAATAAAAAATCATAAGATCAAGAAATAAAGTACATAGAGGCAGTACGTATTTTAATAATTCTTTGAACGGAACAGAAAACTTTAAACTTCCTTAAATCATTTCCACTGCACTTACATGAAACAAGTCTTAATTCAAGTGGTAGTAAAGAACCTAACTACTAAACCAAGAGACATGTCCATATATAAACATTTTTTTGTGCATTGAAAGTAATTGAAATACAAGACAAAAGCTTACAGATTATTTTCTTCCTTTGAGAAAAAAATCCAGCTCTAATAATATGTTCGTTTAGAATTATGATTAATGCCAGTTTATCGTAATGAAGTGAAAATTAGCACATAACAGATCTTAATCTATTACTATGAATAATAATATCTGAAACCCCCAGCTTTAAATATGTAGAGATATTCTTTCTGTAGTAATTTCAACTAGATGAGAAAAATAAACAATATTCGTGATAACTTGCTCAAGACCTTAATGCATGCGAGTGTTTATGTTCTCTGTTTCGAAAATGTAGATATCAAGAGATCTCAGATTTGGTGCAATACTCAATTGCAATGCAATACACTTAAACAAATCACAAATTCTTGTCGCTAATCGGATTCAAACCCACGTATCCCAGTAATATTCCAGGCGTGTTGACAACTGCACCATCAGCAATTAAGCTTTTCTTCAACTAATGTGACTTATATATTTTGTGACTAATGGGACTTATAGTTAACATTTCGCCTTCCTAGATCCGGCCCTGGTATATACCATAATAGAAATCAGACTGTGAACAAAAGTTGCAGAGAGTAACAGGGAAAAAATAATCCCTAAATGTTTTATAGAGCAGTATTGGATTCAAGATGAGCTGTTCCAGATCAGCTGAGGGTAACAATACCCTTTCCATAAATAACAACAGTATTTGCAAAGTTTGAGAAATCGTTAAAGAACTGGACAGTACAACGTGTTTTAAAACGTTTGGCAAGTTGAGTTTTGTTGCTGCTATTGTAGAAAATCACTTTGACAGCTGGAATTTTATTCTTTAGGGGAATAAAGCATTTCTTCGGCAGCTGTCAGGTAAACAAAACCAAAAATTTTCTTCAGTGTAAAAATGGCATGTACTTAAAGCGTATTTCAAATATTTATTTGGCACTATAATCGTTTAATCAAAAATTTCGATATGCTAACAAATGAAATCCATTTTAACGACGTTTTTCAATCTGATTTTCCTATTTTATATCTATCCCATTTGTTCAATTCTAAACCTTGTACAGGAAACGAAAAATTTTTAGTTATAGGAAAATATTATTAGCATGTTATCAAAATAGTCACCCCATCTTAATCGCTCTACACTGAAGTGCCATTGAATTAGGGAGAGCAAACCTAATAAAGTGTTGAACCCCTTCTAGCCCTGATAACGGCCGCCACAAGACGAGACAAGGACTCCACAAGTTTTCGTAAATGTTCCACAGGTATGGCGATAATAATATGTTCGTTTAGAATTATGATTAATGCCAGTTTATCGTAATGAAGTGAAAATTAGCACATAACGGATCTTAATCTATTACTATGAATAACAATATCTGAAACCCCCAGCTTTAAATATGTAGAGATATTCTTTCTGTAGTAACTTCAACAAGATGAGAAAAATAAACAATATTCGTGAATCCTCCAAAGCTGTCCATAATTCTCTCAAGGTCGTCGCTGATGGAACACGGGCCCGAACACTCTGCCCGACGGTATCCCAAAGATTTTCGATGGGATTTAAACCTGGGCTTCTAGGTGACCAAATCATTATTTAAAAGTCAGCAGAATGCTCCTGTAACCATGCAGAAGCCAACCTGTACCTGTGAGATGAACAGTTGTCTTGCTGGTATACGCTATCTCCAGTAGGATGCATGGTGGCTATAATGATTGTAAATGGTCAGAAATGAGTTTTACGTACCAGGATGCATTGAGAGTCTTCGGTACATGTACCAAAGGTCCCACAGACGTCCAACTGAAGACACCCCACACCATCACTGAGCCACCAACAACTTGTACTATTCTGACCGGACGTGCAGTATCCATGGCTTCATGGGGTTGGTGCCATAGCCTCAGTCTCCCATCGGCGTGAAGTTTAAATCAGGGTCCATCACTCCAGGCTATTCGTTGGCAATTTTCGATGGTCCAGTTTCGATGTTCTTTAGTCCAGACAAGACGTTGTGCCCGGTCGTGCCATTAGAAGTGGGACTCTCGTTGGTCGGCGGCTCCTGAAACAGAGATGATGAAGTCAGCGTTGCACAGCCTGTGCACTGACTTCCCAGCAGGAACCCGCGTTCAGATGGGAGGCGATTTCAGATAATGTCTGGCCCATATTGGTCCATACGATGCGGGTCAGACGGCGAAGCTCACGATTATTCAAGGCTGGTTGTCTTTTGCAGTTTGCCCGGGTGCTTGTTTACTTGCCGGAATTTTCATATTCCAGGAACTCTGCTCGAAGGTATCCCAAAAATTTTCAATTTGATTTAAAACTGTCCTACGAGAAAGTCCAAGTTCATTGACAGTTTCGGAGATCGAGTGTCCCATCCGTCGGGCACCTACGATCTGCCCTCTGTCAAATGGATCTAAATCCCGCGCGTTTCCCATTACGCTTCTCATGACGAATGGTTGGAAAAACCAAAGCTGACAGCTATATATGACCAGAGTTTCAGCCACGCATGCGCCCAAATACAGGACTTGCAGTACTGAATTTGGATAACGTCTCCTATCCCTAATTCAATGGTACTTCAGTGTAATAACTAGGCTGATGAGTATCGATCTAAATTTCTGCTAACCTAAAAACGTTATTTTGTCAACAGGCTACCCTCTCCAGTGAATATTAATGGTGAGGTTACCTTTAAGTTATCAATTTAAATCATAAGTGAATTATGTGATTAAAAATAAGAATTTCATCTTCATGTATAAATAATTTTTCTGGGATTAAATGATTCTTAAAACTATATTACTTCTTATCTATTTTTCAAAATAATCACCTTCATTTAACAAATATTAAACTACAATAAAAATAACCATTGGTGCCCTATATTGGCATTATGAATAATCTCCATTAGATTACTCTTTTCTTTCGATAATTGTGGATACACATCGGTCATGTGTATCATCTTTACTAAGAGATTAATTAATCATTAATTACTTTTTCCCAAAAAAATTGAATACATTTCTTGTCATTAAAAAAAAATAGAAATGCGTTAACTAGTGATTTTCCAATCAACAAGAATAAGCGAATCGCATTTAAGTGTTCAAGGTGCAAAAAGGATCGCTCGTTGAAATGGAAAAGTCATTTAGCACATTTACTGAAATATTAGTAAAGCATTCCAGTTGAATATGAAAAATATTATCCTTAAATTTAGCAAAAAGAATCAATGACTTTCTTAAAAAACGATTCCGATTTTTTTTACAAAATAATCATAAAGATTAATATTTCGAAAAATTTAAATTAAAATGAAAGACGATAATATATCTAAATTTACTAACACTTAATATCACAATAGACAATGTCCTTATATCTTATTTTATGAGTTATTAGTAAAGACATTTCCAGTGCATAGTTTTCACAAGAATGGCAAAGGCCACCCAGAAACAGCTCTAGGTTCTCTTGTGCCAGCTAGCACCAGATTCAGAACCTCGGACCTTTGTTCCTTAAAATTATTTTTTCACCAACCGGGAATCAAAACATAAAATGTGCAACTTACGTAAGACACTGAGAATTATATCGCCTCTCATTTTCTTGTCTAATGCTCGGTGAAGAGCTTCACAGGAGTATTTTGCACCGTCGTCTTCAATTTTTGGGCGGATAGAGAGATAACTAAGAGCTATAAATCTGCGTTTTTCTTCCTTTTCTTCTGTATGGACGGATTCTAAAAAAACGCAAACACAGATTATTTTTTCTTGCTACTTAATACAAACATTTCACAAATAAGTTTGAAATGAAACTTCAGCACAAGACTTAAGAATTATATTTTTCAAGTTTCGTTAGTATTTATTTTTAAAAAAATATTTTTAAGGTATATTTTTAAGTTTGGTTCCATTGTATGTGGTCTAATTCATCATGTCATAAAGGTTCACAAGCCCAGGGCAAGGTAGGTTATAAATATTCGTTGAAAGTTGTTAGGGTATGAAGGAAAATCAAATTAATTCAAAGTGTCCTCACAGATAATGTCTTTAAGATGAATGTCATTGCATCCGTCATGGAACGACTTTTGGAAATCCTCACTGTTCTCCGAGAATGAAAAGTTACGAAACAAAACTAGAGAATGAAAGGTTGCTAAAGTTCTGGAACAGGGCTGTTCTAGCACCATTTAATAATATAGTCCAGAATTATTTAAAGAGTCATCCAGATATTAACAGATTATTATTTTATTGAAAGTTGCTAAAATAATTCTGAAATAATTCTGACACATTTCTGTTGTTATCGGAAATATGGATAACACATGAAGAAGTTGAACGCCGTATTTTAAATGTCCAAAAAAGTTTTTTTTTTAAATTCAGAGAAGTAAAGAAATTAGTTAGTGTTTCAATATCTGTTAAGTCAAGAAAATATAAAAATACTCAATTCTATATTGATATTTATGTTGAGCTTAGAATAGTTCATCTATACGATGATATATTACAAGTAATATTATTTTAATACATAAAAAGAGTTTACACCACTGAGTGTTTGTTCCTACCTTCCGAGATCAAAAAGTGATTTTTTTCATAAATTGCGGCAAGTGATCTGTATGCAAATGGGAAATGTTTATTTTCTGCAAGAAACAACAATATGTAGTTTTCATGTGATTCCCTTAGCACTATCACTCAAAGAGCCATCCTAGAGGAATTTCAGTAATTCTATTACTAATTAGATTTGTCTATGGGAATCTCTTACAGACTCATTTCCTTGCTACAATTTCTACTTTCGTTTTTGAATCTGCATAGAGGAAAACGCCTCTGATTTTTAGCTTTCCTTTAAATAAAAACTTACATTGCCAAAATCGCCACAGTAGAAATGGGTTTTTTTCGTTACTACTGCTTACATTTTTTATGTTCCTCCACGAGCCATTTCATCCCATAAAATAAATATTTAAAAATATAAGTTCCTTAAAACATTTCATTCAAATCAAATAAAATAAAAATAAAAATTATAAAAGGTGCAAATAATATGAACTTGTGCTTCTAGAGATTTTGATAACGTGAAATGATACCTAGAGAATCCGATTTATTTCATTATAAAGAAGTATTATTGGCGTGCTTAATACACGCTGAGAGCTTATATATGAACATGTAGTCAAAACCAGTTTGTAAAGGAACTATAACAGTTATTTCTATAATCTTACAAATCCTCAATATGCGCCCTTCGTGTCACACGACACAAATCAATCATGTACTCTAATTCATCCCAGACTCTTCCTAGCATATCGCCGTCGAGAGTCTACCATCTGTCTTGACGGGAGGCTACCATCTTGTCTCCCAACAGCTGCTCCAGTGGGTCCCCTTCCCTCAACTTTCTCTGAGCATTCGCGGTCCTTGTGACCTCGCCATTTAGCCCATTGTGCGAAAAAAATTGCCGCTCAGAGGTAAAATAATTAAAATGGCAGCCACCATGTGTTCCTTCATTTCTTTAAGGATGCGAGGAAGAGGTGGTAAAAACACGAGGTTCTTGATGCATTCCCACAAGAAAAAGTCGCACGTTGTGAGACACCTGCGGAGCTACATCTGCTGCAACTCGCACTGTAGACCAATTCTAACAAGGTCCTGTCCGACATTGTCTGCTCACCGCATCCAAGGTCTCTCCCCCTCTTTCTTAGTCCTTTAGCCACATTGTTCATAACACACTTCGTTAA
The DNA here is from genome assembly GCA_038380435.1 of Ryuthela nishihirai. Lineage (NCBI taxonomy): Eukaryota > Metazoa > Arthropoda > Arachnida > Araneae > Heptathelidae > Ryuthela > Ryuthela nishihirai. The sequence goes on along the minus strand of JAWZYU010000016.1, from coordinate 66,362,431 downwards.
TTTACAGTGGTGCACATGGGCAACATGGCCAAACCAAAAGAGTTTCATTATGCCCAATATTCTGCTCAAAGGAGGTTGCCGACTCATTTGGCTAACCTCATCATCACTTATAAAGTTTAACCACCTAATGCCCAAGATACTGCATAAGCATCTAAAATCAAAAGCATAAAGTCTCCTGTTATCTTGTTTTACAAAAGGTGTACGCTTCACTACCATAACTAACCCTAGAAAGATCCAAACTATTATACAGCTTAATTTTAGTCTTTAGGTGTATACATCTATTTCTCCACACACACACCATAGATTCTTAAAAGTTCCAGTAGCAATTCATATTATTTTATGTTTATCTCATACCGCACATCACCGGTATCTGTTACATAACTTCCAAGACAATTATACTGAGACATCTGTTCAAGAGTGCAATCATTCAAAGTAACTGAAGCACCATCTGGATTACCAATTCTCATCACTTTAGTTTTTTTCTCTGTTTATCACCAAAACTTCTCTATTACCATTCTCATGAACAATCTTATTAAAATATTTCATCTCATCAACATCATTGCAGCAGGGCCAAATTTTCTGCATAATTTAAATCAGAAATTTTTAAATCCCTAGACAACTTAATGCCAAAATCTTCACCTTGCAGTGAATTTCGCATAGCATAATAATCAATAACTGAACTAAAGAGAAAAGGATACAAAAATGAACCCTTGTCGAAACACCAGAAGCAATGCTAAACCAATTGCTACAAGCCTTACCAACTCTCACACATGACTGAGTATTATTATAGAGAGCTTTCATTACGTTAACTAACTTATCTGATATGCCATACGATCTCATATTAGCTCTCAGTTTTATGCAAACCATAACTGTCATAATGTAAAAGTAACCTATCATGGTAAGCTTTAGCTATAACTGTGTGTTTCAGAGTTTCAGTTTTAGAGGTAATTTTTTTTTCAACCTTAGCACAAAACTTTTAAAATTTAAGTTGTGCGACACTTTTAACAAGGTAATAGTCAGATACAATTTCAGCTCCTCTTTATGACCTGGTAATCCTAACAGAACTAGCCCATTTGCTGTTAATTAATATATAATCTATCATATTATCATGCAGCTCATCTGGTGAAACCCATGTGTCGTTATGTATATCGCTGTGTTTGTAATAAGTGTTAATTATTCTCAAACCATTAAGTTTACTTACATGTAGGAGACAAAATTGATGATGAAATATTTGAGACTTACCCATTGCTACCAATACCAAAGGGACTTATCATCTCTCCCCAAATATCAGAATCAGTACCAACTTTAGCATTGAAGTCGCCTAGAACAAGGGTAATATCTCCCTTTGTAACAGAATTCAAAAATGGCATTCTTAGTGGGTGCATAGCAGCAGGTAATATTCAAATTTTTAATGCTTTTCAGGAATTTAGCTGTAAGAAACTTTTCATTAATGCACTCATATCCTAGAAGAGCATCACCAGCTCATATGCTGAGAAACAAACGTACGCCTTGGAAATGCTTCTTATGTTCCCTCCCTGAAAGCAATATTTAAGATTATTTTTAAGAATCTGACCTTTATCTTCTATATGTTCTCTTACAAGACGATAATATCTAAGTTATAACGGTGAAATTCTTGTGCGAGGACATCAAGAGTATAATCTGTGAACACAGTCATCACATCTCAACTATCAATGAAGAGAAAACGGTAAGTGGGATGTTAAAGGAAACTATGTTTATTCAGAGAGGAAGTGATAACAATATCAACAGGCCCCTAATTGCAGGCATAGGGCAAAGACCTGTTCTCCCACTACAAAGGCTGAAGCCATCTACACCGGAAAACTTCCTCCAATGTAGTTTTGACACGCCCATAAAAGCAAGAGTTAAGGTACCTGCCATGATCTCTGATCAGGATTATCCACCAGCTTATAAAAACGCATCCTGTGAATCTATTCACCTGGGGGTGTAAACCAACAAACAAACATAAAACACATCGGGAGATTATCTCTCAACAGAACAGTGAAACAAATTTAGGATCCATAATCAAGCTCAGAGTCATTATCCCATCCCGGTTGGTGTATATGGTCAGCACCAGGAACCTGTGTTGTTGACCACTCCTCAGCAGGGCAGAGAAGAAAAGGAAAATTAGTCATGGTAGCCAGATCTGGTCGGCCACACTGACCTGGCAGCTCTCCGCTTCCGTTCACATCCACAAGAGAATATCTTTTTTGAAAGGTACTAAAGGTCTGCACCAGGAGAAGGCGGGGTCGGACTTTAAGTGCTAGACCTGGCCGGTTCTGTGCATCATCACAGGGATTGGTCGCTTTCACACTTGTTGCTCGCCGCGTCGCATCGCACTGTCACGTCACTCGCAGCTCGGCGTCGCCCCGCAAGCGACGGGTGTAGCCTTCACACTTAAACGTGCGATCTGTAACAATGAACTAAGATCATTGCTTCTCGATGCAAATAACCTGGAACGAGTGCTTTTTTGCCTCTGAAGAGATCTACCGTGCTTTCTGGCATTTCTTTCACTCTGTAGTAAACATTATATCCAGCAAAAAAACTTACTCTTTCGTAAACTGTTAATATTATTTACTTTGGCTAATCATAGACTTAGTAATAAAAAATACCGCACTGAATGAGTCGCGAGATTTTTTATTACAGAAAAAGATTAGGCGATTTTCATATTTAATCCTTAATTTCAAGAGGCTGACACTGTTAAAAAAACTTTTTTGTGTATGGCACCAGCCGACACATTTGACTATTGTTTTTTTATGCTTATCTAAAGAGGCTTTGGCGATTTAAAACAAAGGACACGAAATTGTGGAAATCAATTTCTGCAGCTGAAAGATTGGCGCTAACAATAAAGCAAGTTACATTTAGAATTGTTCTTAACTCGTTTTCCAAAATAGCTAACATTTTTACTTTGTGGTCTGTCTGTAGACAGTCATCTGGTTTTGTTTGTAGAGTTAAATTAAAAATTTCTTTTGTGTTTGACAAAGATTGATGAAGTTTTACAATGATTCGCACTCTTTCAAATAACCCAAAAATTTTAATGACGCTCTCTAATAAACAATGGAAAATTTTGAAAATGGCAAAATTTTAAATGAATAGGAATATAGGCTGGAAATTATGGTGGTGGAATATGAATGCCATGAGATTTGAATTGATAACAATGAGTTGATTATGGGGGGATCGGTAATTACTGATGAAATAATATGATTTTCAAATCCTCAATTAGTTTTTCTATGTTTAGACAATGTTAAATCTGCCAAATGCGAAACTTGAAATGGATATTGCACGTGACCAATTTATATAGAAATTCGAAATTTCGGCTGTAGAGTGTCAAGAGATATTGCACTAATAGCAACGACTGACAACATCTTATGAAGTAAATAATCCATCAGATCGTCTGGAAAAAATAATTGAAGGGTAAAGATCAAACAAGAACACTGTTCTATTTTCATAAAATTATTATCTAGTACTTTCTCTTCTATATTATTTTTAATTGTATTTTAAATAGGATTACAGTAATGTAACATAGGTAAATTATTTTGCTTTAAACATTTTCTGAAGGTCCACACTAACTGCTAATGTGTTGCATATTATTTGTTACACTAAAAATTAATATTTTGACAGGATGGGAATTGTAGGCATATACATGTAATGCAGTGAGTCATTATTTGGACCATCTCAACTTTCCAATTCCATAAATATTTATAAATTTATTTCAAGTTTCAAATATTCAGCATTAGTAATCAGAGAATCATACTGTTTACATTAGAGTAAAAAGTAATTTCATAAATGCAAGAAAATATATTAAAATCATCATACCAAAACATTACTCATATAAGATCTTGTGGAATACATTTCGTTTCGTTCTTTTGTGAAATAATCAATTTCCTTATCATCAAGTGGAACAGCTAAAGTTAAAAATTTCGTTTTATGTTCGGCAGCGTGGTAAAAAGGGGAGGGGGGAGAATCGCCCAAATTGTATACATTTTAATTTTTTTGTGCGTTTTTGTATTTTAATCATTTTTAGCTACTCCTAGAAAAAATCCTACTCCCAAACATAGTTCCAAAACTATATGTGTAGTTAAAAAAGAAAAACTCGCGTAATGTTAAAGATTTATATACACAGATATTCCGTTAGTGAATATCTCCAAATGCTCACTATCAACTTTCACCCGGCTGTTCTAGCAACGTCATTCGTCAGCGGCTATTTGATTGGCTCTTGCTTGGGGTCGCTTTCGTGCGCGCGGCGAAAATAGAAATAGAACCGACCCCAGCTGCGGTCGTGCGGTTGCCAGCGGAGAGGAACTGACGCCTAACTACCGACTCCAGAAGATGCGCAGTCTTTCAGAAACTGGTAATTGCAGAGCGGCAATTTTGGAGGTGCCCTAACTCTCCTTCCACTGATTACCTAGCTCCATTAACAAATTTTTGAAAGTGTTCAATCACCCTGTATATATATATATGTATACAATCATGTTGCAATTGGATATAAGTAGGAATGGAAATTAAAATATTTCCCCACATTACACCTATCAAAGTCTATACATTAACTCATTTCTTTAAAAGCAAATTAATCCATCAATATTTTAATAGCCATTTTTAAAAGGCATCACTTAACAAGTGCTATTTACATACTAATTACTAGCAAAAAATCGAAAGTTCAAATACCCAATATTTGGTTAACGAATGAGAAAATAAGTATGAAACTATTCACATTTATTTACATTCTACTCAATTTGAAAATATATACAAAGGTATTTGATTTCACTCAGTTAAAGAACCAGTTATCAGTCCCGAGGCAAACCATCTCAGACTCTGCAATCCTTAACTCAGCGCAGTCACGTTGAAAATGTAATAAACGTTGTTTGGAGCTGCCCTGAAAATGACTGCTCTGCCGGAAATCTAAGAGGTGGAAATGAAGAGCTCTTGTTATTCTCATTTAAATTCTCAATTGGACGGGTCGTGTGGCATCACACTGACGCCTCTAATCATCTGCTGAATGATTTGACGGACAGCACACACTTTCTCTTGGAAAAAACGTTCCAAGGCGCATACGTGTAGAAATCGTGTCCTTATTCAGCTGAAGAGCAAAGGAGTAGGGAACCACTTGTCTACAAATGTCAAAATATATCACTCACTGCAGTCCAAAGAAAATGCGTTTAATTTTTTGAAGAATAATAAATTGTCTTTGAAACTAACACAAGAACATGAAAAAGAACGACGTGTGTAAGCAGATCAGAACATGCTACACGAAGACTTATAACACAACTAGATTATATTTAAAAGCATAAGTATTTTACAATAATAAAAAAACGATTCTTTCGTAGGCTGTCATTTCTATACACTAACTAATCTTCAAAAACATGGGCCTAAATCTGAAATCCATGAAAAACTCATTACATTCTTTTTTTATGTAAAGATCAGCGACAAATTGTGGGTTGGGTTATTTTATCTCTGAGCGGCATTTTTTTTTGCACACAATGGGCTAAATAAATGCCCAGGTCATAAGGAACCCGAAGGCTCAGGGAAGGTTGAGGGAGCGGATCCATTGGAACAGTTGTTAGAAGAAAGATGGTAGCCTACCATCAAGGCAATAGAGCGTGTTCTTTAATGTGCACAGGGTATGGCTTTCTCCCACACGAACCATGGCTTAACGTCTCATCCGACGGACGGCGACCTTTCTAAGACCATCAGTGTCTTCTACTAATAAATCTCATTGTTGACCCAACTGGGACTCGAGCCTAGGAACTACATATTACGATCTTGGTGCGATACCGACTGAACCATCCCTGCCCTGGAAAATTGTGGAAATTGACCCTGAAGCCGTGTTTGAGAAATCAGGCTTAATCACGTTAAAATCATAAAGTAGAAAAAAACTCAATCCTGTAGTAATTGAGCATTTTCAAAATCTGTAATTCTCTCAATTTTCATTGTTACTAACAAAAACTGATTACATCCAGCTATCCATCGCAGCTAAAATTAAGAGGAATATATATTTAACAAAAGGCCCAGATCTCGAAAAAATTGAGGGTGGTGCTGGCAAGAAACACAATCAAGTCGGAAAAATAAAAGGGAGGTGGAGGGTTGGTAAAGGGACGGGATTTCCAATGCAGTATATTTCCCCTTCTGGTTTACAGGTCTTTAAAAAAAAACTTGAAAAATTTCCCCTTCCCTCCTAGCCCTATATAGCGGGGTTTCGTTGTGCAATTGTACAGTCTCTGTGAACAATATGCTGCTCAGAGGGGTTGCAGACTCCTTACTTACAAAGTCAAACTATCTAATGCCCAAGATACTACGTAAGCGTTTAGAATCAAAGATATCAAGTTCCCTGTTATCTTGTTTACAAATAGTCCACCTTCCCTATAATAACATACCCTAGAAAGAACCAAACTATTAAAAAACATAATTTTAGTCTCTAGGTATATACGCTTATTTTTCCACTCTCCAAAGTTTCTCAAAGGTCCCTGCAGCAATCCTTATTCTTCTGTTTTTAGATCCCGAGAGATTGAAATCATTCCCACAAAACGTTTGTTCCTTATAGTATTTGGTGTAAGCTTTGGCCTTTCGTTGGAATAATATGGAAATTTTCCGATTGTTTTTCTAGGGAGTGTATATATCTATTGGATCTTAAAACTGTTATAGAATTTGTTAAAAAGAATGCAAAAACGATAAATAAAAAATAAGGGGAACAAATAAAATTCAGCTTTATTAATCAAATTACTACAAACATATTTCTGTGCTACTCTCTATTGATATATCGATAGCGTCGTCGAGCGAAAAATATCTTTAAATCCAACAACAGAAAGTTATTTAAGCTTCACACGTCTTGTCTGAATATCATGCTGCTTTACCTTAAGACAGTAGAAGTTCTTTCTCTTTCGTGTGGAACAACTAAACCACTTTGCTTCAGCAGGGCTTGTTTGCATGTTACTTAAACAAAATCAATACTAAAAAAGCTTCGGTGTTCAGAAGAAATTTACATATAAACTCTACTTCCCTTCGCGAGTCACCGATATGATCATCAGCGAAGTCGCTAAACGTCTCTCCTTGCTCTGAATGTCATGCTAAGAACAGCAGTTAGTGGTTACCAAGGGCAACCAAAAATCTCATAAGTGGTTTCAGCTGAAGAAAAAGGATGCCACAGGCAGTAACCAGTAGCAACGAGAAGAGTTATTTTGTTGGTGTTGAAAACGATTCTCGTCAGGTTAAAAGTGAAAAGGGCTGTAATATTAAGTAACGAGTGAAACTGCTAGAGCGTAAAATTATGGAGAAAAGTTCATGTCTTTAACAATAAATCTTTCTTTAGTTCGGTGCAAATAACTTGTATGTGTCTTGAGCAGTTCTTATTCAATTAAAGTTTTCCCCTCTAAGTAAACTGTTCCCGAAGACAGAACCAACGAAGCGTCTTCTTTTGCAATTTACATATTATTGCGCTTCAAATGCCAAAACAAATGTAAATCAAGACTCTTTCTGGGTATTTAGGAATACAACCCAATGTCTCCTTAATGAAATGTGAGGCGAAATTTTGGTCGTTACTAGGTGGAGCAATTGAAGGAAAACATTATAACTCTAAGTACAGTTTTTGGTACTGAACGGTAGATATTCTATTTACATTTATTCTTCTGAACGGAATACATGTTACTATTTGCGTATAAAATATTTATGCTACAATATTATTTAATGAAATCATTTTTAACTTGTATCTACGCATAAGATATACTTTATAATTTAGCAGACCAATATATATTATATATAAATTAAAATACTTGAAAGTGTAAGGTATGAAAAATGTGCAATATGCATGCATAGTTGGTGCAATATTTTAGTTTCATGTAGAAAGTCGATATAATATTTTGACATGAAATTTAAAGTCGATGTGTTATTTACATGGAGTGTCCAGATTCGACAAACTGTAGCAATGTACACAAGGTCTATACAGTATTTAATAATACATTTATAACATTTCAATAATGCATTTCAATAATGGATAACTATTTTTAAAGGCAATCGTGCGATTCAACGAATACTTATGATTGCATTGTAACCTGTATAAATAGAGTTCCTCCAGTATGGCATTCGGTGAACTCGTATAGGATGAAGTAGCACGCTTTTCATATATTTTACTAATGGATGAATCACACTTTCTCATTATAGAGAAGGTAGTGACGTTACTGCTTTAACAACTGCAAAAACTATCTCATCTCCTGCATCTCCTTTATGTACACCATTGCCATCCAACAAAAATTAAATTCAATACCATCGAGAGAAGTTAGTACTATATTGTTAATACCTATCTAAGAGAGAGAAGTTTGAGCCAGATAGGCTCAGTAACTTGGGTTCAAACCCACCGGTTCGGGCGGGTTCAGGGCTTGAAATAGCACAAAGGCTTCAAGGTCGAGAGGGCTCGGACTCTCACTTAAATTTTCAGTTTTCTTATAAATGTGAAAAATAAATGGATGAAAAAAATTAAATAAATTATTGTTTTTGAATATGATTTAAATTTTTCGAAGATTCTTTAGTAAATAAACTCAATAAAAATTATTCAGCCTTTGAATTTTGTTTTCAGATATTCCCTTTCATTAACGAAACAACTTTAGCGTTTGTTGCCATATTATTCAAGGATTTTCACTTTCAATCAACTACACTGGTGGCCATTAAAAGTGCAACACCAGGAAAGACAAGAGATATCAAAGCCATATTTAGTGAATACATAGATTATGTTACAAGGATCAAATGATTACAAATACAATTAGGTTAGAATTGTAGAATTCAAAGAAATCAGTATCTTGTGTAGGCACCATAAACTGTAATAACCGCTGCTCTACGGTCCGACATTGAGAGGATGAGACGTTGGATGTGTGTTTGGGGAATGTCAGTCCATGCAGTTTCGATAATAGCCAAAGTTCATCTGTTGTAGCAGCTGCTGGTGTCTGGTATGCTAGTCGTCGTGAGATCATGGACCAGACATGTTCAATTAGGGACAGATCCGGTGAATTAGCAGGCCAAGGCAGAAGTGTCACATTGTGGCTATCCAGGAATTGTTGGACGATGCATGCCACATGTGGTTGGACATTGTCCTGCTGGTAAATAGCACCAGACAACCCCTGAAGATTAGTTACGACCACAACCTCCAACACCTCAGTGATGTAACATTGGCTATTCAAAGTACTGGAAATGTGTACGAAGCACGTGGGTGAGTGGAGTCCAATGGCACACCATACCATAGCACCAGGGGGCGAACCTGTATTGCACTGCATCATGCATGTCTCACTGAGTCTGTGGCTGCGGTACCACCAGATACGGATTCGACCATCATGGTGCTATTTTAATTATTTAAGCAGTTTTTTATTATTTTAATTATTACGATGCGATGCCATTCGCACATTCATGTGCGACGTTCTTGGCACCATTGCAGTCGCATACACGTGTGTTGTAGAGTCAATGGTAGCTGAAGCAATGACCACCTAACAAAGATGCCCTGATGCTGCAGACGACATCGAATTGTACGTGCGGACACTGATTGAAATGCAACACACCCTAACTGTTGACTAAGGTGTTTGATGTGGCAGTGCGATTATTCAAAGCCATGCACACAACATGTCTGTCCTCTCGTTAGTTTGTGTCACAGGGCCATTAAAATCCCTCACGTCAGTGAGTTTGTTCCTCCTCTGCCCAACGACGCCATATTATCATCACTATGGCAGGTACCGATGTCTCGGTACGATATTTCGCGTTCCCATAATCCCACAATTATCCCTCAATCAAAGTCGGAAACCTGTTCGTATGGATGTCGTGCTCTTGGAAAAGGGATACTTGATTGTTTAGTGCACAAGAATTGTGAGCAAACACAATTCCAGTGCTTTACACTCGTTCTTTGTAATCTCCTCTTATATCAGTTCCAGGGGGCATTACTGTCACACATGATGTGCATATGTACTGCACTTTGAATCATTTATATGTTCTCCCATGGGCTACCCATCTTGCATATTTCGGTACAATCTGATAGTTCTTCCTGGTGTTGCACTTTCAATGACCAGCAGTGTATTTTTAGTTTTTTAATTCCAAATAATATTAAAATTTTAATTTTATCTTCCAGTATTTATAATTATTTTAGAGTTTGTAATGCACTATAATATGTAAATTTAAAATATGGTTTAGAGCAGCGGTTCCCAACCTTTTTCGAGTCGCGACCCCATTTTATAGAGGCAAAGTGACCCGCGACCCCGATACATTAAAAATAGGCTTTTTAATAGGGTAAATGAAAACACATCGAAAATAGATTTTTCAGTATAATATAATTCAAAATAATGTTAACTTACTACATATTTAATGCGATTATTTGAAATTGTAACTCATTAACAAGCTTAAAAATTCGCGGTTGAGTTTTCGTTAATGCCAACCTCATGTCATTCTCTACATTTATTCTGTTTATTCTTTATTCTCGCATTCCGTAGAGCCAATCATAGAACTGCGCATGAACCTGGACCTCACAACAAGCTAACCCGACGATCGAAAGATCGTTACACGTTTACGCAAACAAATCTCTGTGCAGGACACGATGACGTGATTTTTTGTTTTCCCTTTTTAAAATTTTCATAGCTCACCACTGCCCGGCGACCCCACAAAAAACCCTTCGCGACCCATGGGTTGGGAACCACTGGTTTAGAGGAAGGTATCCTTTATATCGATATGATTTGCATTGTGTCAGAATTATTCTTCCTTAATCTGGCTTTGTCATTTATTTCAGTTAAATACGTATTTCGGGCTCTGGATGGCATGGGCTTCTTAAGGCTCAAATATTTCAGCTTAAACTCATGTCCAGGATGAATAATTAGTGTTTGATGGATTACTGACCTGATGGAACTAAAGATCAACATAATATGGGCCTTTACAACCCGTTGAAGTACATTAAGGCAGGTGTCTATCACTATGACAAAGTAAGGTGCTACACCCGTTGACCCGATATATGCATCCCTCTAACCTCCTCACACAGACAGGCCTGCTTGAAATGGTGTAGGGATCATGTAGCGTGGAGTCGAGAACAATAAGGTCACGTCCTGTTCACGGAGGAGTCGAGATTTGCCCTATAATCGGACAACAATCGGGTACTGAGAGATAGGAACCCGCAACTTGCCTAGGAACATCGTTCAAAGAAGTGTATTTGGTGGTGAAGGCCTGATTGTGTGACAAAGTTTTTATTTGCCCTCCTCCAACCTCCATGTGTGATGGAATTTTGTGAATACTCTGAGATATCGCGATAAGATATTTGATCCCTAGGCCAAGCCCCATGCTGGTAGAATAGTGACAATTTCTTCCTAATTGATCTGTAATGATCGTCCGCCACAGCAAGACTGACCAACCACTATCTTGAGTAAGAAGGTATTCAAAGAATAACGTGTCCTGCATTATTTCCAGATCTCAAACAGATAGCTACCTAATGGATGTCCTTGATAGACTTTAACAATTTTATATATATTCCCCAAACCGTTCAGGATCTGTTTGGTGTTCAGTTCTTTTGAAGGATTGTGTTCTTTAGCACGATTCTCATTTAATCATTTCGCGAGTTGTGTCAAACATACTGGTGATATACGACATGAGATAAAAGAAGAATAAGCAATATTATGGGAATTTTAAGATTTGTGTTAATAATACAGAAAATTAGCCGTCTACATCTAGAGACCAAAATTTGATTTAATAGTTTGCTATTTTCTAAAGTTTGCTATGGTAGGAAACGTTGAACCCCACACAAAAAAAATAACAGGAAAGTTTTTGTGTTTGATTCTATGTTTCTGCCCATTACTTTGGACATTAAGTGGTTTGACTATGTGAATACAATGACGCTAGAGAAAAAGTCATCGATCACATTTAAGCAGTATCTTGTTTGGAATTCACTTTCTTTGGGTAGCACATGATGCCTCCTTAAGAACTATAGATTAGTAAGTACAGTTTACGAAGCCAAAGGGCTTGAGGAAAAGAGACAAATCTAGAATGCGATGGGCAGACAATATCAAATGAGACTTTTTAGAATTGGCCAGTGGCCAAGTGAGACAGCATTAGCTTAGGATAAAGGTATATGTTGATTACAATGTACAGTCGCTCAAAAAAATATACGCACACTGTGGTTGATTAAAGAATTCAGAAAAAAAATCTGGCAACTTTTTTTGGAAATTAGTGATCTGGCAACCTTTCTTGTACAGTACAGTGCTTCGGTACAGTAACGAAGGTTGCCAGATCACTAATTTCTAAAAACAATCATTGCCAGATTTTTTTTCTGAATTGTGTAATCAACCACAGTGTTCGGATATTTTCTTGAGCGAATGTACAACCTGGCTATACCTGGTTGTACTCATGACGACTTGACGATAATTATATATGTAGTAATCCCTAATTGTTTTTTCTTGTACTTTAAATTATCTTAAATTGCGGTCAGGTTTGGATGGTAGTCACATAGACGTATGAAAAGCATTAGACATTTTTGAACGATGTTTATTATAAGTTAAAACAAATAATAAAACTGTTCAAAATCCTGTATTTTAAAGAAAAGCCCAAAAGTGAGGTAATGTAAAAAAATTATACCATTGCTCACTCTACAATCCTCCTATGAGTCCGCTTTTTAGTAATATGTGTATCCCTGAATTTTCAAAGAAATAAAACTGCACACTAATTGTTACACGGAATTTATGTCATGCGAAAAAATTAGCATTTTATATTTCATTTTTCAGAAATAAAGTAACAACTTTTGGCTGTATATACATAAATTCCACATGTGGCAAAGAAACCCTTTAATCCTTATATCGTCAAAATCATGGTCTCTCATTAAAAATTTACAATTCTTCTGCTCATATCTGTTCATAGCTTTGAACTTAGATCTGTTTTCAAAGTGATGTGATCTGTAGAAGCTATATTGGTATCGTTGGTTATATTTCATGGGTAAAAATATTAAATGTGTTGTTTGATGTTGGTCATGATTAATTTCTAAAACACAGTGTATGCTTTTCAAACGCACACATACGCACACACTTTGTTTTAGAAACGTATCGTACTGTTTTATATGTGATCAGATATCATATTATTTTAAATACATATGAAATATATCGTACAGTTTTGAGTATGATCAAAGAAAAGATATTGCGATCAAAAGCACTCTGGTATATTTTTCTATATACATTCTATTATACACACATTCATATTTCTGTAAACTAATATAATATGCACATACTTATATTTCGCAGAAAAATACGAAACATTTACAACTCATTTTTAATATCGAAACTCATTTAGTTTGAGAAATATCAGGCCTTAACTGGCATAGTGGGTTAAGGAGCTAGAGACTGTTCCAGCAAGACGAACTTTGTGTAGTGTTTTAGCTTTAACTTACGCTGTGGTCAGAAGTGACTTCGGTCTTAGTAGGGCATGTCCTTGTATGGGAAGGCCTGTAAAAGCTAAGAGTAGCTTCTAGGATTCTTCTCTGTCATACACGTTGCAAATAAGAAAAACAAACAACCAATTATCTAAAGCAATTGTTTTCAAACTGGGTTCCGTGAAGGCGTCTCAGAGATTTTGCGAATCTCTTGATGAATAGGATGAAACTGATGCAGGTCGTAGATTGCTGCTTTCCCCAATATTCCAAATTTCGAATTTTCATGCTCATCAACAACCAAATCGTTCTAGCAGAGAAATTAACTTCAACTTTATTGCATATTTTATTCACTAAAGGTATGCATTTTGTTGTTGGTTTATTTTTTTTTTTATTTTAAGTGTTGAAGCTCGTATTTATGTTTGTAATACCAATATTGCAAAAATTTGCAGTTCCCAAAATATTTAAATTTGAAAAGGGATTTCAGGACTAAAAAAAAGGTTTGAAAAGCACTGATCTAAAAGATGAATTCATTTAATCTCCATTTGTAATAAATCCTTCACATTACCAGTTGGGCATTCTTATGTGTTTCCCCCTTTATTAAATTACAGTTCTGTTTTTATTCGATTTCTTATATGATGATCTTTAATATCTTAAACATTACAAGTTCCCCAATTTCGTTATTTTGCATTGATGTTCATAATAATCAATGTTTATTCTTATAGCTAGTTCAGTGCTGCACATTTATTTTATTCATGTCATCTTCTTACGTATTTTTCATATTGGCTTCTCTTCTTGAATGCAATTCATTATCGTCAACTAAGTTCCATTTTTTTATTCTTTAAATTTTTTCTGCCCCTCATTTTTGAAAAAAGTGCCTGTAGAAAAAAAAACTTTACTTTAAGCTACATTACATTATTTTAGATATTGTTCCCCTGCGAATTAAATGATTTTGCTCTTTAAAACGTCACATTATACTTCGGAGCATTTTTAATTCTGCATTTCTGTCCATAAAACACTTTTTTCATCTTTTTTCATCTATTCCCTGATCTAAACCATAGTTAATCTCATTAATTGATGCTAAACGTCTTTGTGTACTGAGGAAACTTCATCCGTGGTCTACTATTTCAGTTTAATTCTCCAGATAAAATTATTTATGCTGCTAGTACTCTTCAAAAAACAAATGCGTAAATTAAATTTCCTGACAAACACAAGGCCGGAAAATATTTAAACCGTTTTCTAAACACATGGGTTGGTTTTAAGAGAAGCTTTTATATAAATAACGCTTCGATGAACATAAAATTCTTTTATCTCCCTTTGAAATTTAAGAGTCTGCTTATGTTCTTTTCTTAAGAGCTCTATTGAAATAGGTTCAAACTTAATAAGCTAATTATGAGAAAAAATGAAAAAAGTTAAATAACATTTTAATACATATTGGTTTTACAGGTAAATATTATAAATAATATCATATGGAAAATTTCGAACGGACATATATAGGGTAGGAACAAGGGGGGCATCTCCCCTTTCAGAAAGCTAGTAAGGGTGATAAAGGCAAAAAATTATTATACTTATTTTTATTTCATCCAATTTTCAGAAATTTTTAAGACCTGCGAAACGGGAGCGGAGGTGTTATAATGCATTGGAAATCAGTTCTCTTGCCACCCCTTTTACAAGTGTCCGTTTGATTGTGTTTCTTCTCCCCCTTGATTTTTTTTCTAGATCAGGATCAGGACGGAAGTATGTGTATATTAAAAAAGTGTTAAATATTCAATGCAATTATTCTTAATATCTTTTATAAATAATAAGGAATTTTCCGTTGATATTCAATAGCTCTCGAAGTGGAATCATAAAAGTGGTTTTAAACTCGAACTTGGGTTCTGTTATAGGTAAACGCTTGTATTTCTAAGGAAGTACGGGGTGGCCAGGGGTAAAAACCCATAGGAAATTTTTAGGTTTAGGTGCTCAAATATTTTGGAAGTTTAGACGAAGTGGAAAAATTTTGAACGACGAAACATAATAATGGGGAAAAGAATTCTAGTTCTAAGTTGAGATTTGTATTTTTAACTCAGTATGAGATAGCAGAGGGAGAAACCACTATATGAAATGTTTGGATCAGGTAATCAACTATTTGAAAAATTAGGACGGGGTAGAAATTTGGCAAAGAAAAAAAGAGAGAACAATTTCTCAAAATGAAACTGAGTAGCACTCTCCTCTATTGTATGGGTCTCTTATGATAACTGTAATATTCTAAGAGATATCGCTATTATTGATATAAATTAAAAATAATATTTCCTCTGTTATACAAACTTTATTGCAAATTACAGTGTTGTGGTTTTCTAAGAAGTCAAATATATACTACTGAAATTTGGTAGGAAGTAAGTAGATTTGCAGTTTTGCAAACACGAGTGAAATTTTCATGCAATAACAATTATAGAATTGTCTAGGCTCGATGGTATACTGTAGATGTATTGAGACGTAACATTTAATTTTAAAACAAAACTTGTTTGCTGATGGATATCGAAGAATATGACTAAGGCAGCATAATCAATATTAATCAATATTTTGAACGCTTTGGCTAGAAATATGCAAAAATAACAATATCAATTGGTTAATTTTATCACCGATTTACAAACTTATTGTAAATTGTTTAATAACAAATATTAATTCTCTTAATCACTATATGTGGTTCACTCGTCTTCCTCACGGGTCTATCTTCATGGCGAATTAAACTGACAGCTCGCGTTAGTCAGTGGCAAGCAACCGCTTACAGGATAAGTAATATATTTTTTATGTAAAATAATATTATAATTATTTTTATTATCCTTTGCGCCCTGGGAAAAACATTAGAAGACAGAAATGTAAAATTTGACCTAGAAGTGTTAATCGCTTTTCCAAAGAATTTCAGTTTCAATTGATGCATATCTCAAATATTTAATAGAACCGGATACATGATGTACTGCCTAATTGTAACGAATTCAGCAAGAAATCGCTCCAATTTTTACATCCCATTTTTCCCAGTTTACAAACGATTCCCGATCACACAATCAGCAACATATAGGCTAAAGAAATCAAGAGGTGCTTAATTAGTTAAAATCGGATTGTAATTCATTGATATTGTTTTATTTTTGAAATTTAAGGTTAAAAGTGTTCTATTTTATTGGTATCTTATAAGTAATACAAGGCGAAATTATAATTTTGAAAATATACATGGGCCTCTCTAGTCTACTGATCCACAGCTTCCAACTTCAAGTACCATCTGTGCCAGCATTGAGATTTATCTCCGCTAAACCCTACCCCGTCCTTTATTAGAAAGGGGACAACGACTTGTTTGAAAAGATCGCCGTCCGTCGGATGGGAAGTAAATCCATGGGCCCCGTATGCAGGAGAGCCATACCCTGTTCATGTAAAAGAACACGCTGGAGGACCTTGACTGGAACTAATGTCTCCTAGCAAGTGTACAGTAGGTCCACTTCTGACAACGGGGCGAGAGTGGCTCAGTCGGTAGAATGCCAGGTTCGCAATCTCCATTTCCCATGTTCGAGTCACAACTGGGTCAGCGTTGAGATTTGTCTCTGCAAAACTCCATCTCTGGCCTCGGCCAGTAGGGGATACGGATGGACTTGGAAAGGCTGCCATCCGTCGGATGGAGCGCTAAGCCACGACCCCGTGTGTGCGAAAATCGTACACTGTAAACTTTAACGAACACGTTGGATGGCTTTGACAGGAGTCTACCATTTGTCTTTGAACACAGTAGATTCCCTACCTCCAGGTGCCCAGTAGATTCCCTACCTCCAACCTTCTCTGAGTCTTCAGGATTCTTGTGACCTAGACATTTAGCCCATTTCGCGAAAACAGTGACGTTCAAAATCAGGCAACCCATCCCTTCTCCAAACCTTTTCAGAGCCCTTGGTGTACTTGTGACCTGGTCATATAGCCCATTGTGTGCAAAAAGGTGCCGCTCAGTAGTAAAATAACCTAACCCAGTCCACCCACCCTCATTAACCTTTCTCCTCTTATTCATCGATTGCACTGATTGGGAAAATTTACAGAAAACATCGATATTGTCTTCTTATATAGATTGTCATGAAAATAGAAGCATTATGCAGTGCATCAAATAAAAACCTCTCTTGAGCAGAAGTAAGCCGAACAATTTATCGAGAAGTATGACTTCCTGCATCGTAATGTGTTTTCAACTCGTTTTGTGCGAGCTATATTTTTAAATATGCAACCCAGTTATTGTGTATGTATCTCAACTCATTTGTTATTTCTTTTATTTAAAATTATTAAATAACATGTGATTTGATATATGTTTTAGATTATCACGTGTCTACATATTTAAAATTAGTTAAAATTTCAAGTTGTGAAAATGAGTGATATTTTTATTACTGAATTAAAATGTTTAAATGGATTAAGAAATATTCAATATGTAAAGTAAGTTATATCTGATCACTGAAACTGTTTTTCACACTTGCTTAATTATTGAAATTAAATGTCTCTGCTATTATCAGTAGTATGAGTTCTATTGCTTCATAACAAACGGTTTTCGTCTAAGGCTGCCAAGGTTAAGAAACATCGATCATTTCGATGACCCAAGTGAAACTGACTAATCAAGTGGTTATTTAAAATCCATTGGTTATTCAAAATTATTAATTAATAATCTATTGGTTATTTAAAATTTTCACTTTCACCATCGATTTCACTAGAACATTAAACTTCACCCCGACAAACTGAACTCCCTTCATCTACATTGGTTTCTGTAAATTAAGAAACGAATGAAACAAAAACGAAAAAAAACACACACACAATACCGTGAAACTCTTACAACCGAAATGCATGAAAGTATTATAAAAAAATAAAAAATAAATACCCCCTCAAGCAACTGCTTGCCACAGAGGTCTGACAGGAGCCTGTCAGTTTATATGCCACAGTAGAAGATCTGAGAGGATGGCAGGACCTCAGCAGAAAAACGACACATACATCCATGCCTTACCCGGGGCTCGAACCCAGGTCCCGTAGATCAGTAGCCAAGCGCGCTAACCACTCGGCCACGGGACGGCCTTTATACTCTATATAAAATTCGACGTATTCGACGCAAGTGAATGGCACTGGCAGCCGCATGTGCAAATGCGTCGAACGTTAAATTAGCGTCAATCGTTTCCAAATTGTTCTCCAGTTGTCCTGCGAAATGTGAGGTGGTGTTTTCGACATGGCAGTTCTATTGGGTATGTCTGTCAGACATCATCTAAAGAAACAAATACGATGACAAGCTATTGGTTGACTCTCGAGGCAGACCAAAGCCAAGCACATGCTGCAGATGTCTTATTGTGAGTCGTTCATGGGTGCATATATCTTGGCAGGGATTTCAACAAGGACAGATCGCATCCAGACTGTTCAGTAGTGGATCCCCCCCGAAGTGGAACCACCTTGTCGAGTTGGGTGGGGCCTACGGTGCCTCTGAGAAGTTGGGTTCAGATCGTTGGCTCACTGGGGTTCACGAGATCTTGTAACCTCTGGTGGAGGGGCCTGTTGAGGACCTGCGGACTGTTTCTTGGGGCGGGGTCCAATGGGCTTATTGACTTGTCCCCTGAGAAGCTTCGGGTTGCAGTCCCAGTTGAGAAGCCATACTTGAGGGTCTTCCGACTGGGCTTGGGGAACCCGGTCCAGTGGGCTCATCGATGCGGTCTCAGTGATATCGTGAGTCGGAATACTTCATTGGGGGGCTCGGCCCACTCACAATGGAGAGGACGAAGTCGGAGGCTCGCGACTTGGAGTGAAATCCCCGGTTGACAGGCTTATCGATGGAAAAGCCAAACTAAGAGTCCCCATAAACTCTTTTCGATTGCCAAGGTTAGGATTATTGAATGACATGGTGGAGGATCTGAAGGTGCCTCTGTGAAACTGGGTGCCGGCTCGTCGGTGTTTCTGGCGTGCCTTGCGGCCTCGATGGAGGGGCTGGAACTTTAGCCGACTGGAACTGGAGTCCCTTGTTGGGTGGACTTATCGGCCGGCCCCTGCGAAATCCAAGGTCGCCTTGGTGCCCCAATGGAGAGGCTTTTCTGAGGGCCTGCCGACTGGATGGATCCCAGTCGACTGGGCTCCTACATCGCCCCTGCGAAGTGTGGGGTGACATGGAGTCGGGATGGAGTGGCCTTGTGAGGGCCTGCAGACTGGGATTGGAGTCCCCGGTCATGTGGGTTCATCAACTCGGCCGCAACGAAGTCCGGGCTCGAGGTATTGCTGGGGAAGCCGCCGGTTGGTGTCCCGGTGGAAGGACGAAGTCGAGGGTCATGCCGAACGGGAGCGCGGCCCTATTAAGTGTGACTTGTCGATGGGAGAGCATGGGGACTCTCCATCATGATGGCTTTCCTATGCAAAAAGTTAGTTGAAGTTCGGCATCTAAATTCAAAAATTACCATCTTATCTGTATTGGCAAATTGAATGTGGTCTAAATTCAGTGAGTTATTTGGCTCTATTAGGCAATGATCAAAATTCAAGAAGCCCACTCACTGAACCTCAATGATTATCTCAACAGACTTGTTTCCTAAAGTAAGGTCTCTCTCTTAACCAGGTCTTCCCCCGATGCGAATGGCAGGATCCACATAATGTTCTCTAGCGAGTAGATGGTGGTTTCATGGCAACTCCCTCAAGGTGTAGTGCTGTCTTGTATAGCGGAACACCGTGATTGCCATACTTTACTAAGTTGTTCAGTAGTGGATGACGACTGGCAACAATCCTAAAGGAGGACCTCTATCTGGTATTATGTGCTTGGAGGAACAGGATGTCAAAACCAACTCAACTGTAATCAGACTTCGCAGCAATTACTGGAACTGCGATATTTGCTACCACTGTGCAATAAAGACTTCATGAGGTGTGCCAGTATCCTAAGCAGTGAATTGTGTGCATACCCCTTACCCGACACCACAGGAGGAACCATCTAAACTGGTGCAGACATCATGTCAACTGGACCTAACAGCAATGGTGGTCCATGCTCTTTACAGATGAAAGGATTTCGCAAAATAATATCGTGCTACAAATATCCGTGAATGGAACGCCTATGTGGGCGTTCGGGAGAAAAGAGAATGGTTTGGGGAGGGATATTTTTAGGCAGCTGCATAGATCTGTAAGGGATTATCAATAAGCTATGTAACTGGTCATAGGTACAGGGATGAAATCTTGGACTTCTTTGCACGACCATATGCGAGTGCAATAGGTGAAAGTCAACTGAGATAGCTCAAGTGGTTCAATATGCAATGTGATCATCTCTTACCACTATGAAGACCTGGCATATTAATGCTGTCAGTCAACAAATGCGACAAGTCAACAATAATATAGGAGGGTGTCTTCCTCCTAGAGGACGATAACGCCCTTATATAATATTGTTGACTTGTCGATTGTTATCTGAAAAAGAGCACTAGCAATTGAACGGAGGACATTTGACAGCATGTACTTGGTTTTGGCCTGCCTCGAATCAACAAACCAGTCCGGTCTGCAACTTAAATCATATAGAATATGCATGGCATGCTCTCTGGAGATGGGTTGCTTCTCTGAATCCCACTCCTGCAAGACTCCTACAGCGTTGACATATTTTGGTGACGCAATGGAGATTATCCTCATAACGTTGCTCGACAGTCATCAACAGCATTGATATGCCAGGCCTTCATTGTGGTAAGAGATGACCACATTGCATATTGAACCACTTGAGCTATCTCAGTTGACTTTCAAATTTTTACTTCACTACATTATGTATTTTCGGGAATTAAAAATGTTGTACCATTTTTCAAATGTTATTCTTACGCACTATTGTTTAGCTCACACAAAACGAATTGAAAATACATTACGATGCAAATATCACTCGAGAAATTGTGTGGCTTACTTCTGCTCAAGAGAGGTTCTTATTTGTTGCACTTCATGTTTACATACCGAAGACACAGGAGGATTCCGTTTTCACAGGTAGGTATTCCGTTTATATATAGGAAATTCGTTATAAACGGAATTTGGTAGGTATTCTGTTTATAGGTACAATCGCTCAAAAAAGTATCTGAACACTATGGTTGATAACAGAATTCAGAAAAAATATCTGGCAACGACTTTTTCAGAAATTAGGCCAGATATAATTAAAGAATAATTTAAAAATGATTGCTAGATTTAGCACTAATTTTTTAAAAAAATCGTTCCCAGATATTTTTCCTGAATTCTGTAATCAACCATAGTGTTCAGATGTTTTTTTTTGAGCGACTGTAGGTATTCCATTACAATCAGAAGTTCATTATACACGGAATTCTATTTATAGGTAGGTATTCCGTTTATATATAGGAAGTTCGTTGAGCCAAAACATTATGACCACCGAATCTTTATACAAATCGAAGCAACTGCAGTTAAACGACGGCTCATGTGAATACCATGAAACGGTATAAATAACACCGGATACTGAGCTTTGTTGGGGCGGGGGTGGCTCAGTCGGTAGCGTGCCAGGCTCGTATTCCGTAGTTCCCAGGTTCGAGTCCCAGCTGGGTCAGCGTTGAGATATATCTCCGCAAATTTCCCCGTCCTGCTCACGGTCAGTAGGGGACACCGATGGGCTTGGAAAGGCCGCCGTCCGTCGGATGGGACGTTAAGCCGTGGCCCCGTGTGCGGAGAGCCATACCCTGTGCACGTTAAAGAACATGCTGGATGGCCTTGACGGGAGGCTACCATCTGTCTACCAACAGCTATTCCAGTGGGTCCCCTCTCTTAACCTTCTCTGAGCCTTCGGGGTCCATGTGACCTGGCCATTTAGCCCATGGTGTGCAAAAAAGTGCCGCTCAGAGGTAAAACAACCTAATCCAACTGAGTTTTGTTAATCAGTGTTATTCTTGTTCTTCAGATGGGAAAAGCAGCGGACTTAAGTGGGTTTGACAAAGGCCAAATTCCAATGGCCAGACGACAGGGTCAGAGCATTTCCGAGACAATATTCACATTTCACGGCTCATCGATCCTAGAGGTGAGTTAAGGCTATTCCATATGGTACGACCCAATAGAAGGGATATTGTAGCGCAACGCCCGTAATTTGAATGTTGGTGACGGGAAAAATGTGTCACAACACGCAGTACATCGAACCCTCCTGAAAATGGTGCTGTGTAGCCTAAGGCCGTTTCGAGTGCCCATGCTAACCTCGGTTCATCGTCGAAAGCGCCTGTAATGGGTACACGAGCATCAAAACCGGATCTTGAATGATTGGAAGAAGAACGTCTGGTCCGATGATTCCCCTTTCCTGGTGCACCATGTGGACGGCCAGGTATGTGTGTGTCATTTACCTGGGGAAGTGTTGGCACCAGGATGCACCTTCGGATGAAAACAAGCCGGTGGAGGAAGTATAATGCTTTGGGCAATGTTCTGCTGGGATACCTTGGGTCCAGTCTTTCATGTGCAGGAAACTATGACGTCTACCACATACCTAAGCATCATTGCAGACTAGGTACATCCTTTCATGGCAACGGTATTTCCCTCTAGTAGTGCCTTCTTTCAGTAGGATAATGCGTCATGCCACACTGCCGGGTTGCTCGAGAATGGTTCGAGGAACATGAGAAGACTTCTAGGTATTGCTCTGGCCTCCAAATTCCCCAGATATCAGTCCAATCGAGCATCTGTGGTTTGTGTTGGAACAGTATATCCGAACTGCGGCTGTTCAACCACGTAACTTACAAGAGTTAAAGGATCTGCTGGAAACCTGTTGGTACCAGATACTACAAGACACCTTTAGAAATATTGTAGCGTCCATACCTGGCCGGGTGAGAGAACTGTTTTGACGACACGTAAAGGACCAACATTATATTAGGCAGGTAGCCATAATTTTCTTGATCTTCAGTGTATAATTCCTTAGTAAATAGAGCGATGATGTTCTCTGCATACAACGTTGATTCCGGGGAAAATTTTAGAAGAGTTAGTGCTAGTTTTGCCATGCAGTCGGCTGACTCGTTGATCTCAAGGTTCCGATGTCCAGGAACCCGAAGCAAAGCAATTGAAGAAGCCCGGAGCGTTGCTTCTTGAAGAGAATGATGAAGATCAAGAACAGCGTGTGGGTTTTAGTCGATATGTTATTAAATGCTAAGAGTACCGATTTGAAATCGATAATAGGAGAAAATAATTTTTTCCTTGAATAATAGATGTGACTGCTCTAATCACGGCTGTTCATGGCTGTGAGAGGGTTCACCAGGAACATTGTCATAGTAATATGGAGTACAGGAAGTCAAGTCAATAGCTGATCCATTGGAGGTAGCAAAACGTGTAGGCGATCCGTTATTATAAGCACCAGTTATTATTGAGTAAACATTCGCTAATTTTTTTCCCTGATGTTGATGTTGAAGAGGAACCCCATTGAGGGTGATAAGAGTTTAAATCATCAACGATAAAGTTTATATTGTAAGGAGTTGGCATAATAATTTCAAGAGCTCTGACAGCACCTTGTCCATCAGAATTATAGAAATTTGCTATTATGATGTCTCTAACTGGTAGAGAAACAGAAATTATTTGGATTTCCCTAGATCCTCTGTCAACATTCAATGTAATAGGTAGAAGTTTGCATAGGATATCTTTCCGAACTGCAGAGACAATTCCTCTTCCTCTCCCTCCTGGACGAGCATTTCGAAAAATCACATAGCTTTGTAGATAGAAATGAAACTTTGGTTGTAGCCAAGTCTCTTGCAAAAAATTACAGTTGGGGTATGAGGATCTAGTAGCACACATAATAGTTTAACATTGGCACCAATGCTGCGAATATTCTATTGAAAAATTCGTAAAACCATGAATAGAAAAAAAAACCAGGAAACTTTCTAGAAATGGAAAAAGCTACTAAGATTTAGTTTTCCTGTCAGAGAGATATTTCGATTTTTTTATTCTTGAACAGAGTTTTGAGAATTTCCCTGGATGGAATGGATATCAGTATCAATGGACAGAGTAAGTGAGACATACATTGCTTCGAGACGTGTCTTCTTAAGTGTTGTATTGCTGGAAGAGTTAGATGTAGTCTTAAATTTGGAATTGGGTATGAGTCTGGCTGAATGAAGAAGGATGGAAGATGTGTCAGAACACTGCTGAGCCACAGTTCTAGAGGTTGAAGGAGTTTCTTGAATTTCTGATAAGTTGGTTGTTTTGGAGATTTTAGGAACATCTATTCTTCCTGCTTGTGGAAATGATGAGATTGTTGTGAATAGAAGTTCTGTGAAATGAAGTTCTAGTTTTTACAATGCTGCTGAGACATAATCAGTAATGGTTCTCTGGAAGTTAGTGAGTCTTTTGAAGGGATTCTTGGATAATTGTGAGAAATTATCCAAGAATCCCTTCGAAACTTTTGGGGTCGCATGTGAAGATGTGGTAACCGATGCATAGGTAGTTTCTGTGGAAAGCAGTTTAACACGTGCCTCTTGATATGAAACGTGAGATGTGTACACTTATATCTTAAGATATACTTTTCTTTAATCCAATGAGGGCACATCTTGTCATTTACTGTAAGATTCTCTGAGCAGAGGCAGAGCAAAGAGTAGCATTTGTACACACAGATGCTGCATGCTCGGCTCCACATCGATTGCACCGTTGTTTGCTGCGGCAGTTTAAAGCGTTGGCAGTGACTATAATTTATAGGTTTATCAACAAAGAGAGTCGTTTTCTGAAGTTGCCACCAAACACGAACGTCTTTTGGACAATGAAGTCCTAGAATAGTCACAAGAACAGTGGGTGTAGGAATTGCAGCAGAGCCTTCACGACGCGAGAAACGACGCAATTCCAAAACAATGAGTTTATCTGATTGTAGTTCATTGCGTAATTCTATCATTGTGACTTCAATGTCTATGTCATATAGCAAAAAACGAGTAGATAAAGTATCAGTAAGTAAAATAGTTATTACTTCGATTGAGATTAAATTTGTAATGTGAAGTATGTCACATACACAATAAGATTATTATTTCTTGCGAGGCGAAGAGAAGTAATGTCTTCTGCAACTTTCAGGCATTTAGATAAAGCTCTCTTTAATGCTTGAGGTTTATTGGCTACAATGGGATGACGTTTCCGTTTCAGCAACACGGTGAAATTTCTAATTCCAAAGTCTATAATAAGAGAGACAATTTCTTCATCCTTAAAGAAAGTTGACCCTCCTGAAAATAATGTATTCATAGAAGATATTGTTTCACTAACTCTTTGCCTCTTTAAATCACTTGGTGGTTTCGTCATTGTTAAGAGAACCACGATTTATTTTACTTTAAGTGACTAAATTGTTTATGTGAATTTTTCACAAATGAAGTGAAAAGCTTGCACTTGAAATCATTTATACACTGACGATAAATAAATTTAAATGCCAAATATCACTCGGTCCAATGGAACAGAAAAAAACAGTTCGCTTCTAGTTCACTACACTTTAAATTGTTATCTTTTCAAAGTAAAATGCAAAAACTAAAAATAAAGCACATAAATGTTACGAATTCAAAGCCGATGAAACAGGTGCATTCCGTGAAGAGCTCCGCGGAACACCGCTAGCATTCGACCATACAGTTACATGCTACTTTGTATATGACCTAAAACCTCGATAACATTCGATGTATTTCCTGCAATTTTAATTTATATAGTAGTTGGGATGTTAGTATGCATGAGTTTATTCACTG
This sequence comes from Ryuthela nishihirai, assembly GCA_038380435.1. Lineage (NCBI taxonomy): Eukaryota > Metazoa > Arthropoda > Arachnida > Araneae > Heptathelidae > Ryuthela > Ryuthela nishihirai. Next base: position 66,336,433 of record JAWZYU010000016.1, on the reverse strand, counting down.
TCAAGCAAAATAAATTGTAAAATTAATATTAATTAAGAAACTGTTGCCAATAAAATAAATAGAATTGTGTTTTCATTTGCTTTTCATTTTTGAATTCATATTTAGTTAGACGTCTTAAAAATCGGCATTTAATTAGATTTTGTTAAAGGTTTGTAAAAAGTAGACTCAAGGGTATAATAGATGTTTTGTTTGCTAGTTTTGGCAGCATGTATTATTTTCCGAAATACGAAGTTTTCTTGAAATATGAAATTTTTCAAAAGAATTATTTGAAGATAGTTGTTTCCCATGATAGACAATTTTATATGGGATGAGTGTCGCCATCTAGTGGAGTTAGTATGATTAACTTTGTTAATAATCTTAATATTTTTCTGTTTTGGATAGTGGTAAAAAAATAAATTTGTGATTAGGCAAATGTAATTTATCAATTATCCTACAGGTATTGCAACTCAAAATTTTTGTATTGTTTCACAATGGTCATAGAAAGTAAAGGTACTTCTGTAGAATATGAGTTTTATAATATAAAATCAGTAACTCTACCTGATTTTTGTGAATATGAGAATCATAATTTAAATAAATTCCCCAATGTATCTGTAATTCACTTTAATATCAGATGTTTGAGGCAAAACTTTAATGAATTAATTATGCTAATGGAGCAGATGGATTACAGATTTGATGTGATATTGCTGTCTGAAATATGGGTGAAAATTGAAGAGGTTGAATTATATAATATAGTAGGATACATAAGTTATTATTAGTGAAGAGCAGTGGTTCTCAATCTTTTATGCTTCACGTACCCCCTGGAAATGTGAATGTAACTGACGTACTCCCTGGAAATGTGAATGTAACTGACGTACCCCTTGTATACATAGATAAAACTATAGTTATAGTATAACAATGGGAATAAAATAAAACACACATACACACAGATACTTACATCAGCGACTTTTGAGCTCTCACGGCATACCCCAAAATATTTTACCGCGTACCCCTGAGGGGCGCATGTACCCCATGTTGAGAACCCCTAGTGTAGAGAATCGAACCAATCAGGAGGAGTATTAATATATATTAAATTAGGAACATATTATTTTACTCGGCTACGTTTTCATATGTTAAGTGCAGAGGTAGTACATCACCAAAAAGATAATATTAATTTCTCTATTATTCTAATGTATAGGTCTCATAAGAATACAATAATTTTTTTTATGGATAATTGCAGCAGAAACTATATACATCGAGAATAAATAATTATCTTTTTATTGGAGATATAGATATAGATGTTTTAAAAGAATTTAGAGAAGTAAATGATTATTTAAACATAATGAGTGAGAATGGTTACTGTCAGTGTATTAAGTCAACTACTAGAGCAAGTAAATATAGGAGACGTTGCTTAGATCATGTTTTTATAAAATGAAATAGGGATTTGGGAACTGAAGTGTACATTATTAAATCCACATTTACTGATCATTATCCATTTTTACATTAATGTCAAGTTCTTCTGAATCCAGTGGGGAAAGGAGTAGAAATTTCAACTATGGAAACTAAAAATTTTGTTAATTATTATAAATTTGAAGAACATGTGAAAAATATAGATTTTAGTGATGTGTATAGCAATTGCTCAGACGTGAATGTTGCATATGGCACTTGGTAAAAAATGTTTTTTGCACAGAAAAATATTTATGTAAAATAAAGAAAAAAAAAAGAAAGAAACGAAAAATTGGGTTACAAGTGATATAATTGCATTAATTAATGAAAAATAAAAATTATATCAAAAATATAAAAAATATCCAGGGATTATATCCTTTGAAACAGAATATAAAACATTTTGTGCATATTTAAATGCAGAATTAAGGAGAGCTAAAAATAACTACTATATCTATGGTTTTCAATGCTGTGGAAAAAATAATAAGAAACAATTGGGTTGGGTTGTTTTACCTCTGAGCGGCACTTTTTTGCACACCATGGGCAAAATGACCAGGTCACATGGACCCCGAAGGCTCAGAGAAGGTTGGACGGGAACCCACTGGAACAGCTGTTGGGAGACAGATGGTAGCTTCCCGTCAAGGCCATCCAGCGTGTCCTTTAACGTGCACAGGGTATGGATCTCCCGCACACGGGGCCACGGCTTAACGTCCCATCCGACGGACGGCGGCCTTTTCAAGCCATGATGTGTCCTCCCCCACCGATGGGCAGGGCGGGGAATTTTTCGGAGATAAATCTCAACGATGACCCAGCTGGGACTCGAACCTGGGAACTACAGATTACGAGCCTGGCCCGCTACCGACTGAGCCACTCCCACTCCAATAAGAAACAATGGAATTATGTTAATGACATGTTAGGGACAAAAGTAAAAAAAAATGTACCTTCTTAAGAGATAACAACGGAATTGGTTGATGACATGAATAGAAATTTTATTCAAGGTATTACATATTTGAACCCTGAAATTTATAATCAGTATATATCGAGTTTTTCACATGATATAAATTTCATATCACAATCTCTTTATATGGAAAATACGGATGACGCAGAAATTGGTAAAGAACTTGCAGCAATGAGTAAGAATAAAGCCTCTGGGTATGATGGAATTACAGTATCCATGTTACAAATTATTCGTCATCATTATCATCATCCTCAAGCAGCCATGGGCTATGCAGGTCCAACCAGACCGTGCAGTTTAATCCTCCAAGCATATCTGTCCTGAGCTACATCTACATCTGATGCATCCGGTCGTTTCACACCAATTTTAACAAGGTCCTGTTTGACATTGTCTGCCAACCGCATCCTAGGACTCCCCCTCTTTCTGAGGCCTTCAGGCACACTGTTCATAACCCTATTCGCCAATCTATAATTATCCATACGGGCAACATGGCCAAACCAACGGAGTCTCTCTCTGCACAATATACTGCTTAAAAGAGGTTGTCGACTCCTTTGCCTAACCTCATCATTAGTTACAAAGTTGAGCCACCTAATTCCCAAGATACGGCGTAAGCATCTGGAATCAAAAGCATCTAGTTCCCTGTTATCTTGTTTACACAGCGTCCAAGTTTCAGTCCCGTAACTAACCTTAGAAAGAACCAAACTATTATACAGTTTAATTTTAGCCTTTAGGTGTATAGGCTTATTTCCCCACACTCTCCATAGATCCTTTAAAGTCCCTGCAGCAATCCCCATTCGTCTGTTAATCTGATGCCGCACATCACCAGTATCTCTTACATAGATTCCAGGATAATTAAACTGTGGCGCCTGCTCAAGACTGCAACCATCCCTATCCGTCTGTTAATCTCATGCCGCACATCACCAGTATCTCTTACATAGATTCCAAGATAATTAAACTGTGGCGCCTGCTCAAGACTGCAACCATTCAGATTAACTGAATCACAGCCTGTCTGACCAATTTTCATCACTTTAGTTTTCTCTGTGTTTATAACCGAACCTACTCTACTACCAGTCTCATCAACAGCTCGAATGAAAGAGTTCATCTCATCAACATCATTTGCCAAAAGGGTTAAATCATCAGCATAATCTAAATCAGAAATTTTCGTATCTCCTGCCCATTTAAGGCCAAAATCTTTCCCTTGAAGTGAATTTCGCATAACATAATCAATAACCAAGCTAAAGAGAAAAGGAGACAAAATGCACCCTTGTCGAACACCAGAAGTCATGCTAAACCAATTGCTACAAGCCTTACCAACTCTCACACACGACTCAGTGTTATTATAGAGAGCTTTCATTACGTTCACTAACTTGTCTGGTATACCATATGATCTCACAACCAACCACAAATTATGACGATTAACAGAGTCGAAAGACTTTTTGAAATCAACAAAATTAGTTACCAAAGGTTTCTGAAACTCTAAACATTTCTCAAGAATCTGCCTAAGTGAAAATATCTGATCCACACATCCCCTACCTCTTCTGAATCCACATTGCTCATCACGCAATTGCCTGTCAACCACATTCTTAATTCTATTAAGCACAATCATGGAAAGAACTTTACCTGGAACAGAGAGTAGGCTGATACCCCTATAGTTATCACAAGAACTGCGATCACCTTTTTGAAAATGGGGATAATAATAGCTCTGGTAAAATCCTTAGGAACCATGCCTTTATCATAAAAGATATTCGAAACTTCAGAGCCAAAATAACTTCAGATTATGTTAAAGGGCCAACATTAAAGCCAGTAATGCATCTATCATCCTTCTTTCTGAAATAAGCTCAAGTGCCTTATCACTCAAATAATTCTGTCTCCTCTGCTCCTTTTTCCCTAAAAGAGTACTGTTGGTTTCCAAAAAAGCCTATTTAAAATGGCCCCATTCTCCCTCAATTTTAGTAGTAAGCAAACCATGACTATCATAATGGTAAGTAACCTATCATGGTAAGCTTTAGCTATAACTGGGTCTTTCAGAGCTTCAGTGTTAAAGGTAAATTTTTAACCTTAGCACAACACTTTTTAAGTTTAAGTTGCAATACACTTTTAACAAAGTATTGGTCAGTTCCAATTTCAGCTCCCCTATATGACCTAGTATTCCTAACAGTACTAGCCCATTTGCTGTTAATTAATATATAATCAATCAGATTCTTATGCAGCCCATCAGGTGAAACCCATGTGTACTTATGTATGTCGCGGTTTTTGTAATAAACATAATATGGTGATTAATCTAATTAGCACAATCTGGTGATTATTGCTATATATAATTTACACGTTTTTACTTATTTAATTTATGTATCACTACAATGAGGAAAATTTATTGATCAATAAAATATGCTTTAATTTCCCCGATATAAAAATCTGGTGATAAACAATTGTTGACTAATTATGGATCGATATCATTGTTGTAGGTGTTTTCTAAATTAATTGAAAAAAATGTTAAAAAGGAATTGTGAATTTTTTAAATCAACATATCTTTTTTTCCAAGAACCAGTTTGGTGTTAAAAATAAAACAAATAAATACCTCCTCAAGCAGCTGATTGCCACGGAGGTCTGACAGGAGCCTGTCAATTTAATACGCCATAATAGATGTATCTGTGTGGATGGCGGGTCCTCAGGAGATTTTTGCCAACTGCACGCGGTGTTCATAGGTGGTCACCCTCGCAGGCACCGACCGCGCCCAAAGCTGCTTAACTTCGGTGATCGGATGAGTTAGGGAGGGTAAAAACACTGAACAATGTATTCTGAAACTAACGGAAGGTATTTACAAAAGCATTGATGCGGGTAAAAAATATTGACATTGTTTCTGGATCTACAAAAATCTCTCGATACGGTGAATCAGAAATACTGTTAAAAAACTCTTTGCCAGCGGTATAAGAGGACATATTTATAATTGGTTTAAAAGCTATCTTTTAGCAAGAAGTCAGACGGTAAAAGTAAATAGCGAAATAATTTCGTTTAGGGAATTTAAAAAAGTTGTACCTCAAGGTTTAGTATTGGGTTCCATCTTGCTCCTTATTTACATTAATGGGTTATGCGATTTACATTTAAGAGGTTCATTAATATGTTATGCCGATGATATTGCAGTAGTTTACACAGCAGATACTAATTTAGAAATGGAAGCAAATGTAGAAAACTATCTTTTAAAAATACATAGGTAGTTTTGAATAAATTAAATTTGAATATTAAAATTTCACACTCAACTATCATGAATACATTTAAAATTGTACATATATATGTTGTCACTACTTTATTCTTGTGTTAATTATTACAATAACCTGGATGAGCATATGCTCTTGGGTTATTTACATTATAATAATGTACATTTATATCAAAAATAAAAATAATTAAATTAAAAAAAGAAAAGTAAATTTTTTTATTCTGAATTGCTTAAACTAGATACTTTAATAGATATTAAATATCATGATGTTAATTCTCTTCTTAATCTCAATTATATATGTCCTAAAATAGAAATAGTATATAATTACAAGTATTTGGGGGTTGAAATGGATTCTTTTCAAAATGGAGGACTCATGCAAATAAGATAACAAAGTGGTTAAGATGCATATTGTTTAAATTTTATCATGTTCAAAAAATAGCAGACAAGAAATTTTAACAATACTCTATTATGCCTGGGTTTGCTCTAACATACAGTATTTTTTGTGTACTTGGGGAGGTATTTATGATATTAATTTAAATAATTTATTTATGGTACATAAAAAAATTTGAGTTAGTGATCAATGCTAATTTTTCTACTGTAGACCCATCTACTTTATTTCATTTCATCTTATCAGAAATATCTATATATACAAAATTCTATTGTTTTTATATCAAAATAAGCAACAGGTAGAGAGTAAACGCATTGAATGCAATTTGCGAGTGAAAGAAGTAATGTTTGAAATATCGTTGGCAAAGAAGAATATTCCCCAGAGGCACTTCGCTTATTTGGCACCAAAATTTTACAATTCTTTATCACTGGATATGAGAGATGAAAACAATTTGAATGTCTTCAAAAAGAAAATACATACACATACATAACTGTTATGAATCCTACTTCACAGTCAATCGTTTAAATCTTTTATTTGTAATTCATTAATATCCTTTCTTGTATTATTGATGTATCAAGTTATATTAAAAATTGATTGTTTTTCCCATTATTGGATGCCTAGAGTTTTAATGCGCTGTTGGTAATTAAAATGGAACCTGGAAGGGCAGTCTAGCATCTTGTTTCCGACAAATAATAACTAAAATTATGTGTGTGGTTTTTATTTTTCTTGCTCTATTTTTTGGGGTTTTGTGTTTCCACCATTGCTATTTTACATGTAAGAAAATTTGTGATATAAATATATGTATGGCTTATGAGTGGAAATAAATGCCACTGTTACTATTACTACAAAAGAAAGTTCCTTTCTTCATAAAATCACGAAGGTCCCGTATATAGTAAAATAATATACGTACGAAAGATTTAAGTAAGTATCCTTCTCCATATCTTCTTATTCACATAATACATATATATAATGTTTCATATGTTACCTATCTAAGTGAAATGCATGCCTTCAAAACCACGTATCTGTCAATGATATTTTAAAGCTACTTTACATATTTTTGCCATCTTTTGTCTTTGTTACATCCAAGTCAATTTGCTGATGTCAGGTTTCAATTATCTCTTTGCAAGAATCACTAGGCTTCTGAGGCTACCGTTAGAGTAAGTCGAAGGCCTTCCTATTAGAGATTTGTTTCATTGGTGCAATGTGTTGGTCATAAGAAGAATTGCTTAAAGAGTTTTGTTTTGTAAAAGCATTTTTATAATTTGATTTTCTTTAGAAATTTAAACCAAACATCAGTACTTCTTGATTTTGTTACATTTGTCGAAAGCTGAAAGTGGAAATGTTCAACTTTTTTTATGAAGCGTATGTTTTTAAGGGTGTCTATATGCCATTTTTAGAGTCATGATGCTCCAGTTTGTCAGAACTGCTCTACGGCATTCATTAGCTTATATACTGTATAAAATAATATTCAAAATTATATGTTTGTTCTATAGCATTAATAAAATGAGCATTAAAAGTTTTACAAATAATTTAGATAAATTTTCAAATCTACGACACAAGACAATTTGGTCAATTTATTTATGTATTTGTATTCTAAACGATTTTTTCAAGGAACAACGTTTTTAATATTCCCTAAGTGAGAAAGGAAATCTTTTGTTGCAACTACAAATATTTCTATAATATATTGATGGCTCAATCAATCGAGAATAATATCGATTAACATAATTTAACGTAATAATAATTTTAATAGCAAAAATAGAAATTTAAATTACGTAAATAAGGAATAAGCCGTCCCGTGTCCGAGTGGTTAGCGCACTTGGCTACTGATCTACGGGACCTGGGTTCGAGCCCCGGGTAAGGCATGGACGTTCGTGTTGTTTTCTACTGAGGTCCTGCCATCCTCTCAGACCTTCTACTGTGGCATATATACTGACAGGCTCCTGTCAGACCTCTGTGGCAAGCAGCTGCTTGAGGGGGTATTTATTTAAATAAGGAATCATTTTATTTCTGATTATTTACTGCTGTTACTTAGGACATCACGTTTGTGTTAGATTATCTTTTTTACTTCAGTTTGGGATTTATTTTTGTAGTTTAAAGTGCATTATAAAAGACGTTTTTTAATAATTTTATTGTTTTATTTCCCTTATATTACATGGAATATATTATTTTCCATGTAATTTTTTAGTCACTTGTTTTCTCGAAATAAAATAGCGTAATACTCATGAAATAATAAGCTGAAAAAATTTGTTTTGCTGTGAGTGGGATTCAAACCCACATCTCATGGAGACACTGAAGAAAACGTTAGTCGATGATGGTGTAGTGGTTAGCATAACTGTTATGTTTCCAGGAGACGTGGGTTCGAATCCCACTCACGTCAAAACAAATTTTTCCCAGCTTATTGTTTCATGAGTTCCAATGTCTACAGGACACATCCTGTGATTCTTCACTACTGAATATAGGGTAATATATATTATTTCTAAAATATGTCTTTAAATATTTTAAATAAATGTATTGAAAGAATTAACCAACTATCCCTAAAGGAAGGTTTTTTCATCAAATTTCACCACCGATTTAAAAGCAAAAGTTATCACCATTCTTTTGTAACTAGATTCTGTTAACATAACATCTCCAGGGTCACAATTTCAAACTTTCTTTTTAGAATACGCATTTTGCAGCGATTTCTACTAAATTAACAATTTTGCATTTAAAAATCTACTCACCAACGAGTGATCATATAAAGTTGAAGTATAATTTATTAAATTAACACATTGTCGACAGTTCCATGTCGACAATGTCGGCGAAACCAAAATATTTGACTTTCGTAGAATTTCACTCATTGTCACATCGGCACAAGTGTTAATATTAAAGCTATTTATTTAAATTGCATTCTATTTGGTGATTTATACAATTAACAATTTAGTTCTAATATTTTAAAATGGCTACGAAACTAGGATTTTCCATTAGGCACGTTAGGCACTAGACTAGAGACGGCATCACGTAAATGGTATAATTTATTTGTTTTATTATTATTTAATTTATTATAATTATTTAAATTATTATTATTCAATAAATATATTTTAATTAGTTACAAGTATGGTTGGATCTTTGGAAAATGTTTACCATCTATTCAAAATACTCTTTCTCCTGATAACCGAAAATGAACTCATAAAATATGGTTTTTGAGTTATACACTATATTACGAAATGTATTGAGCTACATCCATGGGATGTAAAATGAAATCACATTCAAAGGTCCTTAACTTTGATAATAAACTTTTTTACACAAAAATGTTGCATTAGATAAATTATAGAGGTCAAATTTATCCAGATTTAGAATTTAGAAAATATTAGTTTGTTATTTCAAGTGTTATTGAACCTGAAATATTTGCAACAGATCTTACATTCCTCCTGAACACAGTTTCAAAATTGATGAAAACTGAAAAAAAATTACCCAATCCCCTAAAATTGCATTTTTTTTAGTAAACGATTTGTTATGATTTTAAGATAATTCTTAGAGTAGCAGCTTAATTAATGTAAATAATCATCAACAGACAATGTTAAATATTTCAGTTTTTAGAACTTTTAAATAGTAAACAAATATTGCCCAGATTTAGGAGTTTATTCTTATTTGATTGATTGATTTGAAGATTTTGGGAACTTTTTGACTGAAGAAAACGTTAACCGTTGTTATTTAACATTCATTAAGCTCATAACTAAAATATATCACTAATTGTAAAATGTTATTATATAATTCGATATTTATGGATTTTTTTAGGGAATTTGCTATTTTGCATTTTGGAGTTTTTTTAGGGATTTTGATTAAAAGCGCTTAACTTAAAGTTAAGTATGTTTGAATAGTTTTTCTTTCGCACAACATGAAAATGTCCCAATATTTACGATAATTTAGTGTAATTATTTAATTCCCAGAGGAAAAGAAGCTAGGAAAAAACTGTTTAAATTTCAAATGATTAATTGCATTTTTAAATGTTACTGCGTAATGTAAAATCTAATAAGAAATTTTAAATATCATTGCTGTAACGTAAAAACAAGTTATATGCCATACATAGTATTAATGTATTACATTACTTTATTAACAAAACTGTATTACTTATATTGAAATTCCTATTCCGATTACTTTGTTTCCAATCTTCATGGTTTTCACAACTATTTAACATATTTTAGAAGAAATCGAAAAAATTACCGTACATCAAGGTGCACTACCATTAAAGTGCCTAGGGAACGTGAAATGTAAATCTGGCCCTGGTAGCAACAGAAAACTTAATTTTCAAGCCATCGGTACCGATCTTAGAACATTTTTTTGAACAAAGTTTTCTCTCTACAATTTTCACTACTGTGCTATAGCACTCAGACGAGAGTAGTGTTACTCCTCCATCGACAAGAGAAGCACTTGGCCATTGGGAGACATTGGCTGCTGGTCAGTGCATTAGGGAAAAATAAAGTTTTGCTTGGCATGTCAATCCAAGTTGAGTCGAGTTCCTTGCTCGTTCACAATGTTGTTATTTGCACATTGTAGACACCCGTCTGCTTTCAAAGTTCACCTCACTGAGGGATTGCTGTACTTACTGCTGAGTGCCACTGCTTTTCTGCAGACTCACCAACTACAGACATCGTTAGGAGATGTAGGAACACCTGCTCTTGTTCATCAGCTTCCAGTTGTTCAATTCTACCCTTGCTGTCAGAGATTTGGCCCTGCATCACTTGCTCTTAGTCATTTTTAGCATTCTAGGATGTTTTCTGTTGTACAGTTCTTTACTTTCTAGTCACTTTCGAAAACTCACATAATTACTGTCAATTTCTCATTCATTATGCTCATAATTAAAATATATCACTAATTATAAAAGTTATTAGATAATTCGATATTAATGAATTTTTAGGCAAATTTATTTGAGTTATAATGCGTAACTTTGCTTTAAAATATTCAAGAGTTATGAAAATGAACACCATATCAATATTGATGAAACGAAGCTTTTTTAAAATATTTTTGTATGTTATTTATTTTTAGTCCTACACTGGAAGGAGACCTATGCATCAATCCTCTGTGACGATAGACAGACATATTGCAAGGCCTAGGACCTAAAGTTCTAACCCGCCTCTGATGCTGCAGGACATTCGTACCTTCCATTGATATATTTTATCTTCAGGAAGAGAACGAATGGAATTGTTGCCTGAACAATGTGGCCTATTGATGTGGTCTTCAGTGCCTGCTGTTTACTTCATTTCTTTTCATCCTATTGGAGACTGGTCAACTTCAGAGAGTCTTTGTAGTGACCATTTACACTCACCGGATTGTCTAATAACTTTGAGCATGATTGCTAACATGGTTCTGGTGACTACGGAAATTATGTCATTAAACATTTAATTACCAACTGAAAAAGCCTGCACTTTCGGAATTCTATTGAGGGAAAAATCTACCGCTGTTTTTTTTGTATGTTTCGATTGCCATCCCCAACAGCAGAGAAAAACAGGATATCTTCTAAGTAACAAATATCATACTTTCTTCAATAAGTCTATTGATGAACTATACAATAAGTTAATTTATCATGATATAAACTGACAAAATTGGTCATGTTCTTCTCCAGTTATACAGGGTGTTGATGGTTTTAGATATCTGGGAGTATTTATAGATAGTAACCTAACATGGAAGTTGCATGTACAAAACATAGTAAAAAGCTTGAATATCATGATATCAAGAATATATTTTATTAGAAGTTTTTTTAATTTGCCCATTTTTTAAAAATAATTTACAATTCGTGGATAAAATCTTATTTGAATATGGTATTATTTCATGGTGTGGCCTTTATGAATCAAATTTGAGACCTATTCAGAATCTTCAAAATTTTGTGTTGAAGTGCATGCTCAAGAAACGAAAGTTTGGTAGCATCCAAAATTATTATACTTATTTACAAATTTTACAAGTCCGTAAATTATATATTTACCATTTGTTAACATATATTGTCAAAAATTGGAATGATTCAAATGTAAAAGTTTTCAATAAAAATACAAGACTTTCAACAGTTGCCCATTTAAATGTGATTAGTCCTAGAAAAACAGCTCTTTGCAAACATTACGTATACCTGGCTCCTAAAATATTCAATAGTTTACCTAACAACATAAAGAATGTAAGATATCTTAATCTTTTTAAAAAGTTAATTATGAAATGGATACTCGAGCAAAAGGTAAAAAATTTGTTATAGTAATTATACCTTGCATGATTATAATGTCTAAATGCACATTTTGAGTCATAGTATTAACGGGTTTATTATGTCAGTGTTAAATAAGTTGGTAGTGTTGCTTTACAATATTTTATGTTTTCTTAATCTAATATCTCCACAAACGAGCTTTGGCTCATGTGGAGTTTTGGATTTTACACTTTCAAAATTGTCTATTTATTTTGGAAAAGAAAAACATTTATTCCTTTTGTTATTATAAGTTTTAAATTGCCTGTTTGTATATCAAAATGGCAATAAATTTTAATTGAATATGAATTGAATTCTATCAGTTAGTGACTCCGGATCACAGAACATCGCGGGTACCTGAGTCCTTGTTTCTTGAAGCATCGCTTACCCTACACTGGTGTAATATGTCTTAGATATGTCAGTATGTCTTTGGATTCTGGGTCTTGAAAAGGTTCACTTGTAATGGATACATGAAGTGCCTATTACAAATGGTGGTTTAGGCTTTTAAAGTGGGTATTTGTTCTTTTCCTCATGCCTCGCTGCACTGGTGGGCATCTGTGGAGGGAAAATCTTCCGCTGTGTTTTCTTTTTCTTTGTGGGTTGACAGCCCCAAGTGAATAGATTCACAGGATATGTTTATCAGGTGGTGGATAATCCTGAGCAGAGGTCATCGCAGGCACCTGAACTCTTTGCTTCTATTGGCATCGTAAAATTTTACATTGGACGAAGTCTTCCAGTGTACATGGCTTCAGCCTTTAGTGGTGGGGGAACGGGTCTTTACCCCATGTCTGCGGTTAGGGGGCTGTTTGATATTTTCGGCATTCCTTCTCTCAATAAACATAGTTTCTTTAAACATCCCACTAACCATTTTCTCTCCATAGGTAGTTGTAATGTGAGGACTCTACACAGAGCTTTTTCTCTTGATGTCCTCACAGAAGAATTCCACCATTATAATTTAGATATTCTCGGCTTGCAAGAGACCAGATGGTCAGATAAAGGTCAGATTCTTAAAAATAATCTTAAATTTCTCTTTTCAGGGAGGGACGACAATAAGCATCACCAAGGCGTGTTTCTCAGCAGACACGCTAGTGATAATATTCTAGGATATGAGTGCATTAATGAAAGGTTTCTAACAGCCAAATTTCAGACAAACGTTAAAGACTTGAATGTTATCTACTGTTATGAACCCAATGAGGATGCCAATGAGGATGAGAAGGATAGGTTTTATGGACAACTTCAGGATATTTTGAATTCTGTCAAGAAAGGAAATATTACCCTTGTTCTTGTTGACTTCAATGCCAAAGTTGGTATAATAATCAATAGAATAACTAACACTTATTACAGAATAACTAACACTTATACAATATATTACAAAATAACTAACACTTCAATCAGAATAACTAACACTTATTACAAACACCGCGACATACATAAGTACACATGGGTTTCACCTGATTGGCTGTATAAGAATGATTGATAATATATTAATTAACAGTAAATGGGCTACTTCTGTTAGGAATACCAGGGCATATAGGGAAGCTGAAATTGAATCTGACCATTACCTTGTTAAAAGTGTCTTGCAACTTAAACTTAAAAAGTGTTGTGCTAGGGTTAAAAAATTTACTTTTAATACTAAAGCTCTGAAAGACCCAGTTATAGCCAAACTTACCATGATAGGTTGCTTAATCATTATGACAGTCATGGTATGCTTACTACTGAAGTTGAGAAAGAATGGGATCATTTTAAACAGGGTTTTTTGGACACTAACAGTACTCTTTTAGGAAAAAAGGAGCAGAAGAGACAAAATTATCTGAGTGATAAGGCACTACTTGAGCTTATTTTGGAAAGAAAGAACTGCAGGAATGTCCTTAATCAATACCCTACTAGTCCTAATAGAAAGCATTACAGAGAACTTAATAAACGTGTAAAAGATCAGTTAGCTGCAGATAAGAATCTTTGGCTTGATGGTTTGGCTGACAAAGCTGAGGAAACAGTTAGACAGCACAACAGCAGAGAGCTGTACCAGATAGTTAATGTTGCATGTGGTAGAAAACGAACAGGTATACAGGGATTGAAGGATAAACAAGGTAATGTTATAGAAGGTGAGGATTCTGTCATGGCTAGGTGGGCTGAGCATTTCAGTGATATTCTAAACAATGCGGTTAGTTCTATTCCCATTGTTTGCAATGATGATAGATGCATTGGTGGCTTTAATGTTGGCCCTATAACACAATCTGAAGTTATTTTGCCTGTTTCTAAACTTAAACTTCATAAATCCCCAGGGGTAGATGAAATTACTACGGAAATGCTTAGAGCTGGGAATGTTTCGGTTACCACTTGGATGACTGAAATTCTGAATATCTTTTATGATAAAGGCATGGTTCCTAAGGATTTTACCAGAGCTATTGTTATTTCTATTTTCAAAAAAGGTGATCGCAATTCTTGTGATAACTATAGGGGTATCAGCCTACTCTCTGTTCCAGGGAAAATTCTTTGCGTGATTGTGTTTAATAGAATTAAGAATCTGTTTGACAGTCAATTGTGTGAAGAGCAATGTGGATTCAGAAGTTGTAGGGGATGTGTGGATCAGATATTTTCACTTAGGCAGATTCTTGAGAAATGTTTAGAGTTTCAGAAACCTTTGGTTGCTAACTTCGTTGATTTCATAAAGGCTTTCGACTGTGTTGATCGTCATAATTTGTGGTTGATTGTGAAATCATATGGTATACCAGACAAGTTAGTTAACATAATGAAAGCTCTCTATAATGACACTGAGTCGTGTGTGAGAGTTGGTAAGGCTTGTAGCAATTGGTTTAGCATTACTTCTGGTGTTCGACAAGGGTGCATTTTGTCTCCATTTTTCTTTAGCTTGGTTATTGATTATGTTATGCGAAATTCACTTCAAGAGAAAGATTTTGGCCTTAAATGGGCTGGAGATATGAAAATTTCTGATTTAGAGTATGCTGATGATTTAGCCCTTTGGCAAATGATGTTGATGAGATGAACTCTTTCATTCGAGCTGTTGATGAGACTGGTAGTAGAGTAGGTTTGGTTATAAACAGAGAGAAAACTAAAGGGATGAAAATTGGTCAGGCATGCTGTGATTCAGTTAATCTGAATGGTTGCAGTCTTGAGCAGGTGTCACAGTTTAATTATCTTGGGAGCTATGTAACAGATAATGGTGATGTGCGGCATGAGATTTACAGACGAATAGGGATTGCTGGTGGGACTTTTAAGAATCTATGGAGAGTGTGGAGAAATAGGCGTATACACCTAAAGACTAAAATTAGACTGTATAATAGTTTGGTTCTTTGTAGGGTTTGTTATGGTAGTGAAACATGGTCATTTTGTAAACAAGATAACAGGAAACTAGTAGCTTTTGATTCCAGATGCTTATGCAGTATCTTGGGCATTAGGTGGTTCAACTTTGTAACTAATGATGAGGTTAGGCAAAGGAGTTTGCAACCACCTTCAAGCAGCATATTGTGCAGAGAGAGACTCCGTTGGTTTGGCCATGTTCCCCGTATGAATAATTATAGATTGTCGAATAAGTTTATATACAGTGTGCCTAAAGGCCTCAGAAAGAAGGTGAGACCTAGGATGCGGTGGGCAGACAATATCAAACAGAACCTTGTTAGAATTGGTGTGCAGTGGCCAGATGCAGTAGATGTAGTTGAGGATAGACTTGCTTGGAGAACTATTGCACGGTCTGGTTGGACCTCCGTAGCCGATGGCTGCTTGAGGATGATGATGATGATGATAGATATTGTTTTCCCGATCTCTCTGAAAAACCTAATTTAAAAATCCTATTAATCAGTTTCTTTTCGGAGATTAGATATTTGAATACAATTATAAATTTCCCTTTTCAGGGTGAGAAGGACAGATAACATATGCAGTGTGTGGTCTGCTAGTCCGCAGAATACCAGTGGTGCTTTTTTAGGATACCACTGAATTAACGAACAATTTTACATAGTTAAATGTTAAGCAATGATTTAAGACTTGAATGTCTTCTTCAAGTCATGTCTTCTTCAAGAATTGTTATGACCCCACTGAGGGCTCTGATCGGGACAAGAAGCTCAAATTTTACGGACAACTTCATGATAGTTTAATTTTTTCAGACACAACAACCAAAAAATTAACAATTTAGCACAATTTCGTCTTGATCAGAGGTGGAACCCACACTTAGCGAATAGCCTCTTAGAAAAGAAATATATTCTTAAAGAGCCTAAGGAAGAGTTATCTACTAAAAACGAAAACATGCATTTCTAATGAATAATGAAATGTGAAAAACACTATGTTTTTAAGGAATCAAGGAAATACTTTGAATATAAAAAAATACCTTGTTAATGTGTACAGTCACTCAAAAAATATCCGAACATTATGATTGATTACAGAATTCAGAAAAAAATATCTGGCAACGATTTTTTTAGAAAGATCACTAATGTCTAAAAAAAATCGTTGCCACAATTTTTTTCTGAATTGGCAGACTCGTTAGTCATGTACCTAAAATGTGTTTTAAACATTAACGAGAAATGACCTATATTCAATATTACGATAATTTGTTCTATGAGACGGAAGTTCTTTTGCAATGTGGCACGGGATGGCCAGGCCTGATCTAGATGATTAGATTTCTGTAATCATGTTTTTGTGTGCTGTTTGAAGAAACAAAGTAATAAAATTTAATAGACCTCACCTTTAGTTAGTTCTGTATTATTTCTGTACCACTTGAGCTGTGCAGGAGGTTTGCTACCCACTGCCTGACATGTCAATTTCACGGTGTTGTTGAGTTTCACTTCCACTGTGGCAATTTCACTAAACCCATTCACTGTAAGATATTCAGGAGGAACTGAAGAAAGAAAAAGAATATATTGTTTTAAAACGAAAGTTTTTCTCTTAAACTAGGATGTTCAATACTATAAGAGAGAGGGATACTTAAACTTAAAAATAACCTGTTACTTTTACGTTACTAAACTCTCAATATTTTGACTTAAATTTATCAAAGCAATGGAATTTGATTCTAAAAACATCAGTATGGTCTCATGACAGTTTCGAATAAAAAACGTTAATTTTCATTTCAATAAAAAAACCAGAAAAAAGTTATAACACTTAAAAATTCCATGAAATATGAAATAATTTAAAATGTTAGGCAAGTAGTTGTATATTTGCGTAAAAAATACAACGTATTCTACACTTTTCGTCAAAAGGTGAGCTCTAAAATGCAATACGTAGGTGGATGGTTTAAATCGTGAACTGCCTTTGCCAACAATTAACTACTTTTTGTAGGAGTTAATACATGATATGTGATAACACAGTGACTCTTCAAGGGCATGGAACAGTGTGGATGCAAGTTGAAACACTTTGCAATACCGTCTTAAATATAACCGAGCAGTATGCAGTCAGTATCTGTCGATTCCCCGCTTTGAAAAAATGTTCGCATTTGTATGTGTTTTTTGGTCCTGGACATTTCGTCCAATGACGATTGGTCCAAATACGATTCGTTCAAAGAGAACAATTCATCCAATTCCAATTGCTCCAACGGTACATTTTAGTCCAATACCCTTCCGTCCAACGGTATGATTTTCCAATATTCATTCAAATAATTATACGATTCGTCAAATTGAATGATTCAAGTACAGTTGCTCAAAGAAGCATCCGAACACTATGGTTGATTACAGAATTCAGAAAATATATCTGGCAACGATTTTTTTAGAAAGTAGTGATCTGGCAACCTTCGTGCCACTTGACACGAAGGTTGCCAGATCACTAATTGCCAGATCAACCATAGTGTTCGGATACTTTTTTGAGCGACTGTACAACCGTTTTCCAAAGGGACTGTTCGTCTAATGAGGTAATTCGTCAAATGGCAATGGGTGTAAATCGTTCAGTATATTATGTGTTTAATAATTTAATTTAATAATATAGTATGAGCAAGAGCGTAATCGGTATTTTTCGGTAGCGAAAGGTTTTCAGAGGTAGTTTTCCGATTTTTGGACACTATTATAAATTATTCCTATGATTATTGCATACATAAACCACGCTTTCAAAACTATTTGGAGGGTGTTTGAGTACCATTTCCTTTTTGATACACCCAGGGACGGATCTACAGATACTACCACGCTAGAATTTCAACCATTGCATTATTTTGCCATTATTACTTTACGGGATTCAAATTTCAGGTTTTCAACTGTACTTAAGAGAATAAGACATGACGGGTACGAACAATTGTAATAATCAATTCTGGCAAACAAAAGGTAAAAAAAAAGTTTCCTTTCGTTTTTAGTTACAGCCAAAAATTTGAAATCGTTTTCCATTACGTTTTCCGTCATAGAAAAATTGAAATTAAATTTTTCGTCACATTTAACATTATGACGAAATATATTAGTACAAATACTAATATATTTCGTCATACAAAATGATTATTAATAGAGTGAAATATTTATTAATAATTAATGATAATCATAACTATATTAATAAAATGAAAATCCGGTTTTCAAAAGAAACAAGCTAATGTCGTCTCAGTCTATCTTTCTGTCCATTCGTCTGTAGCCAATAAATTTTTATCCTGTTTAGAGCTAAATTAAATTCTTTTAAGCTTTAAAGTTAGGTATTGATGAAATGTTACGATTCATACTTTCCGAATCACTCAATGGCGTCCTTTAAATGTCTCGACTTTTGCACACCCCCTACCGCCCTTTCCTTTGCTCTTTTTCCTTCCCCCCACGTTTTCCCGCGTCCCTATTTTATATCGTTATTTTTAGTGCAACCTAGATTCCATGTCTCAAAGCGAATCAAAAATGTATATTAGTGCTCTTCATAATTTTTTTCCTGTTTTAAGTAATTAATGGGAAAAGCATGGCAATGCACTTCAAAGCATTGTCATGCTTTTCACATTAATTGAGAAATTAGAATCGCTGTTAAGATTATTCTGAAAAAACTGTTAGTGATGCTCGTAATATAAATATAGTGACTATAACTTGTCTTCGTTCTTCCCTACTATGATTATGAACTTTTAATACTGGATACTTTTACACTATTGATATCAGAATGGTACTACTCGTTTGCTTAAATCATCAGCTCTACCAATAAGTATATTGTATACATATATACTTTTATTTACACTTGAAACAATACAGCGCACCAACAAATACACAGTCGCATCAGAATAACATGACCACCTACCTAATAATGGGAATAACCACACTTGGCCTGGATAACAGCGGTGAGACAGTGTTGCATGGACGCAATGATGCCCTGGAAGGTTGCCAGAGGCACAGGTTCCCATTCGGAATCCAACAGAGCATGGAGGTTCCGGAGATGACGAGTTTGTGGGTCCGCATGCCGACCCTGTCGATCCAAATGATCCCACAAATACTCTATGGGATTGAAGTCGTGCGATTTCGCCGGCCAAGGGAGAACGAAGACTTACTGTGGTGTTTCTGAAACCAATCACGCGCCACCTTAGCGACATGGTAGGGCGCATTGTCCTGTTGGTAGACACCATCACCACCAGGGTAAACGTCCAACATGAAAGGATGCATGTGGTCAGTGAAGATGGACAGATAATATAATGAATGACAAAACCCAGTTACTCCCCAATTCAGAAACTGCACTACATTTATCGGGAGATGCCATGTTTACCACTCTCCACCGTTAGGGCTGAACAGTACTATAGAAGTCCAGCACTCGTCAAAACCTAACTATAATCTTCGTCCTGGGTCGCCACAAGCAAGGATATTGAGAACTCAAGTTGACGCAGCGCCCGTGATGTCAGCCATTGGCGTTTAAGGACCCATCGAGAGGAACCAGCAATCCCAAGTCATACCAGGAAAACATCCCCCAGACATGCACACTGCCACCGCTGGACTATACTTATCCAACAAGTTTCTCTGGGTGTTTGTCCTCGTTTGTCTGAAACTGTATACGCCACCGTCTGTCACTTCTGTGGAGTAGAAACCTCGATTCTTTGGAGAAGGCTACCTTTTCTTCTCTTGCACTGTCCAGTGATGGTAGTCCTGTGCGAACTGCACTCAACGATGTCTGCAGCTCGCACAGGATCTTGGTTAATATGGATTATTATATTAATAATGGACCTTGGTTAACATGGGTACCTTTACATGGAGTCGACTCTGGAGACCCATGCATAACAGGGTTCGCTCTACTGTTATCGGGGACACGTACCTGGGTGCCCTAGTGTTCATTTGAGTGATCAATTGCTTCACAGTTGCGCCTTGATTGCCCTTTACCAGTCGACAGAGGCGACGTTCTCCAACGAGAGGGGTCGATGGTCTTTGGGGATCCACAGCTATGGCGTCTGGAGGTACTTGGTGTGCCAGCAGTACTACAACACCTCACGAACAGCCCACATAGTCTGCTGTTTCCGAGATGTTTTCTCCTTTGGCCTTTCCTTTTTGAACATCCATCAGTTCAATACCTCTGCCCACTGTGCTCACTTTATGCACTATTGCTCATCTGTACTGGCCAGACGCTTATATCTCCGTGTGGTCGACTTTGTCATGTGCACTCTTGATGCGCCTGGGAGGGTACACTGTGATTCTGTGGGTGGTCATATTATTCTAATACTACTGTGTATATTCACAAGCTACAATGACTCACTAATACAGAAGGATTCCCAATCCTACTACATTGCTATTAGAAAACCTTCAGATTTTCCCAATGGCAAAACATTCAGAGGTTCCCAATGGCAAAACATTCAGATGTTCCCAATTGCAAAGCTTTCAGATGTTCCCAAACACCTGCGCAACAACGGAATATGGTTGATGCAAACACAAAGTGACGTCTTCACGAACAACCAGGGTCTACAGAGGCAACTGTCGTTTTTGAATTTTCTTTCCTTTGTTGGAAATACCACATCTGCGTTCACATGATGCATATTGGGGGGTGCAATCAGTTACACCACGTTCCAATCCAGTGGGGACATTTTTAGAATGTAACCCCGAGAGCGGACTTGATTAAACACATATGTTCTTTTTCATTAGGCCTGTAGCTGCCCTTCTTGTTGCTAGGCAAGGGTTTGGCGAAAAATACGCTTCTGGCTCGTCCTAGCCGATCACGTTTTTATAGTGATGTAACGCATGCTTTTAACCCTATATAAATCAAAAGTAAAAGATAATCTATGACGGATCCCACTTAATCAAGGAACTATCATATAAATGTTTTGAGAATACGTATAAAATTTAACGTTCTTCGGTCGAGATAGCTAATTGTAATATTTCGAAGTCCATAAACGAAAACTGGGCTTTTTTTTTCATTCCACATAAACAAGTTTTGATTTAAAGAAAACGCGCTGAAACAACCTAAAAAAAATATCTTTCATGTATATTATTGCGAATCAATAACATTATTTTACCTGCATTGGCACTTTTGGGTGAATAAGCTTCGTATGAACTGTGTCATTGGACAGGGATGTAACCAGTGGGGGGACCAATGTCTGCCCCTCGAAAATCCGGCCGTCTTATTTGAAATCTCAAGCTTATCTACCTGCTTTGAAAACCAAAACTGTTGTCTTTGTATAATTTTGTTTTACCACTGTAGTATATGTCCGACAATAAAAATAAATTTAAAAACAACTATAAAATTATAACCCATAGAGAATATAATTTAAATCATTCCTATCGGGAGGAATATTTAAGCAACTGGGAGGTCCTACTCAAGTCTTATTTACAGACACTCCAAAACTAAATTCTCGAACCTTTCCCAAAACTAAATTCTCGACATCCTCTTCCCACCCCCCGAAACTAATTTCTGGTTACGTCTCTGTCATTGGACGAATAGACATTGGTCGAGTTTTATTATTAGACAAATCGACATTGGTCGAGATTTCTCATTAGTCGAATCGACTTTGGATAAGTTGTCCCTGCTGGACTAACCTTTTGGACTCCCGATCTGGAAACTGAACAGTGGTATGTGACACGTCATTGTGTTTGACGAGGTTTAAGTAGTGTGTAGACTCCCGAAGAAATGTTCCAATTGTATGTAGAACAGTGATTTCAACAAGATGTGATATTCTAGTGGCACAAACGCTTCACAGAACGCGCAATTCTGTATAGAACGACTCAATCACTTCTAACAACGTACAAAAATCGCCCAAACCCCGAATATTCTCAATGCAGACTAAAGAATAACCTGCATGTACTAGTGTTGCACTTTGATTTGCATCTTCATGCAACTTGAGCACAGTGTAAGGTTCCATGGCCAAATCGTCGCCATTTTTGCCCTCCTTTCTACCTATCGACATTTTTGCAGTTGATCGAATCACGAGGGCAGTACAGAAACAAGCGACAACAGCAACTGAAGACAAAATGACAAACAACTCAACACGTCAAACAATTGTTATTAAACAATTGTTATCAAACAATTGTTATTAAGAAGTGGCAAGTGGAATGTCTAAATTAACGTAACACGAACAATATCAGTGGTGATATACTAAATCTTGAGAAAAAATATAATTGAATAACAATACTGCTGGATATGAGATGTTAAATTTTGAATGAGCACTTAGTGGAAACAATGACAGCAATCACATGTTTTATAGCCTGGATGTAGTGGATGGTTTAGGATTCTCAAAATGAGCCGCTATCAGTACTAAAGAGACCACGGACTGGTAATCCATAAACAAATAGGAATCAAAGCAGATTTCCCCTCAGCAAAAACCACCAGAGCAGAAAGTTCAGTATCTATAATAACACTGGGCAACATACAAAAAGGCTTTGAAATGGAAATAGCCAATCTTTGCTAATTTCGAGATGCTGAGCACGAAAATGACAATAAAAGTTGTCGATTGGATTTTGTTTAGGAGAGACAGAGATGGTCATGCATAATCGACTCAGTCCGCATTGAGTACATAGGAAACCATTTCGCAACACTGTATTTTAAACTCCAGATTGCAACATATTGCTTTGTATTGGATTAGCCAGTAATACACACAACCCTACGAGGTACTACATCATTGTCTCATGCACTGCACTTGAGTCATGACATCGCGACTTTACGATCGCGGACAAAAGACGATGAAATCGTTAGTTGTAAGCGACGTTTAGTAGAGTGAGCAAGTCTTTTGAGCGACTCCCATTTACGACCAATTCATAAGTACAACACAAGTGATCCTAGTAGTACAAGTAATCCAGCAGTAGTGATGTCTCGTAACTGTGTTAATAGCGCATATACATTTTGTTACATTTGCGAGGAAGTGACGTTTGCAAGTCAGAAAAGGGCCATCACTCCAATAGTGAAAGTGGCGTACGAGTTTTATTTTAGATGCAAGGTCTGGGATCAGGAAAGGCCTCGGCCCCACACATATGCTGCAGTACGTATGCAAGAAATCTACCGAAGTGGCTGAAAGGCGAAAAAGTGGGGATAACGTTTGCTGTTCCTATGGTTTGGAGAAAGCCAAAACAATCACGCAAATGACTGCTACTTCTGCATGGTTCCTCGTGTTTCTGGAGGCATCATAAGGAAAAAGAAGTAGACAATAACATACCCGAATATGCAATCTGCTCTATGACTAGTTCCACACTGTGAAGGCCTTCCCGTTCCCGAACCTCCAAAAGAATTTTCCATCGATTCAGACGATGAGGAGGGAGGCGAACCGGCATCGGATTCTCCGCACCCTTCAGTGTCTAATGATGATTCATACGTCTGCCACGGTGCGTCATCTGTGACAAACATTATTACCGAAGAAGAAATGAACGATCTTGTTCACGATCTGGAGCTGTCCAAGCCAAATCAGAGTTACTTGAGTCAAGACTTAAACAATGGAATCTTTTCAAGGAAAATGCCCGAGTGACTTCGTTTCGAAGTCGTCATTAGCAGTTTGCGCCTTACTTCAGAAAGGAAGATGACCTTGTCTTCTGCTCCGATGTAGATGGCCTGATGAAATCAGAATGATGTAGATGGCCTGATGAATGCCCTCAGAATCAAACATGACCCTCAAGAATGGCGACTATTCATAGACTCCTCGATATTGAGTCTCAAGGTGGAGTTGCTGCATAATGGAAATCAACTTCCTTCCATTCCGATCGGACACGCTGTCTACATTAAAGAAACCTACGACAATAGAGCATGAAAGAAACCATCTTCCAAAAGAGCAAGTATGGCTGGCATCTCTGTTGTGACCTGAAAGTAGTGGCTCTGTTGATTAGTCGTCGGTTGGTATATTCGAAGTACTGCTGTTTCGTATGTGAATGGGAGAGCCGAGCAAAGACTTTGCACTATGTGAAGAGAAACTGACCTCGGAGGAAATCCCTGAAGGTCGAAGAGAAGAATGTGTAATACCCAGCACTGGCAGAAACGCAGAAAATCCTGCTACCGCCCCTACACATCAAACTCAGTGTGATGAAAAACTTCGTAAAAGTCATGAACCGTATTGCATCTATTACAACTATGGAGAAATGATACCAGGGAAACTGGTCAACTTCAATGTTGGCTGTCTATTGTTGGACGCTTGCCAGAGATGAGCCTGAGCAGTTGTACAAGCGACGGGCAAAGCGATGTCGGAATTAGAAGCGGAGTTTTACTGATACATGTCATATGTACCTATTACTCTATTATATAAGATACTATTGCGGAATTCTCAGAAATCGTAGCCAATTTTGCATTCTCATTGTCATATTCGTGTTTATCACCTTTAAGAAGCCTCTTTAAGCCCTCTTTAAGAAATGTCTACTTTTGTATCTCAGAGGCCTGAGTTTTATGAAAATTTGCTGCCCACTGTAATACGCAGAGTCATTAAGTAATCTAGCTGGTTTAAATGGTCAGCATCAAATCTCTGTGAATTTGACCGTTGGTCATCAATGGAAAAAAAAAATAAAGGTGGCCGGCTACAGATGAGGAGTGTCCTAGAAGGAGGGGATAATATGCAAAACTGATCCTGAATGACAGCATTTCTTTTCCACTCATGTGAGACTTCAGAATAAAGACAACAGTAGGAAGCTAAAATTCATCCCTTTTCCGTGATTGAACATAGCTCCCTATGACACACAATCAAAGCTTGTTAATCACTTGGAATGACAGAACAGTTATAATTTATGTTCATAAAAATAAAAGTCGGTTATTGTTTACTTCTATAAAAGGTTAAAATTATCTTTCTCCTAAATTTATGAAACTTTTGCGATAATTTCCTGCAGTTTTGCAGTACCAATGTTGAGAGTCAATGCTCTAATATATATATTATTTTTGACTATTTCTTAAAAAATATTTGTTTGTTAATAAATAACTGTTTCGTATTTCACATGCATTCTACCGGATGTTTTGCTTCATTTCTGTTCAGCATTTTACAGCATCCGTAATGCAATAAGCATTATAAAAATGGTGATACTATTTGGTGCTTATGTGCGGTGGTGGCAATGCCTTACCTGATCTAGTGGTTAGCGTACTTGACTACTAAGACTAGCGGGGCATGTCCTTGTATATGGGTTGGGTTGTTTTACCTCTGAGCAGCACTTTCATGCACAAGATGGGCTAAATGGCCAGGTCACAAGGACCCCGAAGGCTCAGAGAAGTTGGGGGAGGGGACCCATTCCAACCTTTTAGTCCAAAGTTATTTTAAGTATTAACAGATAATACAAAGAAGACAGCTGTTGGGAGACAAACGGTAGCCTCCCATTATGACCAACCAGCGTGCTCTGTAACGTGCACAGAGTATATCTCTTCTGCACACAGTATCACTTCTTAATGTCCCATCCGACGGACAGCGGCCTTTCCAAGCTCATTGGTGTCTCCTACTGACCATGGGCAGGTTAGGGGGTTTCGGGAGATAAATCTCAACGCTGATCCAGTTAGGACTCGAAACTGGGAACTGCAGATTACGAGCCTGTTGCGCTATCGACTGAGTCAACCCCCCCCCCCTCTTTTCCTTGTGTAAGTGTTTGAATGTTGTATGAGAAACCAGGACAAGCCTAATGTAGTTTCTAGGCTATCTCCGTTCTTTGCGTAGGAAAGTACCTTCTTCCTTTTTCTGAAAAAATATTAAAAATTATTAATTGAAAATTTTTAAAAAAACGTCTCATGTGTTCACTGATTTTTATTTTCATACGGAGTGTTACAGCTCTGCAACATAATTAATGCAAGAAAAATTTAACTTAATTCAATTTAGGTAGCAAACGACTAAGCAGTTTTTGATGAGGCATTCTTGCCAGCTCTTGCAAAAGCACCGTTAATATATTATTCAAAATCTATCTTTCGAAATTTAACAAAGAAAAACATCCCTTCAATTTAGCTTTAGCGAAAATAATGTTAATAGATTATAGCCAAATCTTCGTGACAGAAATCGCTAAAAAAACAGAGCAAGTAATGCAATGGATAGTTCTCTTAAAGACATCCGTAGTCAACAAAATAATTAAATCTGTATTACGACATGATATTAATTACAGAAGCAGTTTTTTCTGGTGTTATGTGCTATCTAAGTTCACTAATTAAAAGGGTATGATATTGTCGTTGGAAATTTTACGTTAATATATAATAGTGTAACAGATGATTGATTGATGTTTAAGAAAACGATCTGTTTCAACTCTCATATTGATTTCTTTGCTTACAGTATAGTGTAAGGGATACACTAATGCTGTGCAACTGAGAAGACTTCCCTATAAATGCTATGCTCTTTAATGCTCTATATGCAAACGTCAAGAACTTCTTTCATTGTAAAGTTAAAATGGACAGATTGCTGGTGAACTTTAAAATATGTTTCAGATACTAAATTATGGGGTACATCAGTAAGTAAGGGTGGGTTGTTTTACCTTTCAGTGGCATTTGTTTTCACACCGAGAAGTTGGGGGGATGGGACTCACTGGACAGTTGTTGGGATGCAGATGGTACCTTCACATCAAGTCTAGCCAGCATGTTCTCTAACATGCACCGAGTATGACACTCCCGCAAGTGGGGCCACGTCTTTACGTCCCATCCGACGGACAGCGGCCTTTCCAAGACCATCGATGTCCCCCCCCCCCCCGATGACCGAGGGAAGGGAGAGAAGTGTTGAGGAGACGAATTTGGTGAGGAGTTTTGCGGAGATGAAGCCTGACCCAGCTGGTACTCGAACCTTGAAACTGCAGGTTTCAAGCCTAGTGAGAGCTATCTGCGGATTAATCAGATAATTGCAGAAAGATAATATGCAAGACATGTCCCCACACACGTGTACCAGCAAAATTATACGTTGAGAAATCTTTGGTAGCGGTCAATTAGCTTATCGACGTCCTGCCGACAGCATGACGTGTTCTACTCCTGAAGCTATTTTATGATTTTCCCCTTTTAAGGCGTCTTTTATGGAAAGCGTCCTCCCTGAAGGTGATTTTCTCAGCTTTCCAAACACAAAATCCTAGAGCGCCTGGTTTGGATTTTTGGTAGTGAAGAACTGGCCATCTCCAGGTGAAGAGAAGGTCGATTGCAGCAGTGTGAGGCGGGTATTTACAACTTATACGAATACTTCACATGTTTCACTAACAGATCATCCGAGCTATACGCATTCACACGATCTCAATGGGTTATCAATGGATCTCAATCTGTTGGGTCTCCTGTGCACACAAAAACCGAATTACTACTTAGATCACCAGTTTCGCATACAAGTGCAGTTCCTTCAGCCTATTTTCTCTGACTCTGCGCCTCATAGCAGTGGTGTTTAATAGTGAAGACTGATGCCACTTAGTGACACTATTTCATGATAACATGCAGTGGTATCAAAGCCTCAGATTTTTGTAAGTTTTCTGGGGAACAAACCAGGAACCTTATTTTCTGACTTACCCTCCTAATATTTTAAACAGAAACGTAGATTGATTTTTATGTTAGTTAAGCTGTTTCATTATGAATATTTTGAGACGAACCGAACTTTCGGAGAATTTGACTCGAGCTTAAACAGCTCTGGAACCAAGCATACCATTATAGGAGGAAAAACTGCCCTAGCTGGCATAGTGGTTAGAGAACCTAACTACTAAGTCAGAGGTCATGTCATTCTACTTCACCAGTTAGGCCACCTAGGGTTAGTTCGTTTAGAATGAGTTCGGCAGTAACCACTACCAGTTAAGAACAATCTCTAACCACTACACCAATTAGGGCAGTTTTACCTCCTATAATGAAATTCTAGGTGACAGGCTCCAGATCTTCTGTTCGAGTCAAATTCTCCTTCAAGATCGAGTCAAACTCTTCGAAGGTTCGGTTGACCTCAATGTGTTAATAACAAGCAGCTGAACTACCATAAAAATGAATCCAAGTCTCTGTTTATAATATTACTAGGGTAAGTCAGAAAGTAAGGTTCCCAGTTTGTTTCCCAGCAAACTAACAAACATCTGGGCTTTGCCATCACCTCATGTTAGCATTAAATTGTGTCACTAAGTGGCATCAATCATCACTGTTACATACCACCATTATTAGGTGCAGAGTCAAGAGAACAGACAGAAGGTACTGCACTTGTATACGAAACTGGAGATCCGAATAATAATTCAGTTTTTGTGGACACAGGAAACTAGTACAAACTAGAAAGCTTACAGGTTATCTCCGTCGATTTGCAAAAAACAAAAGAAAAAAAATCCTGCATTTTTTAAAATATTAGTGCAGAATTCTTTATGTACCTGGGACCAATAATTCCTTAATTTAAACAAAACACATCATCCGAAATTACAAACTTTTAATTTATTGACTTGCTCTATTAGTCAGCTTTGTGTTCATCTGAATCTTTTAGTGTGTCGGACTACTGTGAAAATAGTTCTTTGCAGTGGTATTTTCCGATATCATTTCCAAGAATTCGAAATGCTCAGTTCATTAGTGTTGGTTACACATCCCTTTTCATGATTTCTGTTGTTTATACGAATGAAATGATACTCATCGAAACTTCGTGAGAAATTGAGGAGTATAAAGACATTGACAATGACTAACGGTAAGATTAAATTATAAGGTTCTACTTTGTCATATGTGATGATCTCTACATTTGAAATCGGAGCTGAAAAGAGTAGTTGCTCTTTAAATGGTTATTAAAATGTATCGCGAAAAATGAAAGTTTGAAAAAAACCACCATAAATTCAATAAATAAACAAATGTTTAATTCTCAATAGAATGTCAAACCATACGACTTTATTCTTTTTGTAGTTAAAACTCTTAATGAAGCAGGTTGTTCTCAAAATCGAATTTTTGAAAAACATATTTTTAAAACTTCACAGTATTAATTAATGAATTTGGTATTAGCGGTGTTCAGCAAATTATCCAACTGCGTTTGAGGTAAAAAAAAACAACCTTTAACTCTAAACTTACTTTCGAGAAAAAGATAAAATTTTTCGTATCTCACTTCAGATGGAATATACTTCAGAAAATGTCTTTTATGAAATAATTATCCGAGGTAAAATCGGATCAGCTTTTGAAGAATTGCTTAGTAACCACATTCACTGCTTTCAAAACTAAAATTTACTTTCGCAACAAATTTATTGAATCGCAAAATGCTATCTGCCAGATATAACGCTGGCATTACTATAACAAAGGAAAGCTAACACAGTGTAAGAGATATTAAATTTATTGATATAAGTTATGTATTAAACATACAAGAATTGGAATGTATTCTCCATTGACAAGTTTCAATGTAAATTCCTTAATTTGAAACGTTATGTTTGTGCATTAACCGAATCAGAAGCAAACATAAATCCATGAAAACCTTTGGCCACCTCAAAAAGCTGCTTGAAATTAAACTACATTTCGACGTTTACTTTATTATTTACATGTAATATATGCTCTATATAATTACATTATTGCTCCTAAGAATAAACGTTCTATCTACTAGTCCAGTGGTTCTCAACCTTTTATGCTTCACGTACCCCCTGGAAATGTGTATGTAACTGTCGTACCCCTTGTATAATAGATAAAAGGATAGTTATAGTATTATAACAATGGGATTAAAACTTTGTTACGAGATTTATCGACTTTTGATCTCTCAAGGCGTATCCCAAAATATTTCTCCGCGTACCCCACGTTGAGAACCACTAGACTAGTTGATAGAAAAAGACATCGCATCAGTAGGGTTTCCCATTTACTAAAATATTCTGCCGAACAGGAAAAGTTAAAGTGATATTCTGTACGAAATAACATTTTATAGTATTTTTTTTTCAAGTGTATTTTTAGGATCGGACATATGGGGCTAAAATAAAATTATACAAGCCAACTGTTTTGAATTTCAAACAGGTAGACAAGTTAGTACCCAACCCCCTGGGTACGTTCCCGCAGCCAAATGCATTTTCAAATAAACATTGTTGAAAAAACCTTTGAAGATCCTTGTTTTAAACTATTACATCAGTTAACGTTATCTGTTCAGATGTGGCAGCGGAGAGCGTTAAGTTCATTAGCTACTCTTTGGAAGCTTGAGGTGAAGCCCATTAAACACAAAGATCGAAATCCAATTACTAAAGAAAGAAAAAACCATTTCAGGTTTTGCCTTCAATTCTTTGCTCATCATTTGGGTCGTTAAGCTCAGAAGTTGTGGAGTAAGGGAAAAATAGTTCGATATCGGCAGAACTATTTTATGGCGGGGATTTTTAATTTTGCTTGAAAGTGTACGCATTAGTGTACGATGTCCATTAATGAAACAACACAAGTAGATAATGACAGGTGTGGTAGAGCGAATGAAGAAGGCCAGGTACATATATACATTTACCACATGATTACCATCTTTCGTGACGGAATTTAGTTTCTATGCAGTGCCGAGCACTTTGTGTAAGCAATAAGAGTTTTTGGTTTGTGTTGTACATTGGAAAAATATGAAGGGAAACTCACATATTGACGTAAGTAGTTCGTTTAGAAAGTGTTCGACAGTTGTTATTCCTTTCAAATTTCCTGATCAATTGATACTATGATATAGAATTACCATTTGACCTATTTTAATCTTTCGAAGGAAAAAAGAAACACGTGAAATCAAAATTTGTTTAATCGTATTTCAAAATTCGTAAATGTTTAAACAATTCTTAAAGAACATGTCAGATTCTAATTTCCAGACAAGCCTATATCTCTGATTCGAATCAGGCAGTCGGTTTTTTAAAATGTGATCCATGAGGTGGAGCTAGATTAAGACCTAGTCCATCAAAATGTTTCGTACAGTTTAACCGTGATTGAGATATATAACCGTAGATGAAATTTTAAACGAATAAAAGTATTTGATATACGGTGATGAAAAATTCCATGAATATTTGACGAACCATGAATATTGATTTTCCATGAATATATCGACGAATGCGATACACCACGTAGTTAATCCTGTTAACTACTGTAAACGGACCTTCCCAAGGTTTCTAAAGTTGGAGAAAGTCTCTTCTTCTGTGAGATATTCTATAGCCAGACAAGATCTCCTTGATTGAAAACAGTTCCATTTGTTTTACTGTCGTATCTCGTTGTGGTTCTCTTGCTGGCGAAGTTGATGTTATGTCTGAAGGAGTGGTGGATTTATTCTAGCCGTAATTCTTGTACGTATTGTTGAGTGGACACAAGCATTGCTTCGGGAACCATATAAAAGGTGACAGGGAAAACGTAACTCCCTTCCAAAGAGCATTATGGAAAGTGTCTGTCTAGTTGTCTCGTGCACTGCTGTTCTGTAAGACAACAAAAGGAGTGGTATATGGGATCCCAGTCATGTTGATGGTCGTTGACAAACAATGCTAAATGTTGTACAATTTTCCTATTAAATCTCTCAACCATACCATCCGACTGAGGGTGTAGGGGAGTTGTTCTGATTTTTTGAACGCCTAATAACTGACATTTGCTTTCAAACACATTAGATTCAAAATTCCGTCCTTGGTCAGAGTGGAGTTGCAAAGGTATTCCATACCTACTAATCAAGTTATCAACTATCATTTCTTCAACTGTTGTTGCTTCCTGGTCTTTGATGGGATAGATTTCAGGCCACTCCTTGAAATAATCCATTACCATTAATGATTAATAATAAGATTTCCATCACCAGTCCTAGGAAACGTACCCATAACATTAATGACCATTCTCTCACAAGGGGAACCAACGTTATACATCTGCAATTTACCCCCCGCTTCTAGGCTTAGGGCCTTTCTTTGTTGCACAGATCTCACAATTCTTATACCATTTTTCAACGTCTGCCCTACTTTTCAGCCAATGAAATCATTCCCTGGCTTTCGTTAATGTCTTATTAACACAGAAGTGTCCTCCAGTGACACTATCATGCACATATTTTATGACCAGTTCCACTCGGGAGCGAAGAAGAATTATCTGCCAACGGATCAGTCGTCCAGTTAGATTCTCCCATCTTCTGTGTAATACACCGTCTTTCACTTCTAAGGAATCCCACTGCACTCAGCAACTTTTGATAGTTGGACTATAACTAAAGATTTGATCCCAATTATGTCTTATATCAGATTTTTCAATCAAATCCATTAATGGTTTTATATCTTCATCGTCTAGTTGGACCTTTCTAATTTCTATTGGACTCCAGATATTAGGAATATCAGTGTTTGCTTGTGTCGATGTTAATTGTCTTATGGACATTACTTCTTTAGCACCATATTTCAACATTATAGCAATGACTTCGATGTT
The DNA here is from genome assembly GCA_038380435.1 of Ryuthela nishihirai. Classification (NCBI taxonomy): domain Eukaryota; kingdom Metazoa; phylum Arthropoda; class Arachnida; order Araneae; family Heptathelidae; genus Ryuthela; species Ryuthela nishihirai. Next base: position 66,303,729 of record JAWZYU010000016.1, on the reverse strand, counting down.
CGATGGAGAAATTGTACTCTTGTAACCGCTGTATCAACTATGAATTTGTCCTACATGGTTTTTAAAGTTTATAGTAACCACTTGAGTGCAGCATGATCACTACGGATAAGAAATTTCTGGCCATAGAGATAATGATGAAAATGTTCCATTGCTTTTCCTATTGTTAACAGTACTTTTCGTGTGACACAATAATTTCGTTCTGGTTTGGATAGAGTTTTGCTAAAATATGCAATAACTCTTTTTTGTCCGTCTTGTTGTTGTGAAAGTATAGCACCAACTGCTGTGTTACTTTCGTCAGTATCTACGATGAACTGTTTTCCAATTTGTGGATATGCTAACACTGGTGGCGTAGAAAGAGCCTGTTTCAATTGTTGGAAGGCTATTTCACATTTGGTGGCCCACATGAAACACTTACCCTCCTCAGTCAGACGATGTAACGGCCTTGCGATGTTGGAGAAACCCTTGACAAATATTCTATTGTAGGTGCAAAGTCCAATAAAGCAACGAAGTTGAGGAATATTTTGTGGTGGAGGCCAGTCTCTTACAGCTTCTACTTTAGAAGGACCAGTCTTAATCCCTGATGTAGTGATGATACGACCAAGGTAATGAACTTCTTTATGGGACCGTTTACACTTAGTCGGTACCAATTTTAGCTTGACTGCACTAAGTTTTTCAAACACTTGACGAAAATTTCTCAAATGTTTCCCAAAAGTCTTTCCAAGAACGATGATGTCGTCCAAGTAAACCAGGCAGAACTTCCAAGATAATCCTTTGAGAACTGACTCCATTAGTCGTTCAAAGGTTGCAGGTGGGTTGCAAAGTCCAAACGGCATCATTTTAAACTGCCAAAAGAAATTTCCTGTAGTGAAAGCTGTTTTCTCACGGTTTTCAGGATGTATACCAACTTGCCAATAGCCGCTCTTCAAGTATAATGTCGAGAACCATTCTGACCCAGAGAGAATGTCCAGTGTTTCAACAATCCTGGATAAAGGAAAGCAGTCGTTCTTTGTTATATAATTTAATCTGCAGTAATCTACGCAAAATTGGATAGAGCCATCCATTTTCTTTGCCAATAACCACTGGTGTTGTCAAAGAAAATGTCTCTCTGTGAAGGTCCTATAATGTATTAAGCTTCCATGTCCTTTATGAGTTGTTTTGTCTCCTCCGTTTTGCCAATGGAAGCCGTCTTGGATTGGAGGAGATTCACCAGTATTGATCGTATGTTTTGTCAGGATAGTACTGCCATAATCATTTGATGTAGCAGAAAAAATGCCTGAAAATTATTTCAGTAAGTCCTCGGCCTTAGCAGCTTGGTCTTCAGTTAATATTATTCTTGTTTCTCTCCAGTTAGTAAGATGATATGGGATGTCTGTATGGTGTTGGTTTGAGTCAGTGACTTCTATTGTGTATACTTGTTACCTAGGTAACAGGTTTACATATTGCTACGTCTTCACCCCTTTTCAATATTTTATTGGATTTGTTACAGTTCATTACTCTGATAGGAATATGGTCTTTATCTACACTGACTAAAGTCCTTGCAACCAGGATACCCATGAGTCAAAAGCTCCTTTACCAGGCGCATCAGTGACTGCCAATTGGAAGGCCCCAGAAGTTTCCGCCCAATGTCCACGGGCTATAATTTCACTTTGTGCTGTGATTTCTGCGTCTTCCATCACTAATACTCTGGTCACACTTGATAACGAATCAGATGATCAGCTAAGCAGAGGGATGTCTTCTGTCTTATAGATGAGTAGGCTGTCACTGGGTTTAATGCTGAATCCATGTTTCTTTAGGAAATCAAGGCCTAATACACATTCATCGTAGATGTCAGCGATGTAAACAGGATGGCGTAGCAGACAGCTACCAACTCTGATGTTGAGTTCTACATTTCCATGTACTTTAGCACGATCTCTAGTGGCTGTTTGAAAGGTTATATTAGACTCTCTAGCATTCCAGTTTGGGTGAGGTGAGTGAAGTTACATTTGCACCAGTGTCTACTACCATACAGCAAGGCACTGCATTCACGGTTCCATCAGCTACCAATCCGTTATCTCCCATCAATACCATGTAGTGTTGAAACGTGGATGGCTTACCCTGGGCCAACCAATCAACAGATAGCCTTTGCCCCGCAATTCCGACTAATTTCCCCCCCTGATCCTGTTGTCTAGTAGATGGACTTGGACTCCTCATTCGTTTCTTATTATAATTGGCACGAATGTGTTCGGTCTTGCCACAATTCCAACACTGACTGAAGGTCTGTGGAAGTTTTTAAAGAGGAACCTTTTATCTCTTTCAAAACGGATAATGTATCTTTGGTTAATTTTTATATTTCACTATCCTTTTCTATAGTTTCTTCTGCATTCAAAAATATCACTGTGCGTTTGTTCCATCGGGTGGAAAGCGTGGAGCACTCGTACTTCATAACTTGTATCACAACTGACTTTATGGTTTTACCTTCCAACATCCTCAGGGATTTAGTCTCAGAGTCAGCAATAGCATCAATAAATTGCAATTGAGCTAAGTTATCTTGAGTTTCTGGTGGACAGTTAATAAAAGCCAATCTATCTAGATGCTCAATATCGCTAGCACGTTCTTACAAAGTTTCACCACTATTTGCATGCGATGTTTAAATTCGGTCATATAGTATTGTTTTAAATAACTATCGCCAAACGTAATGCAGAAACCAGACATTGATAATCAAGTCGTTTTTCTTCTGGAACAGACTGTAAATCTTCCACAGCAGAATTTCTTAAGGAAGCTGCAAGAAATCTGGCCTTCTGAAATTAATTCCACTCATTAGCTCTAGCGATAACTTCAAACTATGTTTTGAATACTGTCCAAGACGATTGACCATCACACGTATAAGGTTTAGTTGCATTTTTAGCGATATGTGTAAAAACATTATTGTTAATAAAATTACCATTATCACAAATAGAAGGTAACATTTTATTTCTCAAAATCTAAAACATGCGTTGACAATCAGTTTTTACGGTTTCAATTTGATATTTATAATCTAACTTAACACTTTCAAGATTATCTTTTATGCTGTTGAGTTCGGTCTTGATGTCTTTACATTGATCAGTGATTTTCACTGATTTTTATATTGAGATTATTATTCTGATTAGTAATCGTACTAATTTGAGATGTCACTTCAGCTCTCAACTCATGATTTTGTGTAGCCATTTTGGCTACAAAAAATCATGAGTTAATAATATGAGTTAAATAATGAGATTTGAATTTTAATGTCATTATTTTGACTAGTAAATTCACCAATTTCACCTCTTATATCAGTCATCAGCTTTACTAACTCATCGATACGTCTAGTAAAAGGCATTCAATAAATTATCTAAACTCCTGGCACCAATTTGTTACGAATTAAAATGGATGAACGCTGAACGGGAGTTTAAGTATATATTTTACAATGATAATTACAAAACAACGCAATTTATTACAAAATTATTATTTATAAACAAGTTAAATACTACAGAAAGAACAAGTTAAAACACAGAATAGCTAAAACTAGCTCTGTGTTTTCGATTAAGGTTTACCTCTTCATTTTTACAGTCAATGTCCCTTATATAACTGTGTCCTTTCATTTCAAGCATAAACTACTCTTATTTTCTTTATTAATTCCCTAATAGAAATTACACTAATAAAATTAATTGACTCCCGCGCACTCATCATATAAAATACTTCTTCTTTTTAAACACTTATTATATATGTACTGAGAATAACTATGTCCCCTTTCACATATCCACAACTCCAACATGAGAATTCTATTTTTCCTACTTTTCAAATGGACTTTTGGTTCCCATGTGTAAAATACAAATCAAAGTCGTGTACTCATCTTTCAACGTCTGCCCTCACTCAAAAGTAGGGCAGACGTTGAAAGATGGGTAGGCAATGTTAGGTCTGTAATTTATAAGTAAATTTAAGCAATAAATTAAATAATTCATTAATTCCAAGCTTTTTTCCAAACTTGGTAATCAGTTAACGGATATCAATAAATAATACACGACTTTTATTTGGATTTTAAAGGAAAAATATATTCATTATAAAATTCTATTACAATCTGATTCATATTTAAAAATTCTTAAGAAACACTATTACACCTCAAGAGCTATCTAAAATTCCACACTTAAAATGTATCGTAACCTTCCATTTCATACAATTCAATTTCACCATTTTTACTAAAATCTCACATCGAACAATAATGCCAGAAAAAAATATCATCATTGATATTATTTGCACAGAAAAGGGATCATAAGTTTTTCGTGTATAACATTTTCATGTGCAACACATCAAATAAGTTTTATGAAAGAAAACTACCGGATTATCCGAAAACGTTTCGAAATATTATCATGAATATTAACATCAATTATTTTAACGTATTTTTAATATTTACTAATTTGAAGTTTATCACTTTATAATGTTCATTTCATCCATGAATAAATAAGCTTTCCCGTGTTTCAGCCCAATTATTTATTTATATATATATATTTTTTTTTTTCGTATAAAATATTATTTTCCTTCGGGTAAAAATAGTTTCATTTCTGGTAATAGATAGAATTCTATTTTACCTTCACTTTCAAAAATGCATTCTTCACTATTAATAAATATCCAAGCCTTTATTTTGTAATCCTCGGTTCACTTTCAAAAATGCATTCTTCACTATTAATAAATATACAAGCCTTTATTTTGTAATCCTCGGACTAATCTCCATTTTGCTATCCAACGGTTCCTCTCCTATTTTAAACTGAACCGAACTACTAGTTTTATTTTTATTTTTTGGGGCGCAAGGGTCATTTTGAATTTAATGTAATTTTATATTAATAGTTTTTTCATTTTTTTAACATTTTCCGATATATTTTTATTTATAGCTTCCATCCAATTATTCCCATGCTTTCAGATGAACTTTTTTTTCTGAAGGTCTGTTAGTTGTTGTTTTAGATCCTATGTGTCTTTCTTTTGTGGCTAATTCTTTTGCTTCTAATTTTGCATTTTTATTATTTTAATTCCTGTAGATTTAGTTGTTCTTTAAACCAGATGTTTTAAAAATTCATCTATTTTACGCAAATTAAATAAAGCACTTTAAATCCCAAAACAGATGACGTCTTTAAATTGTCTAAGTTCGCGTCGAAATTTTTGCCACTTCACTGTTTAATATCTGCATATTCTCCCGTATTATTTTTATATTATGAATCATCATCATCATCATCATCATCATCATCATCATCATCATCATCATCATCATCATCATCATCATCATCATCATCATCATCATCATCAAGCAGCCATGGGCTACGGAGGTTCAACCAGACCGTGCAATTTAGTTCTCCAAGCAAGTGTATCCTGAGCTACATCTACTGCATCTGGCCACTGCACACCAATTATAACAAGGTCTTATTTGACATTGTCTGCCCACCGCATCCTAGGTCTCCCCTTCTTTCTGAGACCTTTAAGCACACTGTTCATAACCCTATTCGCCAATCTATAATTATCCATACGGGCAACATGGCCAAATCAACGGAGTCTCTCTCTGCACAATACGCTGTTTAAAGAAGGTTCAAACTCCTTTGCCTAACCTCATCATTAGTTACAAACTTGAACCACCTAATGCCCAAGATACTGCGTAAGCATCTGGAATCAAAAGAATCTAGTTTCCTGTTATCTTGTTTACAAAGTGTCCTAGTTTCACTACCATAACTATCCCCAGAAAGAATCAAACTGTTATACAGTCTAATTTTAGTTTTTAGGTGTAAACGCCTATTTCTCCACACTCTCCATAGATTCTTAAAAGTCCCGGCAGCAATCCCTATTCGTATGTTAATCTCATGCCGCACATCACCATTATCTGTCACATAGCTCCCAAGATAATTAAACCGTGACACCTGCTCAAGACTACAACCATTCAGATTAACTGAATCACAGCCTGCTTGACCAATTTTCATCACTTTAGTTTTCTCTCTGTTTATAACCAAACCTACTCTACTACTAGTCTCATGAATAGCTCGAATGAAAGAGTTCATCTCATCAACATCATTTGGCAAAAGGGCTAAATCATCATCATGATCTAAATCTGAAATTTTCGTATCTACAGTCCATTTAAGTCTAACATCTTTCCCTTGAAGTGAATTTAGCATAACATAATCAATAACGAAGCTAAGGAGAAAAGGAGACAAAATGCACCCTTGTCGAACACCAGACGTAATGCTAAACCAATTGCTCCAAGCCTTACCAACTGTCACACACGACTCAGTGTTATCACTAACTTGTCTGGTATATCATATGATCTCACAATCAACCACAAATTATGACGATCAACAGAGTCGAAAGCCTTTTTGAAATCAACAGAGCTAGCAACCAAAGGGTTCTGAAACTCTAAACATTTCTCAAGAATCTGCCTAAATGAAAATATCTGATCCACACATCCCCTATCACTTCTGAATCCACATTGCTCATCACGCAATTGATTGAAAACCAGATTTTTAATTCTATTAAACATAATAATGCAAAGAACTTTACCTGGAACAGAGAGTAGGTTGATATCCCTATAGTTATCATAAGAACTGCGATCACCTTTTTTGAAAATAGGGATAACAATAGCTCTGGTAAAATCCTTAGGAACCATGCCTTTATCATAAAGATATTCAGAATTTCAGTCATCCAAGTGGTAACCGAAACATTTCCAGCTCTTAGCATTCCCGTAGTAATTTCATCTACCCCTGGGGATTTATGTAGTTTAAGTTTAGAAACAGCCAAAATAACTTCAGATTGTGTTATAGGGCCAACATTAAAGCCACCAATGCATCTATAATCATTGCAAACAATGGGAATAGAACTAACCGCATTGTTTAGTACATCACTGAAATGCTCAGCCCACCTAGCCATGACAGAATCCTCACCTTCTATAACCTTACCTTGTTTATCCTTCAATCCCTGTATACCTGTCCGTTTTCTACCACACAAAACATTAACTATCTGGTACAGCTCTCTGCTGTTGTGCTGTCTAACTGCTTCCTCGGCTTTGTCAGCCAAACCATCAAGCCAAAGATTCTTATCAGCAGCTAACTGATCTTTTACACGTTTATTAAGTTCTCGGTAATGCTTTCTATTAGGACTAGTAGGGTATTGATTGAGGACATTCCTGCAGTTCTTTCTTTCCGAAATAAGTTCAAGTGCCTTATCACTCAGATAATTCTGTCTCTTCGTCTCCTTTTTTCCTAAAAGAGTACTGTTAGTGTCCAAAAAATACTGTTTAAAATGATCCCATTCTTCCTCAACTTCCGTAGTAAGCATACCATGACTGTCATAATGACTAAGTAACCTATCATGGTAAGCTTTGGCTATACATTGATCTTTCAGAGCTTCAGTATTAAAAGTAAATTTTTAACCCTAGCACAACACTTTTTAAGTTTAAGTTGCAAGACACTTTTAACAAGGTAATGGTCAGATCCAATTTCAGCTCCCCTATATGCCCTGGTATTCCTAACAGAACTAGCCCATTTGCTGTTAATTAATATGTAATCAATCATATTCTTATGCAACACATCAGGTGAAACCCATGTGTACTTATGTATGTCGCGGTGTTTGTAACAAGTGTTAGTTATTCTGAATCCATTGCGTTTAATTACCTGTAGGAGACGTTGCCCATTGCCATTGCAGCTACCAATTTCGAAAGGGCCTATTACTCCTCCCCAAAGGTCAGAGTCAGTACCAACTTTGGCATTGAAGTCACCAAGAACAAGGGTAATATCTCCTTTCTTCACAGAATTCAAAATATCCTGAAGTTGTTCATAAAACCTATCCTTCTCATCCTCAGTGGGGGCATAACAGCAGATAACATTCAAGTCTTTAACGCTTGTCTGAAATTTTGCTGTAAGAAACCTTTCATTAATGCACTCGTATCCTAGAAGAGCATGACTAGCGTATCTGCTGAGAAGCAGACTCAATCCTTGGTGATGCTTATTGTCGTCCCTTCCTGAAAAGAGAAATTTAAGATTATTTTTAAGAATCTGACCTTTATCTGTCCATCTGGTCTCTTGCAAGCGGAGAATGTCTAAATTATAATGGTGGAATTCTTGTGTGAGGACATCAAGAGAAAAAGCTCTGTGCAGAGTCCTCACATTCCAACTACCTATGGAGAGAAAATGGTTAGTGGGATGTTTAAAGAAACAATGCTTATTGAGAGAGGGAATGCGGACAATATCAAACAGCCCCCTAATCGCAGACATGGGGCAAAGACCCATTCCTGCACCACTAAATGCTGAAGCCATCTACACTGGAAGACTTCCTCCAATGTAGAATTTGACGATGCCATTAGAAGCAAAGAGTTCAGGTGCCTGCGATGACCTCTGCTCAGGATTATCCACCAGCTGATAAACATATCCTGTGAATCTATTCACTTGGGGCTGTCAACCCACAAACAAACAGAAAACACAGCAGAAGATTTTGCCTCCACATAAGCCCACCAGTGCAGCAAAATCAGGATCCATAATCAAGCTCAGAGTCATATATCTGTCCAGTCCAGTGGGTGTAATGGTCAGCACCAGGACCCTGTGTGGTTGACCACTCATCTGGAGGGTAGAAAAAAAAAGAAAAGTAGCCTTAGTTGTCCAGATCAGTAGGCCACACTAATCTGGCAGCCCTCCCCTTCCGTTCACTTCCACAAGAGAGTATCTCTTTTGAAAGGTACTAACGGTCTGCACCACGAGAAAGCGGGGTCGGACATTAGGTGCTAGGCCTGGCCGGTTCTATGCATCATCACAGGGGATTGGTGCATAGCTCTCCTTCCAGTGACTACCTAGCTACCATTTACAGATCCATTTACATTACCATGAATCTTACAAAGCGCATATTAACAATTAAATTTTGCATTTCACTCTCCAGGTCAGTTCGAGTGTTTTGCTTTACAATAAACAATATTCCGAAATTCAAAAGATTGAAGTGACATCCAACTCTCTTTCCATATCCAGAGCAATGTGATCTCGCAAAGGCATATTATTTCTTCGTTGCTGTACTCTCTACTGTTCGGTAGATTAGAGTACTTCTAAAGAAATTACTGCATTTTGAATAAACCCACTTGTTTGTTTTTTCTAGAAAAACTTCTTAACGTTACCGTTTTAAATTCCACCAGAATAAAAAATGCACATTCCATTATAAGAATCCTTAATATAAGGCATTCACTAATATAGCCAGAGTTCAATTGAGACAGTACACATATTAGCCCCATCTTTATTTCAATGAATCTTGCATAAATGAAACCAGAGACCAGCACTTAATGAAGACAGACTGTAGTGGCTTTCGGTTATTGTTAATGAAAGAGAACTGAAAATTCAGACCGACTAAGATAAGTAATTGACGAAGATGCGAATGAAATGCTGGACAAAGGGACATTTAGATTTAATGTAATCACTGTTAATTTTTATCACTACTCCTTTATTACGTCTTAGTTACAATGAGCTCATATAAAATTAAAAAAGTGATGTATTTAAAAGTAACATTATAAATCATGTCAATGGGCTCTGAAATACTGTAAATTATCTCAATAAATTTCATCAACATTGGTAAATGATATATTTCTACCCGAAATCCTAGATTGCCGTTAACTAATATCATAGATATTGGCTTCATTTAGTTTATACAAATATAGCCTGTTCCGTTTTTAACTTATGTTAATGATCTATTTAAATGGATTTTTTAGTAAAATGTTATCTTTTTCTGACGATACTATTATATTTATACTGCAAATAATGCAAATACGCTAGAAAATCGTATTAATCAGGATTTACTATTATTAAATAAATGTTTTTTTTTTATATAATGGTTTACACATTAATTTAGGGAAACCATATCATGTGTATTTTAGTTTATCGGAAAGAACGGATAAATCTCTTAACATATGAGACGTGATTCGCATTACATTGATAACTTAAATTGCAAATATAACATACTTAGAAAGGTGAAAACAATGAAATATTTAGGGTGATAGGTTGATATCAACTTAACACGGAGGTCAATTATCATTTTTGTTAAATAAATTACGGTACGTTATTATATAACATATCAATTATCATTTTTCATAAATAAATTAATATATGTTATTAATAGACAGTGTTGGTCTGTAAATGGTAGCTAGGTAGTCACTGGAAGGAGAGCTATGCACCAATCCCCTGTGATGATGCATAGAACCGGCCAGGCCTAGCACCTAATGTCCGACCCCGCCTTCTCGTGGTGCAGACCGTTAGTACCTTTCAAAAGAGATACTCTCTTGTGGAAGTGAACGGAAGGGGAGGGCTGCCAGATTAGTGTGGCCTACTGATCTGGACAACTATGGCTACTTTTCTTTTTTTTCTACCTTGCTGAGGAGTGGTTAACCACACAGGGTCCTGGTGCTGACCATATAAACCCACTGGACTGGACAGATATATGGCTCTGAGCTTGATTATGGATCCTGATTTTGCTGCACTGGTGAGCTTCTGTGGAGGGAAACTCTTCCGCTGTGTTTTCTGTTTGTTTGTGGGTTGACAGCCCCAAGTGAATAGATTCACAGGATATGTTTATCAGCTAGTGGATAATCCTGAGCAGAGGTCATCGCAGGCACCTGAACTCTTTGCTTCTATTGGCATCGTCAAATTCTACATTGGACGAAGTCTTCCAGTGTACATGGCTTCAGCCTTTAGTGGTGGGGGAACGGGTCTTTACCCCATGTCTGCGGTTAGGGGGCTGTTTGATATTGTCGGCATTCCCTCTCTCAATAAACATAGTTTCTTTAAACATCCTATTAACCATTTTCTCTCCATAGGTAGTTGGAATGTGAGGACTCTGCACAGAGCTTTTTCTCTTGATGTCCACACACAAGAATTCCACCATTATAATTTAGATATTCTCGGCTTGCAAGAGACCAGATGGACAGATAAAGGTCAGATTCTTAAAAATAATCTTAAATTTCTCTTTTCAGGGAGGGACGACAATAAGCATCACCAAGGCGTGGGTCTGCTTCTCAGCAGACACGCTAGTGATGCTCTTCTAGGATACGAGTGCATTAATGAAAGGTTTCTTACAGCAAAATTTAAGACAAGCGTTAAAGACCTGAATGTTATCTGCTGTTATGCCCCCACTGAGGATGCCGATGAGGATGAGAAGGATAGGTTTTATGAACAACTTCAGGATTTTTTGAATTCTATCAAGAAAGGAGATGTTACCCTTGTTTTTGGTGACTTCAATGCCAAAGTTGGTACTGACTCTGACCTTTGGGGAGGGGTGATTGGCCCTTTTGGTATTGGTAGCTGCAATGGCAATGGGCAACGTCTCCTACAGGTAAGTAAACTCAATGGATTCAGAATAACTAACACATATTACAAACACCGCGACATACATAAGTACACATGGGTTTCACCTGATGGGCTGCATAGGAATATGATTGATTATATATTAATTAACAGCAAATGGGCTAGTTCTGTTTGAAATACCAGGGCATATAGGGAAGCTGAAATGGATCTGACCATTACCTAGTTAAAAGTGTCTTGCAACTTAAACTTAAAAAGTGTTGTGCTAGGGTTAAAAATTTTAGCTTTAATACTGAAGCTCTGAAAGACCCAGTTATATCCAACGCTTACCATGATAGGTTACTTAGTCATTATGACAGTCATGGTATGCTTACCACTGAAGTTGAGGAAGAATGGGATCATTTTAAACAGGCTTTTTTGGACACTAACAGTACTCTTTTAGGAAAAAAGGAGCAGAAGAGGCAGAATTTTCTGAGTGATAAAGCACTTGAGCTTATTTCAGAAAGAAAGAACTGCAGGAATGTCCTTAATCAATACCCTACTAGTCCTAATAGAAAGCATTACAGAAAACTTAATAAACGTGTAAAAGATCAGTTAGCTGCTGATAAGAATCTTTGGCTTGATGGTTTGGCTGACAAAGCCGAGGAAGCAGTTAGACAGCACAACAGCAGAGAGCTGTACCAGATAGTTAATGTTTTGTGTGGTAGAAAACGGACAGGTATACAGGGATTGAAGGATAAACAAGGTAAGGTTATAGAAGGTGAGGATTCTGTCATGGCTAGGTGGGCTGAGCATTTCAGTGATGTACTAAACAATGCGGTTAGTTCTATTCCCATTGTTTGCAATGATGATAGATGCATTGGTGGCTTTAATGTTGGCCCTATAACACAATCCGAAGTTATATTGGCTGTTTCTAAACTTAAGCTTCATAAATCCCCAGGGGTAGATGAAGTTACTACAGAAATGCTTAGAGCTGGAAATGGTTCGGTTACCACTTGGATGACTGAAATTCTGAATATCTTTTATGATAAAGGCATGGTTCCTACGGATTTTACCAGAGCTATTGTTATCCCTATTTTCAAAAAAGGTGATCGCAGTTCTTGTGATAACTATAGGGGTATTAGCATACTCTCTGTTCCAGGTAAAGTTCTTTCCATCATTGTGCTTAATAGAATTAAGAATCTGGTTGACAGTCAATTGCGTGATGAGCAATGTGGATTCAGAAGTGGTAGGGGATGTGTGGATAAGATATTTTCACTTAGGCAGATTCTTGAGAAATGTTTAGAGTTTCAGAAACCTTTGGTTGCTAGCTTTGTTGATTTCAAAAAGGCTTTCGACTCTGTTGAGCGTCATAATTTGTGGTTGATTGTGAAATCATATGGTATACCAGGCAAGTTAGTTAACATAATGAAAGCTCTCTATAATAACTTGGGTTGTTTTACCTCTGAGCGGCACTTTTTTGCACACAATGGGCTAAATGGCCAGGTCACATGGACCCCGAAGGCTCAGAGAAGGTTGGGGGAGGGGACCCACTGGAACAGCTGTTGGGAGACAGAATGTAGCCTCCCGTCAAGGCCATCCAGCGTGTTCTTTAACGTGCACAAGGTATGGTTCTCCCGCACACGGGGCCACGGCTTAACGTCCCATCCGACGGACGGCGGCCTTTCCTAGCCCAGCGGTGTCCCCTACTGACCATGGGCAGGGCGGGAAATTTTGCTGAGATAAATCTCAACGCTGACCCAGCTGGGACTCGAACCTGGGAACTACAGATTACGAGCCTGGCGCGCTACCGACTGAGCCACCCCCGCCCCTCTCTATAATAACACTGACTCGTGTGTGACAGTTGGTAAGGCTTGTAGCATTTGGTTTAGCATTACTTCTGGTGTTCGACAAGGGTGCATTTTCTTTCCTTTTCTCTTTAGTTTGGTTATTGATTATGTTATGCGAAATTCACTTCAAGGGAAAGATTTTGGCCTTAAATGGGCTGGAGATAGGAAAATTTCTGATTTAGATTATGCTGATGATTTAGCCCTTTTGGCAAATGATGTTGATGAGATGAACTCTTTCATTCGAGCTGTTGATGAGACTGGTAGTATAGTAGGTTTGGTTATAAACAGAGAGAAAACTAAAATGATGAAAATTGGTCAGGCAGGCTGTGATTCAGTTAATCTGAATGGTTGCCGTCTTGAGCAGGTATCACAGTTTAATTATCTTGGGAGTTATGTAACAGATAATGGTGATGTGCGGCATGAGATTAACAGACGAATAGGGATTGCTGTCGGGACTTTTAAGAATCTATGGAGAGTGTGGAGAAATAGGCGTATACACCTAAAGACTAAAATTAGACTGTATAATAGTTTGGTTCTTTCTAGGGTTAGTTATGGTAGTGAAACCTGGACGCTTTGTAAACAAGATAACAGGAAACTAGATGCTTTTGATTCCAGATGCTTACGCAGTATCTTGGGAATTAGGTGGTTCAACTTTGTAACTAATGATGAGGTTAGGCAAAGGAGTTTGCAACCTACTTTAAGCAGCATATTGTGCAGAGAGAGACTCCGTTGATTTGGCCATGTTGCCCGTATGAATAATTATAGATTGGCGAATAGGGTTATGAACAGTGTGCCTAAAGGCCTCAGAAAGAAGGGGAGACCTAGGATGCGGTGGGCAGACAATATCAAACAGGACCTTGTTAAAATTGGTGTGCAGTAGCCAGATGCAGTAGATGTAGCTCAGGATAGACTTGCTTGGAGAACTAAATTGCACGGTCTGGTTGGACCTCCATAGCCCATGGCTGCTTGAGGTTGTTGTTGTTGTTGTTGATGATGATGATGATGATGATGATGATGATGATGATGATGATGATGATGATGATGATGAGACTGTATTATATGAAGAAGTATGTTACTTATACCTTTTTGAAAATCTGTATTTTTCATCGTTTGGTGTTTCTTTTCAGTATGGAATTATATTTTGTGTGGTGACTGTTATTATAATTTCCTATCATTAATATGAATACAAAGTAAAATGATACGCGCAATATCTATTAATAATTTAAGATATCTGTACGGGTTATTATTGAATATTTTTGCTTTGTGCAAATTATATTTAATTGTTGTTGTTTATTAAAAGGAATGTACTTTGCTTATAAAAATTGTTACATACTTTGAGCTCTACTTTAATTGTTAGTAAGGCCAATAAAGAAATTTTTCGAAAAAGTTTTGAATTTCTATCACTGAGTAATTAAAATGTTCTAGCAGATGGTATTAGAAATATCGATTAATTGGTATATACAAAAGCAGATTTTAAATGTACATTTCAGATATTGATGAAATATGAGATATTGATTAAGATATTAAAGTAAATATTTAGGTATTTGTTTTATGTCAATTTTCATCAATTAATGTTAACCTTTTGTATTTATAGTAATGTACAGTCGCTCAAAAAAGTGTCCGAACACAAATGGTTGATTGCAAAATTCAGAAAACATATCTGGCATTTTTTTTTTAGAAATTAGTCATCTGGCAACCTTCGTGTCACGTGACACAAAGGTTGCCAGATGACTAATTTCTAAAAAATCAATGCCAGATATTTTTTCTGAATTTTGCAATCAACCATAGTGTTCGGATACTTTTTTGAGCGACTGTACCAGATGTTTTTTTAAAAAGAACTATAAATTATTTTATTTACAGTTACACTTTCTAGACATATATTTTTATTTTGTAACCAGTCCCTTGGTTACACATATTACATTTGTTGTTTTCCTACTTCCTTCATTTGCCTATTATTTTCCGTAACTGGGCAATCGTCTATGTTGGAACAAGAAATAAATTATTTTATCTTTTATAATAATAATTTCTACAGTCAGTTATCCATAATCATTATATGAACTCTAAAGCGTTTTTCCTATAATTGATTCCAAATTTCCGTTTATATCCAGCTATAGTTTAATATTATATTTTTTTTCCTAGGATATGAACTAAAAACTTTTCTAATATTAGGTTAGAAAATTATTTTATACACTTAGTCATAGTAAATAATCAATAAAACGGAAGTTCATTTTAAATTATTTTTCTGAATGCTTATTGAGATTAAAGGAGGAATGAAGTCGTTTTACCTTTCCGTTAGATAACTGCTATATGCACCTCTTCATTGTATTACCTAAATATTCTTCCCTGATTAACATCACGGAGGCTTTTAAATTTCGCTGATCTAATTAAGCTGAATTGAATTTCATTTTTTTCTCCTCTGCACGAAGCGACATTCATTACATAAACGTGATCCTTAGCTCCTCAGCTCTGCTTCGTAACACTGTACTGTACAATCAATCTACTTTATCCTCTAAGAAGTTCTTAAGTGAAAGAAATGATGCCCAAGGGACAAAATCTTGTTAGTTACCGCGCTGCTATCAGGTATCACTTGTACATTAAAGGCATTCATAGTTAACCAGACTTGAGTAGCTAAACTGATTACTTTATTTGGGTGGCATTAATTTTTCACTCTCTTGAAGAATAAATTCTTTTTCTTTCTAGTCACCTCTAGATAAGAGCACGAATTGACCTCAGACAAAGTTACTTAGTATTTTCTTAATTATAGTTCGCAAACTAGTCTAGATAAATATAAAGTAGGAGATTAAAGTCAGAAAATAAAATTTGAGAGTTTATAAACACTTGACAGCTTTATATATTCAGTCCCTAATGCATTAAAATAATGTGTTGTTATTTTACGAAACAATGCTTCTAATCTATAAACCACGATATAGAACGTTCTATATGAAACCTTTTCCCTATTAAAGATAGCATATTTAATATTTACAGTATAAATATTTAAATCTCGTGATCTGAACATTTTTTTCATTTAATCAATTTCCTTTCGCTTCTAAAGTTATCTTTTGGCATCGCTTCGAGAGAAAAGCAATATTTTATGTTTTTAGCATTTTTAGTAGTATTTATTTCTCCCTTCTATTCAACCTCGCGTTTCGGTTAACATTGTAGAACTTGTAGAATTATAACGGTAAAAATTGAAAATTTGTCACTCACCAGTCTCTTAAAAGGAGTGCTCTTTGATAATACTACTGCGTATTGTTACGAAAGCAAATCTACCCTTTGCTAACACGGTAAACTTTAACAATGGCAAAGATATAATCAATAAAAATTAACTATTTAACAATTTAAGATTATGTTAATTAAGCTTAAGATTTGATACTAATAAACGGACGTCAAATGTTTGGCGTCAAACGTATGTCCATTGATAAATCTTACTTCATTCACAGCTTTCCACACGTACTACTCCATTCAGAAGATAGCGACGGCAGTACCCCCAGAAATTTCGGACTCTTTCCGAAGAATCGTTCCTGATTAACGGCAGATATCACTCCTGACACACCGCCGATCTATGACCCCACCAAATTTGGGATCAGTCGCTCAAATAGCCGGAACCACAGGGAAGCACAATTTCTGCCACCGATGACGCCACGCGTGTCCACCCGTCCGTTCGCCCACTAGTCTGTCTGTTCGTTGCCCGGAATTACGACTATTACATGGCATGATTTTATGTGTCTGTAGATCAGGATAATAAGTACGCCAACAGTAACTGACACGGCTGATAATATCTGGCATGTAATTAACATTTTGTAATAAATAATCTTATATTTACCCTTATCCAGTGTTCTGATTTTTTGTAATATAATACGTATTATCAGAATTAAGATTCGTAGTTAAATACTACAAATATTTGATAATCTAAAACATTTTTCGTGTTAAGATAACAGATATTTCATATAATGGTCATTGTACTGTTTGTAACATAGTTTGAATAAATTATTATCTAATGAGATTAATTCTAGATATTAAATTGATTCTGCTTGCATCTGTTAATTATACATTCTTAAAATACAAAATTTTAGGAAATAATTAAGCAAATACGTAACTTCGTAGTAATCAATGTTTGAAATTAAAGTTGTACACCTGATGTGGTATATTTTGCTTTCTTGAAACTAAAACGTTTTTATAAATTATTGTGTTTTTTGGAGCTTGCAGTTTTCCCACCTGCAGTTTTGTACGGAGTCAATGTCTCATTTCCTTAGACCCTGTTGATTACATAATCTAGAGTGTTTTATTTTTTCCGACACTCAGCGTTGCGAAGGGACTTTGAGCTTTCTTCTGCAACCTCTTTATCTCGATATTAGCATTCTGCTCATTCCTGGATGGCACTAAGTGGCCATAAAAAGAGCAGCCACGTTGCTGCACGGTCACGACAGCACCAAACTGCGGCTATCGGTGATATTCCCAAGAGCATGGAGCGGCAATGCTGCCTTCATTTCAGAGGAAAGCACTCTGAGAAAACATTCTTAATCAACTGACTCTCTTCCTGAATTTCATCCTTGATGGAGACACTATATTTCGCTTTTTAACTGCGCAGGATACAAGTTTTTGATATAAAGCAGCTTCTAATTTCTGCATAGAGTCACTGGCAAA
The DNA here is from genome assembly GCA_038380435.1 of Ryuthela nishihirai. Lineage (NCBI taxonomy): Eukaryota > Metazoa > Arthropoda > Arachnida > Araneae > Heptathelidae > Ryuthela > Ryuthela nishihirai. Next base: position 66,285,968 of record JAWZYU010000016.1, on the reverse strand, counting down.
CAATGAAACTTTCTTAACGTAATCTATGATATGGATTATAAAAGGCATCTAGTTTTATATGTATATGCTACAGTTAATGTCAGAAACCACCAAATATAGCCATTATCCTACCAATGAGTATTCCTGCTGCAGTCTAAAATATATCTAATGCCGGATATCAGCCATATAATACGAACTAATACCGTGGCGAAGCGTCTATGGACGTCAGGACAGCAATGGTTCCCTTAAAAATGCTCATTAAAAATAAGAAATAAAAATTAAATATATTTAAATGTTTTGTTATCAAAGTATTTTCTAAACTAAAATAAATTTATTCTAATATAAACTTTACATTTATATAATATTCCAATCCCCAGTGATGATGCACAGAACCGGCCAGGTGTAGCACCTAATATCCGACCCCGCCTTCTTGTGGTGCAGACCGTTAGTACCTTTCAAAATAGATATTCTCTATTCCCTCTTAGGGGACAAAATAGATATTCTCTTTTGGAAGGGAACGGAGGTGGGGAGCAGCTAGTTCAGTGTGGCCTACTATTCAGGTCATCTATGGCACCTTTTTTTCTTTTTTTCAACCCTGCTGAGGAATGGTCAACTACATAGGTTCCTGGTGCTGACCATTTATACCCACTAGATTGGACTGGTTTATGGAGTTAAGCCTGATTATTAAGCCTGCTGTGTTTTCTGTTTGCTTCTGGGTTACCAGTCCTAAGTGAACAGAAGTAGAGAATACCTTATATCAGCTGGTGGATAATCCTGGTCAGAGGCCATCGCAGGTACCTGAACCCTCACTTAGCAAGTTGGCATCGTCGATCCTAAACTGGAGTAAATGTGTCTCAGACAGACCATATGGCTCTTAAAATGTCATTTGAAAAGGTGGTGCCTGAAATTCCTACCAGTATCGGTGACTTCAACCTTTAGCGTAGGAGATGCAGGTCTTTGCCCTATGTCTACAATCAGGGACTGTTTGATATTGTTGGCCCTACCTCACTCAATAAACCTAATTTCTTTAAAAATCCAACTACTCATCTTCTCTCTGCAAGTACGTGAAACGTGAGGACGTTACATAGAGATTATGCTCTTGATGTCCTCACGCAGGAATACCAGAGTTACAACCTAGATTTTCCACGCTTGCAAGAGACCAGATGGACAGGTAGAAGGTGATAGACTTAAAAATAATTTTCAATATCTCTTTTCAGGGTGGGAGTATGGAAAGCATCGCCAAAGTGTAGGTTTGCTTCTTAGCCGAGACGCCAATGACGCTCTTCTAGGATATGACTGCATTAACGAAAGATTTCTTACGGGAAAATTTAAAACAAAAATTAAAGACTTGAATGACATATGCTGTTATTCCTCCGCAGAGGATTCTGTTGAGAACGAGAAGGATACGCTTTATAGCCAGCTTCAGGATATTTTGAATTCTACGGAGAAATGAGATATTTATCTTGTGCTAGGTGACTTTAATGCTAAAGTTAGTACTCACTGTAACCCTTTGGGAGGAGTTTTAGGTCCCTTTAACATTGGTAGTTCCAATGACAATTGAAAACATCTTCTAATCAAAAGGATCTTCTTCTACAGGTAAGTAAATATACATGAGTTTCACCTTATAAGTTGCACAAGAATAGGATATGTTATATTTCAATTAATAGAAAATGGACTAGTTCAGTCAGAAATACCAGATCATACAAGGGAGCTGAAATTGGGTTTGAACATTACCTGGTCAAAGATGACTTGTAGCTGAAGATTAAGAAATGTTCTTCTAAGGTTAGGAAAACTAGCTTTAACACTGAATATCTGAAATATCCAGATATAACCAAAGCATATCATGATAGGCTACGTAGTCATTATGATAATCTGGTTTGCTTACTGCTGAAGTTGAGAAAGAATACGATCAGTTTAAATAAGCTTTCTTGAAATCAACACTCTTTTGGGTAAAAGGGAACAGAAGAAACAAAATTCTTTGAGTGATAAGGCTATGGAACCTTTTCTTCCGAATCACACTCCGAATCTTTATTTCCGAAAGTAGGAAGTGCTGGAATTATATGAATCAAAACCCTCCAAATCCTAATAGCCTGCATTACAACACGATTCTTACAGCAAAATGTTAATGTTAAACGATCAATTAACAGCTGATAAGAATCTTTGGCTTGATGGCTTGGCTGACAAAGTAGAGGAAGCAGTCAGACAGAACAACAGCAGGGGGTTGTATAAGATTGTTAAAGTTTTATGTGGGAAGAAAAAAACAGGTAACCAGGGATTGAGGGAAAAACATGGAGAAGTGGTTGTTGGTGGGGATTATGTGATGGTTAGGTGGGAAAACATTTAAGAAATGTTCAAATGTTATTATTTCTGCACCCATTGTTTGTAATGAGGATAGATGCATTACTGGCTTTAATGATGGTCGTATATCATATTACGATGTCGCTTTGGATATCTCTAAATTAAAATTGTATAAAATCCTAGGGGGTGGATGAAATCACCACTGAAATGCTTAGAGCTGGGAACATTTGTGTTGTCATGTGGCTGACTGAAATTTTGAATATTTTTTATGTTAAAGGTGTTATTCCTAAAGATTTTACTAGAGCTATAATTGTTCCGATTTTTTAAAAAAGAAATCGCAGTTCTTGTGATAATAATAGGGGAATTGGTTTACTTTCTGTTACTAGATTATACTTAAGGATAATTCTTTCCATGATTATACTTAACAGAAATAAGAATTTGGTTGATGGACAACTGCATGATGAAAAGTGTGGATTCAGAAGTGCTAGACGATGTATTGATCAAATATTTGCACTTCCGCATATTCTTGAGAAATACATCAGAAACATGTGGTTACTAGCTTTATAGATTTCAAAAAGGCTTTTGCCTCTGTTGATCGACATAATTTGTGATTGATTCCACTGGGCAACACGCAAAAAGTATTTGAAATGCAATGTACGCGGCATGACATCGCGGTTTTACGATCGCGGACAAAAGATGATGAAATCGTTAGTTGCAAGCGAGGTTTAGTAGGGTGAGCAAGCCTTTTGAGAGACTCCCATTTACCCCTGAGTCATAAGTACAACACAAGTGATCCTAGCAGTACAAGTAATCCAGGAGTAGTGATGCCTCGTAACTGTGTTAATAGCGCATATACATTTTGTTACATTTGCGAGGAAGTGACGTTTGCAAGTCAAAAAGAGCCATCACTCCAATAGTGAAAGTGGCGTACGAGTTTTATTTTAGGTGCAAGATCTGGAATCAGGAAAGGCCTCGGCCCCACACATATGCTGCAGTACGTATGCAAGAAATCTACCAAAGTGGCTGAAAGGCGAAAAAGTGGCGATAACGTTTGCTGTTCCTATGGTTTGGAGATAGCCAAAACAATCACGCAAATGACTGCTACTTCTGCATGGTTCTACGTGTTTCTGGAGGCATCACAAGGAAAAAGAAGTAGACAATAGCATACCCGAATATGCAATCTGCTCTCTGACCAGTTCCATACTGTGAAGGCCATCCCGTATACGAACCTCCAAAAGAATTTTCCATCGATTCAGACGACGAGAAGGGAGGCTGTCAGCCTAGAGGTCTTTTTAGATATTTTTTTTGTTCACACTTTATATATTTATTTTGGATTTCACCAACAAGGCATATACTACGTGGGAGGCCCTCTGTGCCGGCATCTGGAAAGTTAATTGAAGTAACAGTGCCCAGAGGGGACGGAGGTCACCCCACTGCTCGCGGACGCCCAGATGGTCAGGCGGAGAGAGAAAGGAAGAAAGGGTTTGGCAACAGCGAGGGACAGAGCCGGTCGAGTTTCGAAAGTGTGCGGATATAAAATGGAAAAGCTGGTGAGTGCCGGCTGGTATTAGCGGTACGTAGGCTCTCGGGAAAACAGCTGAACGGGGATAGTAAGCTGGTTTTGTAATTCATAGTAAATGAGTGACGAGTGTGTTTTTCCTCATCAGTCAATGTAGTTTATATCAATAAAGGATAATTATTGTTTTACTAAGGACTAAGTTGAACCAATTTATTGGGAAGGAGCCTCAGTATCGAGTCCCTTCAATTGTGATAAAATCTTTGATTTTTGATCTGAAAAACTCTTTCACCCGTCGCGTATTGCGACCGAACCGTGGGGACATTCCTAAGTGGTCCCAATAGACAAACAAACGAAGAAGCAACATCACAAAGTGGCGCAGCCGCCAGTACGCAACAGAGGTGAAAGTAGTGGCGAAGGTGACGGAAGAGTTCCGACATCCATTGTGAGCTGACCAGAACAAGGCTGATACTGCCAAGAGTGTCCTGCAGTGTGCTTCAGGCGATAGAATAGCTAAAAAGGGACCTGAAGAATCGTGCATCACGTTCGAACTGTGGAAAAAGCTGTGAAGGTGACGGAAAAGTTCAACATCCACTGGGACTGACCAGCGCAAGGCTGATACTACCAAGAGTGTTCTGACTGTGTGCTTCAGGTGGCAGACTGACGAGGCGGTTCGTTCCTGTCATCACATCGGAGGTAAGTATCCTCTTACTCTAGGGGCGAGTAGTTAGATACGGCAGAGGCCTGTACGAGCTAAAATGGAGCTTAGGAGCGGTCGCGATAGGAAAGGGATGAGTTAAGGCGAGGCTACTCAGTCACAGAGAGGGATAGCGCACAGGGTGGTTATTCAGGGAGTGACCAGGGAAGCGAGGAGGTGACAATAGACAGAGAGTCAGATGCTGCTGAAGACATGAGAGGGTTGAGGGATTATGGCAATGACAACGATAAGGATAGGCTGCAGAGCAGGACCAGAAAGCAGAGAGCTAAAGAAAGGATTGGAGATGATTTTGAATTAGAGAGGATGAGGTTAGATATGCAGCTGAGAAGGGAAGAGAGAGAGGCAGCAGAACGAGAAAGGAAAAAGGAGAGAGAGGCGGCAGAAAGGGAAAAGGAGAAAGAGGCGGAGTCATGGGCAAAACCAGACGAAATAGCTACGTGGGCAGAAATCCATCTAGCCAGTGTAAACGGAATGGAAGAGGTCCAAACTTTTAAAAAGGTAAGGCATAGACAATATGCAGAACGTGTTGTTTCCCCCCAGCAGAGGATAGACTCAGAGAGAAATTATTCGAGCAGAAGGTATCAACCGGCAGTTAATTTAGCTGAATATAGAAATGTCCCAAAGGTAAGGAGGTGCCATAAATGTAGATCCGATCAACATTTGATGAGAGATTGCCCACTGAGAACTGGGGACCGTGAGAGCCGAACTCAGGTATACCAAGTTAACACTTGGATCAAAATTCTGAAGAGGTTTGTGAGGCAACGATAGGAAGGGTTACCACACATTCAAAACTAAGTCCAAGCAGACGAGTAATGGAACAGGGAAAGATGCGTATGCCAGTAGATTATAAAGAGGTTTGAATCAGAGGTGGCGACAAGACAGCTAGAGCAGTCGTGGATTCGGGGGCAGACCTGACAGTAATCAGAAAGGGGATGCTGAACGAAGAAAAGCACCCGGTAAAAGACCATCTGTTGTTGCATGGACCGTTTGGTGATGCCATAAGGGCAGAGGTAAAAGAGCTGCCTTTAAGTTTGATTGATGGTACAGACAATAGCACTGTGAGTGGCGGAGAAATTAAAGTGCTTTGCGCAGTAGTAGCAAAGCTGCGGAAGGAGGTACTTCTAAGTGTGGAAGCATATGGTAAGTTAATTAGAAAGAAGGAGAGAAGGCCTGTAACTGGTAACCTCAGGAGGAAAATCCACGAGCCGTGGGCCAATAGAGGAAGCTACTATGAAAGAGGTAGAGAAATTCCAGTTAGAAAAAGGGAAATGTATGCTCCATGGAGACCGTCCAATCAACGCCGTCCTATCTCCCAGCCCAAACATGTGCAGCAATCTGTCAGACTCGATGTCTATGATGATCAAAATTATGCAGGGGAGGGGGCGAACATGTCAATTGGAGGTAACAATGGGTCAGGCCGACGCCAATATTGACGACTTTCAGCCTGTAGAGTCAGAGGGTACGTACGGGAAGGTGATATCTAGGTAGTCACGAAAGGTGTGCATACCCTTTCACCTGGGATGTCACCTGTGAACGAATGAGCACCGCCTGTACGGCATACCTTCGTCAAAGACAGTTATTAGTGAGAGAATTAATTTATAAACTGTTTACTCATGGTCAACTACTTCAGTCACAAGGGTTTTTTTTGTTTGAAGAAAAAAAGACAATATTTAGACTCAGTGCACCAGTATATACCTAGGAGTTATTTTATATTTAAGTGTAGTGTACATAGATGTGTAAAAGATGTGCCAATTCGCAGAGAATTTATAGAATTCATAAAGCGCCTTCGAACTTTGAATTTTATGGGATTGAACTCTAAGATTTACGGGAAAATGAACTCTAATTTTCAGCGTTCAACTTGACTTTTTAGTCAGCAGTTAACAGGACTAACTACTGACTTCTGGCAGGGAGGTGTCAGGCAAGAGGCCTTTTTAGATATTTTTTTTGTTCAGGCTTCGTATATTTATTTTGGATTTCACCAACAAGGCATATGCTACGTGGGAGGCCCTCTGTCCTGGCATCTGGAAAGTTAATTGAAGTAACAGTGCCCAGAGGGGACGGAGGTCACCCCACTGCTCACGGATGCCCAGATGGTCAGGCGGAGAGAGAAAGGAAGAAAGGGTTTGGCAACAGCGAGGGACAGAGCCGGTCGAGTTTCGAAAGCGTGCGGACATAGAATGGAAAAGCTGGTGAGTGCCGACTGGTATTAGCGGTACGTAGGCTCTCGGGAAAACAGCTGAACGGGGATAGTAAGCTGGTTTTGTAATTCATAGTAAATGAGTGACGAGTGTGTTTTTCCTCATCAGTCAATGTAGTTTATATCAATAAAGGATAGTTATTGTTTTACCAAGGACTAAGTTGAACCAATTTATTGGGAAGGAGCCTCAGTATCGAGTCCCTTCAATTGTGATAAAATCTTTGATTTTTGATCTGAAAAACTCTTTCACCCGTCGCGTATTGCGATCGAACCGAGTGGACATTCCTAAGTGGTCCCAATAGACAAACAAACAAAGAAGCAACATCACAAAGGCGAACCGGCATCGGATTCTCCGCACCCTTCAGTGTCTAATGATGATTCATACGTCTGCCACGGTGTGTCATCTGTGCCAAACATTATTACCGAAGAAGAAATGAACGATCATTTTCGCGATCTGGAGCTGTCCAAGCCAAAGCTGAGTTACTTGGATTAAGACTTAAACAATGGAATTTCCTCAAGGAAAATGCCCGAGTGACTTCGTTTGAAAGTCGTCATTGGCAGTTTGCGCCTTACTTCAGAAAGGAAGATGACCTTGTATTCTGCTCCGATGTTGATGGCCTGATGAATGCCCTCAGAATCAAACATGACCCTCAAGAATGGCGACTATTCATAGACTCCTCGATATTGAGTCTCAAGGTGGAGTTGCTGCATAATGGAATCAACTTCCTTCCATTCCGATCGGATACGCTGTCTACATTAAAGAAACCTACGACAATAGAGCATGAAAGAAACCATCTTCCAAAAGAGCAAGTATGGCTGGAATCTCTGTTGTGACCTGAAAGTAGTGGCTCTGTTGATTAGTCGTCGGTTGGTATATTCGAAGTACTGCTGTTTCTTATGTGAATGGGACAGCCAAGCAAAGACTTTGCACTACGTGAAGAGAAACTGACCTCGGAGGAGATCTCTGAAGGTCGAAGAGAAGAATGTGGAATACCCAGCACTGGCAGAAACGCACAAAATCCTGCTACCGCCCCTACACATCAAACTCAGTGTGATGAAAAACTTCGTAAAAGTCATGGACCAGACTGAATGAACTTTCAAGTACTTGGCTGAGAAATTCCATCGACTCAACGAAGCGAAAATTAAAGAGGGAATTATTATGGGTCGTCAGAACCGCGAGTTGTTCAGAGACCAAATGTTCGTCAAACTGCTTCAGGGTGTCGAGAAAAAGGCTTGGGTCGCGTTTCGTCTGGTATCAACTAAATTCCTCGGGAATGGCAGGGCAGACAACTACAAGAAACTGGTTAAGGACATGTTGTCTCTGTATCACAAATTTGGCTGCAGTATGTCCTTAAACATACATTTTCTCCATTCCCATTTAGATTTCTTCCGCAACAACTGCGGCATGGTAAGTGATGAGCACGGTGAACGTTTTCACCAGGACATTACAACGATGGAGATACCTTACCAGAGAAACTAGTCCTCTTCAATGTTGGCTGACCACTGTTGGACGCTCGCCAGAGATGATCCTGAACAGCTGTACAATCGACAGGCAAAGCGACGTCGGAAGCAGAAGCGGAGTTTTACCAATACCTATCATATTTACTATCTATTACATAAGAAACTATTGTGGATTTCTCAGAAATCGTAGCGATTTTTCATTTTCATTGTCATATTTATGTTCAGCACCTTGAAATCTTTAAGAAAGGTCTACTTTTATCTCAGAGGCCTGACTTTTATGAAAATTTGTTGTCCAGTGTTCTTAGATCACATGGAATACCTGATAAGTTAGTGGAAAGAAAGCCCTCTATAATAATACAGAGTCGTGTGTGAGATTTGGTCCATCTTGCAGCAATTGGTTTAACATTACTAGTGGAGTTAGATAAGGGTGCATTTTGTCTCTTTTTATCTTTAGTTTGGTTATTGATTATGTTAGGCGGAATTTTTTGCAAGGGAGAGATTTTGGCCTTAAATGGTCTAGAGATTTCAGAATTTCTGGTTTAGATTATGCAGATGATTTGGCCTTGTTGGCTAACGATGCTGATGAGATTAATTCTTTCATTAGGGTTGTTGATGAGACTGGTAATAGAATAGGTTTGATGATAAACAGAGAAAAAACTAAAGTGCTGAAAATTATTCAGGCAGATGATGTTTCAGTTGCTTTGAATGGCTTCACTCTTGAGCAAGGGTATCAGTTTATTATCTTGGGAGCTTATCTTTAGAGTATTGATACTGGTGATTGCGGCATGAGATAAATAGAAGAATAGGGATTGCCACTGGGACTTTTAAGAATCTATGGAAAGTGTGAAAAACTAGGCGTGTACACCTAAGGAATAAAATTAGGCTGTATAAGAGTTTAGTTCTTTCTAGGGTTAGTTGTGGTAGCGAAAAATGGGCCCTTTGTTAGCAGTGTAACAAGAAACTTGATGTCTTTGGTTCTAGATGCTTATGCAGTATCTTGGGCATTAGGTGGTTTTACTTTGTAAGTAATGATGAGGTTAGAAGAAGGAGTCACCAACCTCCTTTGATCAGCATATTGTGCAGAGAGAGACTGCGTTTGTTTAGCCATGTTGCCTGTATGCATAACTGCATATTGGCGAATAGGATTATGAACAGTGTGCCTAAGTTTTCAGAAAAAGCGGAAGACCTAGCATGCGATGGGCAGATAATTTCAAACACGAATATGCTAGAATAGTCTTAGAGTGGCCAAATGCAGGAGCTGTAGCTCAGAACAGACTGTCTGAAGGGGAAGTTTACACAGTCTGGTAGGAGCTCCGTAGCCCATGGCTGCATGGAGAGTATGTATGTATGTATGTATGTATGTATGTATGTATGTATGTATGTATGTATGTATGTATGTATGTTATACTCTAAAATTGATAGAAGCACCAATTTGCCAGTCTAGTTGAGCTAGGAAGGTGCGAAGAACCTCGCTTCATCCCTACTGCATTGCTCATCGTATGACAATGGAATTCTCATTTTCAATGTTCAACCAGCAGAAATATTCCCATGGACTCAACGTATCTTGTCGTTTTTTATAATTACATCATGTTTATTGCTTCATGTTTTTCTCACTAAACGCTAGAGGTCGGCAAAGTGTTCACTCTGTGATTAGTTTCTGCCATTTTCGGCAATAGTAATTTAGAACGTTAGCTAACCGTTTATGGCCGAAATTCATCAAAATGGCACGTATTAAGAAATCTGCAAGGAAATAGACATGAGTAAAACTCCAAGGAAGCAATTACTTCCTAAAGCTGAACAAAAAGGTGTCCCTGTACAGCAGGTGTCAAGAAACCACATCGTTATAGGCTTGAAAGCGTAGCTCTCAGAAGAGATCCGCCGCTATCAGAAGTCCACTGAATTGTTAATCCGAAAGTTGTCTTTCCAGCATTTCTTTAAAGAAATTATTCAGGGTTTTAAAACCGATCTACCTTTCCAGAGCTCTGCTGTTATGGTACTAAAAGAACCTAGTGAAGCCTATCTCGTTGGCCTATTAGAAGACACCTAAATGTGGGCAAATTTAATAATCCATGACAAAGAGTGACCATCATGCCCAAAGATATCCAGATTGGGTATTAGAGGAGAGAGAGCTTAATACATTTCCAAACATCAAAGGTAAGTGTAATTATTTCTAACTGTTTTTAAAAAAAAATGAAGTGTAATTCTCCTTTATCCTCAACTACGCTACGATCAGCTTTCAGTCATTCCAAATCATTAAAGAATTTCTTAATTAGTAATGTTTTGTTGGCGAAAATTAATCGTACTTTTTCAATTGAGATACCATATAAGTCTAAATATCTCGATGCCCATTTTCCGAAGAGATTTAGGGAGGGCGCACACCGCCGCAATTTGCAACAGCAATGCGACGACGATTCCATGTTGCTTCTGAAAAATTCATGTATAATGCTGGGGTACCACACACTGCAGGAATTTCAACTCAGCTGCGATTCGACACGAAAATTGCAGTTTTCCTGCGGTTTGCACTGGCGACTTCTTCGGAATGTTGTTGCAAACGATTTGAGCGATATGTTGTGGAATAAAGAGGTCATGTGTCATCCTCCTATTTTGTTAGTGGTCTTGGATTATCCTGCAAGCTATATTTCGTCGTTTATTATCCCATTATTCGTCATTAACAGGATAATTGTGTGAATCTTCTGGAATTTATTTTCTAGGAATACAAATTTTGCTTATTTTAAAGTATCGAAACTTGACCACGATATCAAGCTAACCTTGGGGAACATCCAATATGGATTCCATTTGTATTAAAACTGTAGAGTGTGGTAAGTAATCATACATTATGTAGTGATTAATATGTGACAGAAATACATTAGAATACTAACGGATAATGTACTATGGCGTATATTTCTACTCAATTCATATAAGTTATCACTATTACGCAGTTAAATAATTTGAAGTTTGTAGTGATGGCGGCAAGCCATAGCGTAGGAATTTAATAATACTAATGTGGCTAATACACAAGTTGTCTAACACGGTATATATTATATATACTCGTACAATATTAATATAACTCTTGTAATTATTAAACAGTACTATGCTTAGTTGAAATGAACCGAGATTTTAATGTTCCGGAGATTAAGTTTCAATACTTCAGATAACAGCTACTAATGAAAATGTCATATCAGCTGTTGTTTTGTGGCGTGAGAAGAATATGACGCTAGTATCAAATTCGTTTTGGTTGCAAATTTACTTTCAGCAGGGCATACAACAACTTATTAGAATTCATACGATTGTAATAAGTTTTTTTAAAGTAATTTTGCTAATAAAATAAACGTTGACCTCTAGACGAGCGTAAAATATTTCAATGTCAAATGTTGATGATAAAATGCGCTCTTCACGATCTTCTCATGTGTTTACATTTGATTTTTTATTACGATCTCAGAAATATTCATAATATACTTTATTTTCTACTTTCAACGGATAGATAAATTCCCTTCGAATTTTTATATTCTAGCAATGCATGGAACAGTTTATTAAATATTATTTTTTTAAAACGGTCTTTATTTGCTGTAGAAATTATGTTGTCTACCATTCGTTCAGAATTATTCAAATAAATATTTATCCCTTAACAAATAGGTGAGTAATCCCTACGCAGATAAAATGTTTCAGCTTTCATAGCCTTATTGAAAACGGATAATTTTTTTACATCATATTATTTCACAGCTAGATTATTTTCTAACTGCTTGCGTACAATTAACATTACGTTTTTGGCATGCTTTGCTTATAATAGAAAAGCTTTTCTGAATGTTCTCTAAGTGTTTTATATGATTTCGCAAACGATAATCAGTTTGCAAGCAGAGCTCCTGTTTTAAAGATTTCCGATTTTATCTCATATAGAGTATGTAATTCTGTCTGAATATTTTTTTACTGAATAAAAATATAGCAGCAGCTCAGCAGACTTTATTTGTTCGCATGATTTTTGTGAGGTATGAAAGAGAAAAACTGGTCCTGTTTTGCCTTTTCGGAGAAATAGAAGAACGATTTTATCTGTAGAAAGTTAGGGGCAGAAGCACGATATCATAGTTCAAAATTTAAACAATTTTGCGATTAATATTTATAAAAATGATTTGGTTCCAAATTCCAGCGTGGTTGGATAAAGTTTCTTCTCCACCATCTGATGTGTTTTGACTATCTCGCTTTGATATTTATCCCAATGGAGAGTGCTGTTCTTTTATCGTAAATATCTTTTGGGCAAGGGTATATTTCGGGAGGGAGCCTTGAACCCTCCCCATGGGGAAAATTTAATTTTTTAATAAATTTTCCTCCATTGGTATATCCAAAGGGAGATGGCGCATGAGTTATACTCTCTAACTTGACGGTTTGAATAACACATTTCAAAGGAAGGCTCTTAAAATCAAAGATGGAAGCACATCGAATTTGCCCCCCTCCCATCTTCTAATTGATATATTTGGATACAGTAACCGTAAAATTGCATTGAAATGTTAAGATTAAACATTCCCTTTCCAAAAATGTGGTTACCTTAGTGCTTCTTAACAAACTAGACCAGTGGATCTCAACCTTTTATGCTTCACGTACCCCCTGGAAATGTGTATGTAACTTTATATAGGTAGATAAAACTATAGTTATAATATAATAATGCCAACTTAGCGATTTTACTAGATCTAGTGACTTTTGAGCTCTCATGGCGTAACCAAAAAAATTTTACAGCGTGCCCCACGTTGAGAACCTGTAAACTAGATGATTAATTCAGTGGTCATTTTATTCATTTTATTTGGAACTTGCCTTATTTTAATAAAAATTCTTCATTTTAATTAAAAAACGGAGGCTCTTCGTAAATCATTTTTTTAAACGGAAAATGAGGCTTAAAGAAATTAAATATCTAAATATCATCTACTCGAATAACAATATCCATTCGCTGTTTATAGATAACGGAAATAGAATATTTGCTATCGGTGATATCAGTTGATTTAATCTGAAAGTTGATACAAACATATTAAAGCATAAATAGTGTATATTATATTAAACTGCAGCGGACCGTATAAGTGTACTTTAATCAGAGTAGAACCATTTTTTAATTTTAGCTAATTTTGAATTCGTGTTGTAATATCTGAACTCTTTTTACCTCGTTTTCAAAAGTTGAGATAAAACAAACCTTATGATTCTGAACCAGGCCCTGAACCAGGCCCGGAACAGAAAAAAAAAACTAGGAGGGCAGCCAAGAAACACCATTGAGCAGGAAAATTGTAAAGGTGGGCGGGGGGGGGAAAGACTGGATTACCAATAAATTTCAACATTTCTCCCTCCGGTTTGCAGATTTTTAAAAGGTTTCTTGAAAAATTCATGTAATATAAATACGTTAAATAATTTTTCCCTCTATTACCGTTATTAGCATTCTAAAGGGGGGAAGGCCCCTTGCCCCAACCCCCATATCCGACCCTCCTCTGAACCACGAATTTGTTCCACTTTGAGAAACTGCGTACGTTCCAAAAGATAAATTTTATTTCAGAAATAGGCTTACCCATTTTTTCCTTATTTTTGTCCTATTATTTCGTCTCCGCAGCTACCACCACAGATAGGATCACTCATTTCAGATATTATTGAAAAAATAAGGTACATATATTATTTGCAATTTACCTTAAGGGGCAGCACTAGTGACGTCGAAGACAAATCGAATTGCAGAAAATGTTAAATTGCTTCAGTGTGTGTATGCAGGGTCTCTAAGCAATTGGTTTGCAACACTCAATGCGACAATCGCATCGCGGTTGCTTTCAAGTAGTAATCGCATTGCTGTTGCAAATTGCGTTTTGCTCTTCTCATTACCCCAGTAACTAGAGATATTTTTAATGTTACTATAGGTATAATAGGCAAGAAAAAATATTTCTACATTTTTTGTGAACAAAGTGAAGTTATTAATACTACCGTTCGTCAAGGCTATACTCAGAATATGAAAAGAATATAACTTGTGAAACATTTCACAAGTTATATTCTTTTCATCAGATTATAATCAATGTATTATCGTTGGCTGAGCTTAATGTTGTATCGCTTTACCCACTTCATTACACAACATTAAAATATATATATAATTAGATGCATCAAAAGTTTTCAAAAGTTTTGAAAATGTAATATCAGAATACGAAAGAAATTTTAAAACTCGAAGTTATGTAAATAATCGTTGAAATATTTGAAAATTATCTACAGGTAGTGCTCTGATACAGATTTACTAACAACCGGGTCTGTACAAATGTAATTAATATTATTTTAACGTAGAAAGACACGAGACCCATCTAGGGAACTTTTTCGTGAAAAAAAATCAGCTCTAAACTACATCGATATATTTGTTGCAAATGGCATGTGCCACGCACTTGATACGGGAAGTAATTGCCAGATATTAAGTTTGTGTAGAAAAATAGTGGGTCTGTAAATGGTAGCTAGATAGTCACAGGAATGAGAGCTATGCACCAGTCACCTGTGATGATGCATAGAACAAGCGAGGCGTAGCACCTAATGTCCGACTCAGTCTTCTCGTAGTGCAGGCCGTTAGTACTTTTCAAAACTGTTATTCTCTTGTGGAAGTGAACGGAGAGGAAGGGCTGCCAGATTAGTGTGGCCTACTGATCTGGACAACAATGGTTACTTTTGCTTTTTTTTCCTACGCTTCTGAGGAGTGGTCAACCGCATAGGGTCCTGGTGCTGACCATGTAAACCTACCGGACCGGAATAAGACGCTGAGCTTGATTATGGAACCTACATTTGCTGCACTGGTGGGGTTTTGTGGAGGAAAAATCTTCCGTTGAGTTTTCTGTTTGCTTGTGGGTTGATAACCTCCAGGGAATAGATTCATACAACATGTTTTATCAGCTGGTGGATAATACTGAGCAGAGGTCATCGTAGTCACCTGAACACTAGCTTCTACGGGCATCGTCAAATTCTACATTGGAGGATGTCTTCCAGTGTACAGTCGCTCAAAAAATATCCGAACACTATCGCTGATTACAGAATTCAGAAAAAAATATCTGGCAACGATGTTTTTAGAAATTAGTGACCTGGCAACCTTCGTGTACAGTACGTGAAGGCTGCCAGATCGCTACTTTCTAAAAAGAGTTGCCAGATATTTTTTCTGAATTCTGTAATCAACCACAGTGTGTGGATATTTTTTGAGCGAATGTAGATGGCTTCAGCCTTAATAGTGGAGGAATGGGTCTTTGCCCATGTCTGCGATTAGGGGACTATTGGATATTGTCGGCATTCCCTCTCTCAATAAAACCTTTTCGTTTAAATATCCCACTAACCATTCACCCATAGGTAGTTGGAATGTGATGACTCTGCACAGGGATTATTCTCTTGATGTCCTCACACAAGAATTCCACCATTATAATTTAAGTATTTTCTGCTTGCAACCCTCGAGATGGACAGATAAAGTTCAGATTCTTTAAAATAATCTTAAATTTCTCTATTTTAGGAAAGGAAGATAATAAGCATCTCCAAAACGTAGGTCTGCTTCTCACGAGACACGCTAGTATTGCTCTTCTAGGATATGAGTGCATTAACAAAAGGTTTCTGACAGCAAAATTTCAGACAAGAATTAAAGACTTGAATGTTATCTGAACCCCACTGAACGCACCTCTGAAACCCAACTCATCGGCATCCCCACTACGGATGCCGATGAGGATGAGAAGGATATGTTTTACGGACAAATTCAAGATATTTTGAATTCTTTCAAGAAAGGAGATTGTTACCCTTGTTCTATGTAACTTCAATGTCAGATTTGATACTGACTCTTACCATTGCGGAGGGGTGATGGGCCCTTATGTTATTGGTAGCTGCAATCGCAATGGGCAACGTCTCTTACAGGTAAGTAAATTTAATAGTTTCAGAATAACTAACATTTATTACAAACACCGCGACATACTTCAGTACATATGGGTTTCACCAGATGGGTTGCGCAAGCAAATAATTGATTATATATTAATTAATGTAAATGGGCTAGTTCTATTAGAAATATCAGGTCATATAGGGGAACTGAAATTAGATCTCATCATTACCTTGTAAAAGGTGTCTTGCAACTTAAACTTAAGAAGTGTTGTGTTAAGTTTAAAAAATTTACTTTTATTTCTGAAGCTCTGAAAGACCCAGTTATAGCTAAAATTTACCATGATAGATTACTTAGTCATTATGACAGCCATGGTTACTATTGAAGTTGGGGAAAAATGGGACCAAGTTAAAGAAGGCTTTTATTGAAATTAACATTACTCTTTTAGGAAAAAAGGAACAGAGGAAAAGGATAGTGAAATGTAAAAATTAACCAAAGCCATATTATCCGTTTTGAAAGAGATAAAAGGTCCCTCTTCAAAAACTTCCACAGACCTTCAGTGTCGGAATTGTGGCAAGACCAAACACATTCGTGCCAATTGTAATAAGAAACGAATGAGGAGTCCAAGTCCATCTACTAGACAACAGGATCAGGGAAAAAATAGTCGGGATTGCATGGCAAAGGCTATCTGTTGATTGGTTGGCCTCAAGGTAAGCCGCCCACGTTTCAACACTACATGTTATTGATGGGAGATAACGGATTGGTAGCTGATGTAACCAAGCATGCAGTGCCTTGCTGTATGGTAGTAGACACTGGTGCAAATGTAAATTTACTCAGAACAGATAATATTAAATATGATAATACCTCAACCCTACTGCAATGCTGGACAGTCTAATATAACCCTACAAACAGCCACTAGAGATCGTGCTAAAGTACATAAAAATGTAGAACTCAACATCAGATTTGGGAGCTGTCGGGTATGTCATCCTGTTTACTTAGCTGACATCTATGATGAATGCATATTAGGCCTTGATTTCCTAAAAAACATGGATTCAGCATTAAACCCATTGACAGCCTACTCATCTATAAGACAGAAGAGATCCCTCTGCTTAGCCGAACATCTGATTCTTTATCAAGTGTGACCAGAGTATTAGTGATGGAAGACACAGAAATCCCAGCACAAAGTGAAATTATAGCCCGTGGACATCGGGCAGAGACTTCTGGGGCCTTCCAATTGGCAATCACTGATGCGACTGATAAAGGAGCTTTTGACTCATGGTATCCTGGTTACAAGGACTTTAGTCAGTGTAGATAAAGAACAGATTCCTATCAGAGTGATGAACTGTAACAAATCCAATATAATATTGAAAAGGGATGAATAATTAGCAATATGTGTTGTTAATTGTTACCCATATAACAGATGGGTAACAAGTATAAACAGAATAGAAGTCACTAACTCAAACCAACACCATACAGACATCCCCTCATATCCTACTGACTTGTGGAAAGAAACACGAAAGATATTAACTGAAGACTAAGCTGCTGAAGCCGAGAATCTACTTAACGAATTTTCCATTTTTTCTGCTACATCAAATGATTATGGCCGTATTAACCTAACAGAACCTAAGATCAACACTGGTGAATCTCCTCGAATCCATATACCATACCAGCAAGAAGGCTTCCATTGGCAAAACGGGAGGAGACAAAAGACCTCATAAGGGACATGGAAGCATAAGATGTTATAGGACCTTCACTGAGTCCCCGGACATCACCAGTGGTTCTTGTCAAGGAAACAGATGACTCTACCTGATTTTGTGTACATTACCGCAGATTAAGTGATATAACAAAGAAAGACTGCTTTCCTTTACTCAGGATTGTTGATACACTGGACATTCTCTCTGGGTCAGAATGGTTATCGACATTATACTTGAAGTGCGGCTATTGGCAAGTTGGTATACATCCTGAAGACCGTGAAAAACAGTTTTCACTACAGGAAATGGACTTTGGCAATTTAAACTATTGCCATTTGGACTTTCCAAAGCATTTGCAACGTTTGAACGACTAATGGAGTCGGTTCTCGAAGGATTGCCTTGGGAGTTCTGCCTGGTTTACTTGAACGACATCATCATTCTTGGAAAGAATTTTGAAAAACGTTTGAGAAATCTTCGTTAAGTGTTGAAAAATAAAGGGCAGCCAAGCTAAAATTGGGACCGACTAAGTGTAAACTGTTCCATCAAGAAGTTCATAACTTGGTCATGTCATCACTAAATCAGGGATTAAGACTCATTCTCGTAAGATAGGAGCTGTAAGAGACTGTCCTCCACCACAAGATGTTCATCAACTTCGTTGTTTTATTGGACTTTGCACTTACTATAGAGGATTTGTCAAGGGTTCCTCCAACATCGCAAGGCCGTTACATTGTCTGACTGAGGAGGGTAAGTGGTTCATGTGGACCATAAAATATATGAAATAGCCTTCCAACAATTGAAACAGGCTCTTTCTACGCCACCAGTGTTAGCATATCCACAAACTGGAAAAAAGTTCATCGTAGATACTGACGCAAGTAACACAGCAGTTGGTGCTATACTTTCACAACAACAAGACGGACAAAAAAGAGTTATCTCATATTTTAGCAAAACTCTATCCAAACCAGAACGAAATTATTTTGTCACACGAAAAGTACTGTTAGCAATAGGAAAAGCAATGGAACATTTTCATCATTATCTCTATGGCCAGAAATTTCTTATCCGTACTGATCATGCTGCACTCAGGTGATTACTAAACTTTAAAAACCCTGAAGGACAAATTGCTAGGTGCATACAGCGGTTAGAAGAGTACAATTTCTCCATCGAACATCGAAGTGGCAGAATGCATAGGAATGCAGATACCCTTTCCAGACATCCATGTATTGACAACTCTTAGCATTGCTATAATGCTGAGTTGAAATATGGTACTAAAGAAGTAATGCCCATAAGACAAATAACATCTATACAAGCAAACCATGATAGTATCTATCCAATAGAAATCAGAAATGCCCAACTAGACGATGAAGATATAAGGCCAATAATGGATTTCATTGAAAAATCTAAAATAATACCTAATTGGGAGAAAATTTAGTGGTATAGTCCGCTACCAAAAGTTAATGGGCACTGTGGGACTCCTTAGAAATGAAAGATGGTGTATTGTACAGAAGATGGGAGAATCCCACTGGACGGCTGATCCGTTGGCAGATAATTCCTCCCCGCTCCCGAGTGGAACTAGTGATGAAAAATGTGCACGATAGTGCCACTGGAGGACACTTCGGTGTTAATAAGACATTAGCTTAAGCCAGGGAACGATTTTTTTGGCTGAAAAGCAGGGTTGAAAGATGTAGGAAACGTGAAGCCTGTGCAGCAAAGAAAGGGCTTAATATTAGGAGTCGGGGTAAGCTGCAAACGTATAAGGTGGGTGTCTCTTTTGAGAGAATAGTCATTGGAGTAATGTGTCCGTTTCCTAGGACTGATGATGGAAAACACTATTTATTAGTGGTAATGGATGATTTCACGAAGTGGCCTGAAGTCTATCCCATCCAAGACCAAGAAGCAACAACAGTGACAGAGATGATAGTAAATAACTTGATTAGTAGGTATGGAGTACCTTTGCAACTCCACTCTGACCAAGGACGCAATGTGTTTAAAGCCATCTGCCAACTATTAGGCATTCATAAAACCAGAACAACTCCCCTACACCCTCAGTCGGATGGTATGGTTGAAAGATTTCATAGGAAAATTGCGCAACATCTAGCATTGTTTGTCGACGATCATCAACGTCACTGGGATCAATATATACCACTCTTTTGTTGGATCTATATACCACTCTTTTGTTGGCATACAGAACAGCAGTGCACGAGACAACTGGAGAGGCATCTTCCATCTTCCCTGAGACCTTTTATATGGTCGGTCCGAAGCAATGCCTGAATCCACTCCACAATATGCACAAGAATTTCAACAACGATTAGAAGAAATCCATCAATCCGTCAGACATAAAATCAACTTAGCAAGCGAGAGAACTGAAACGAGATACGACAGTAAAACAAATGGAACTGTTTTCCATCAAGGAGATCTTGTCTGGCTGTACACTCCACATAGAAAGAAAGGACTTTCTCCAAAACTTTGGAAAACTTGGAAATTACTAAGTGCAAAGTGATTCATGTGGATCGTTTGGCCCCGTTTCATCAAAGAACTGAATAAGCTTCGGAATCCAGAATTGTTCGGGACGAACAAGACCTAAGGAGGGGGCAGTGTCACGGCAGATGAACGTGCTGTAATGAATTTATGATAAACGCTCGCGTATGCTTTTGCGTGAAAATTACGTTATACACTGTTTAGAACGGAGATGCTTTGAATAATGAGATTCCTAGAGGAATAACTAAAAGGTGTAGTGGAGTAGTGAAGAAATAAGAATATATTACATTAAATTAGTGTTGTGTGATACTACCTAAGATGACTGTTATTATTTGAGTGAAGATGAGCCTGTTTCCGCTGGTGAAAGGGAATCAACGGTGAAGTTATTTTTGGGTCCTCTATCAGGAGAGATCAACATTAGATGTTTCGCATCTATAAGGTATACTGTAAAAAGGTAGTCCTCTAACAGAAATGAAATACAATATAAATTGGTTTGTTTGTTGGATGTTAGAAAGTAATAGGTTCTGTTTTGTCATAGGAACTGAATATTGTCAGCATTGTAGTTTAAATATTGAAAATTAGTTAAACATAGTAAATCATTCTTTACATGATTTGACTTAATACCATCATCATCATCATCATCATCATCATCATCGTCGTCGTCGTCATCGTCGTCGTCGTCGTCGTCGTCGTCGTCATCATCATCATCATCATCATCATCATCATCAAGCAGCCATGGGCTACGGAGGTCCAACCAGACCGTGCAATTTAGTTCTCCAAGCAAGTCTATCCTGAGCTACATCTACTGCATCTGGCCACTGCACACCAATTCTAACAAGGTCCTGTTTGACATTGTCTGCCCACCGCATCCTAGGTCTGCCCTTTTTTCTCAGGCCTTTAGGCACACTGTTCATAACCCTATTCGCCAATCTATAATTATTCATACGGGCAACATGGCCAAACCAACGGAGTCTCTCTCTGCACAATATGCTGCTTAAAGGAGGTTGCAAACTCCTTTGCCTAACCTCATCATTAGTTACAAAATTGAACCACCTAATGCCCAAGATACTGTGTAAGCATCTGGAATCAAAAGCATCTAGTTTCC
The DNA here is from genome assembly GCA_038380435.1 of Ryuthela nishihirai. NCBI lineage: Eukaryota > Metazoa > Arthropoda > Arachnida > Araneae > Heptathelidae > Ryuthela > Ryuthela nishihirai. The sequence continues at coordinate 66,264,703 of JAWZYU010000016.1, read as the reverse complement.
TGCTATCTTGTTTACAAAGTGTCCAAGTTTCACTACCATAACTAACCCTAGAAAGAACCAAACTATTATACAGTCTAATTTTAGTCTTTAGGTGTATACGCCTATTTCTCCACATTCTCCATAGATTCTTAAAAGTCCCGGCAGCAATCCCTATTCGTCTGTTAATCTCATGCCGCACATCACCATTATCTGTTACATAGCTCCCAAGATAATTAAACTGTGACACCTGCTCAAGACTGCAACCATTCAGATTAACTGAATCACAGCCTGCCTGACCAATTTTCATCACTTTAGTTTTCTCTCTGTTTATAACCAAACCTACTCTACTACCAGTCTCATCAATAGCTCGAATCAAAGAGTTCATCTCATCAACATCATTTTCCAGAAGGGCTAAATCATCAGCATAATCTAAATCAGAAATTTTCCTATCTCCAGCCCATTTAAGGCCAAAATCTTTCCCTTAAAGTGAATTTCGCATAACATAATCAATAACCAAACTAAAGGGAAAAGGAGACAAAATGCACCCTTGTCGAACACCAGAAGTAATGCTAAACCAATTGCTACAATCCATACCAACTCTCACACATGACTCAGTGTTATTATAGAGAGCCTACATTATGTTAACTAACTTGTCTGGTATACCATATGATTTCACAATCAACCACAAATTATGACGATCAACAGAGTCGAAAGCCTTTTTGAAATCAACAAAGCTAGCAACCAATGGTTTCTCAAACTCTAAACATTTCTGAAGAATCTGCCTAAGTGAAAATATCTGATCCACACATCCCCTACCACTTCTGAATCCACATTGCTCATCACGCAATTGACTGTCAATCAGATTCTTAATTCTATTAAGCACAATCATGGAAAGAACTTTACCTGGAACAGAGAGTAGGCTAATACCCCTATAGGTATCACAAGAACTGCGATCACCTTTTTTGAAAATAGGGATAACAATAGCTCTGGTAAAATCCTTAGGAACCATGCCTTTATCATAAAAGATATTCAGAATTTCAGTCATCCAAGTGGTAACCGAAACATTTCCAGCTCTAAGCATTTCTGTAGCAATTTCATCTACCCCTGGGGATTTATGAAGCTTAAGTTTAGAAACAGCCAAAATAACTTCAGATTGTGTTATGGGGCCAACATTAAAGCCACCAATGCATCTATCATCATTGCAAACAATGGGAATAGAACTAACTGCATTGTTTAGAACATCACTGAAATGCTCAGCCCACCTAGCCATGACAGAATCCTCACCTTCTATAACCTTACCTTGTTTATCCTTGAATCCTTGTATACCTGTACGTTTTCTACCACACAAAACATTAACTATCTGGTACAGCTCTCTGCTGTTGTGCTGTCTAACTGCTTCCTCGGCTTTGTCAGCCAAACCGTCAAGCCAAAGATTCTTATCAGCAGCCTACTGATCTTTTACACGTTTATTAAGTTCTCTGTAATGCTTTCTATTAGGACTAGTAGGGTATTGATTGAGGACATTCCTGCAGTTCTTTCTTTCCGAAATAAGCTCAAGTGCCTTATCACTCAGATAATTCTGTTTCTTCTGCTCCTTTTTTCCTAAAAGAGTACTGTTAGTGTCCAAAAAAGCCTGTTTAAAATGATCCCATTCTTCCTGAACTTCAGTAGTAAGCATACCATGACTGTCATAATGACTAAGTAACCTATCATGGTAAGCTTTGGCTATAACTGGGTCTTTCACAGCTTCAGTATTAAAAGTAAATTTTTTAACCCTAGCACAACGCATTTTAAGTTTAAGTTGCAAGACACTTTTAACTAGGTAATGGTCAGATCCAATTTCAGCTCCCCTATATGCCCTGGTATTTCTAACAGAACTAGCCCATTTGCTGTTAATTAATATATAATCAATCATATTCCTATGCAGCCCATCATGTGAAACCCATGTGTACTTATGTATGTCGAGGTGTTTGTAATATGTGTTAGTTATTCTGAAACCATTGAGTTTACTTACCTGTAGGAGACGTTGCCCATTGCTATTGCAGCTACCAATACCAAAAGGGCCTATTACTCCTCCCCAAAGGTCAGAGTCAGTACCAACTTTGGCACTGAAGTCACCAAGAACAAGGGTAATATCTCCTTTCTTGACAGAATTCAAAATATCCTGAAGTTGTTCATAAAACCTATCCTTCTCATCCTCATCGGCATCCTCAGTGGGGGCATAACAGCAGATAACATTCAGGTCTTTAACGCTTGTCTGAAATTTTGCTTAGATAATATAGTTAAATTTGTATAATTTATATGCCTTTATATTTAATTACTTCATTCATACTTTTGTTTGGTATACATATATAATATTTACTTAAACTCATGCTCAGTGCTTATCCATTTTAATTCGCAACAATATGATGAAAAATTCTGTGTCCTAATTTTTCCACCCAGTATATTTCATTGCCTTTCTTTGATGACGTAAATGTTATGTGTTTTTGTTGTCTCTCGATAGGAAATGTTTGGGATATTTCCCTCAAGCGCATTATCACGAAGAATGGTTAATAGCCTTGAAAACATTTCCTTTGTAGCTACCTTCCTATAGTTTCTCGCTCGTCATTTATCAGTTTGACCACCATATCGTTTGAAACGAGGACTATAACAAGTCATGTGTCAAAGGAAAACTTTCAACGTGGGATACCGTTTAGGCTATAAAATAAAGCAGAAAGTCTGCTGTAAAGCAGACTTTCTGAGGGATACTATTGTACTCTAGTATTTCACCTGTACGTTACAAACACAAGGGTCAATAATAAAGCTCTGTGTGTCAAATGAAAACTCGTGATATGGTAACTGACTGTAATATGATATAAGTAATCCTTCTTCCTATTTCTTCTTCCTCAAAAGAGGGAAAGAAAATTTCACTATAGTTTATCTCAACGAGATGTATGGCGAATGAAAGCACGTGACGTCAAGAATGTCATAATTTACCTCAAATTTTGCATTTTACTCATTCTTCTTTCCCTCCATTAAACAAATAAATGAGGGACTAAATGTAAGGGGTCGATCTTTACGAGTCATATGTCAGACGAAGGATATCTGATATATGACTCGGCTAAGGAATGCATCCCTTTGTTCTACTGAAACTGTAAAATGATAGATGATGTTAATCACAATGTTTCCTGCAAAATTGCTACTAAGAAGCAAAAAATAAAACAAAAATGAAAACATAATTTATATATATATAGAATAATATTTTCCTATATGTAGCATAAAAAAAACAGAACAAATGAATAAATAATAAAATTAAAGAATATCAATGATGGAATCATTTATCGGATTCATATTACCTTCAGAGGAATAAAAATATAAGGAGTTGAGGCTGATATTCAGAGTCATATTACCTTCAGAGGAATTAAAATATAAAGAGTTAAGACTGATATCTCCTTGCCAACTGAACCAAAAATTGCCAGCGTCCCTTTTACTTTTTGCACTGCATATAAGAAGACAAGTTCTTTTATTATTTGTTTTTGATTTACAATAGTTAAAATACATTGTTTTAAAGAGAAAAACTTGCTTTGCTTTGTTATTTTCAATTTGATACAGT